>JAYKAV010003437.1:127445-176785 GCA_035582835.1 Phoebastria nigripes
AGAAGAAAAAAAGAGGGAGGAAAAAAAAAAACAGGAAAGAAAAGGGGGGCTGGAGAAGGAGAATAAAAGAGAAAGGAAAAAAACAACAGCAACTCCAGAATGATGGCAGTAAAAGACACAGGGATTTACAGATAAAGCCAGAAGATGCTGCCAGCCATCCATCAGTCTGCCTTGATGAAACAGGTATTGGAAATTAACTCAGGAACCCTATGAATTACATTCAATCCATGCTCTGGGCTAAGCACTTGTCAATTTTAGCTGCTATTGCAACCTATTACTTACAGACTACCTGGCTGGCAAGCTAATGACACTGGAGAGTGTTAAAGAATAGCAGCATAAACTGTATACAGCGATGCTTGTCACAGTCTGAGCATATCTTCCCATAGTCCAATGTGAAAACTGAAAGCCCAAACTCTTAGTTCCTCAGAAAGCACTTAACCTCATATCACATTATTTCACATAGGAGAAAAGCACATACCTGAAGAATTAACCAGTGATATGCCTGTCCACAGAAAGCTTTTATGAAGGTTTTCTGAGCATTGTGAAAAAGTGCTTTGATTAAACTTTTCTTGAACCTTCTTCTCCCTCCCCATAGGATAATCCACTCTGAAGCAGAGCTCTTGGAACTGACAATTTTTTGGAGTATGCTGATAAAAGAGTAGACAAATATGCTGTCCCTATAAAATGTCAGCCTCTTATATATACAATGTACTACTTTGTTGTGGATTGGGACTTCCCACCTGACTAATGCTTGATTACTTAGCTTTCAAAACAACCTTCCAGGGAAGATTAATTTAATTTTGTAGCTACAAATACATACATTAATAGTTGTGCACTGAAATACTAGAAATGTAATTTATTAGAAAGGTACTTACCCAATATACTGGAACTTCTTTATTGTATTTTTCAGCTGATAAGCTTGTCTAACAGTGAAATATTTTAATAAGCATGTACATTCAGAGTAAATGTCAGACAGTGTGATCCTGTGACTAACAGCTGCTGCTGCTGTTGGTGGAGAGAGAGAGAAGTACAAGTACCAAAAAAAACAGAGAAGGCCAAATTAGAACAAATGTTTGTCAAGTAGAAAAGGCAGGTTTTTGTCTGATGGAAGAGATTTAATTAGAAGTCACAGAAAGAAGCTGCTTCGAAAGTACCAGATCCATTTTCTTCAGATAAGCTGATGAACCTCATTGAACTTTGCAAAGAATTGCTGAACCAATAATACAAGGGAAAAAAAATCCAGAAAATTGGCTGCAGCATCCCTTAGAAATGAACTAACCAATTATCAATGTGACTCTCCATCCCAGGAAACGAGTAACATGACAGATTTACTTACTGATTTTTCTCCCATTTGAGTGAGCAATGGACAAATAAATGATTACAGAAAGAAATTATTTTTGTACATTGTTTCTCTTTTACAGCAGACTATAAGTTCAAAATTTAAATCACATGTTGTATGTGCTAAGTCACCTACATGGTACATTATCTACCCAGTTTGCTGTCTAATTCTATCAAGATTTTTTTTTCCCCTAACAGCAACCATAACAAAAACCTATTAAGGAACATAATATTTTGCATTAGACAAGGGCATCTTGAATGTATTAAAGAACACAGTAAACAAAATTCTTTTAACAATGACAATGCAATAAAAAAAAAAAAAATCCCAGCCTAAAGGAAGATGATTATGTAGAAATTCAGGGTAACTCAAAAATTCTCTTTAAAAAAAGAGTCCTTTAAATGCTTTTAGATTGTTTTATGCTTCATTGGTATTCTTCATGTGCTTCTCTCCTTGTTGTTTAGCCTTTCACAGTATATCCATGTTTGGCACAAAGCTGCAGGCCTCTAATTCAAGTATACAGCATGTATGGAATACAATCATAAAGCATCTATACTCCTATGCCACCAATTAACCAAAAATATCTTTTTTATCACAGGACAGACAACTACAAGAAAGATGTATTAAAAACAAACAGACAAGCAAAAAACGTTAATGTAAGTTAGGATTTAAAGATCCATAGAAGATTCATATCATAGGGATTTTCAAAACAGAAAAAAACAGGTGTTTAAGAGGAACTTCAGTGCTTGAGATCCACATTTTCTTCCAGTACATCTTTGCTCTAAAGTTTTGGAATTGAGCCTTTGTGTATGGGGTTTTCAAAAGGCTCACTGAAGTCTATGGAAATTTTCTATCGGTGTATGAGATGTCATTTTCAAAGGACAGCAAAGTAAGAATAAAGCTAGGATTTTTAAAGTTTTGGAATACATAATAAATCAAACACTTGTCTGTAACAGGAGATACTTCATTTAGCTAACAAAAAGCATTCAGTATACTTGGTGGAGAGCCTCCTACTCTGAGAGAGTAAGGAGGAGAATAGGTTGAGTTCATACTTCCCCCCTTTTATAGTAAAGTATGTAACATTTTATAAAAAGATTCCTTCAGTAAATGTGGTTTCAAATACTCAAAAAAATTTATTTGACTCGGCAAATATACACTTCTTTAAGAGTATGTGCTTATTTTTATGAAGGTTGAGAAGATTGTTGGTGTTTGTAGTAGTACATGAGAAAGAAGTACAAGTAAACTTCTCATCTTCCCCATTACTGCCCTTTTTTCCCCGTCATCTCAAGCATCTATATATGCATATATATATTAAAGACAAAGTGCTTTAACTTGGGTTAGGGGTGGGAATATATCTTTTGGGCATTCCTACAGTTGCACTTTTTTTTTCCCCTTCAGTGTTTGGATGAGGTAGGAGAAGGAAGAAGACTTTTTTTTTTACTCTTTCCCACTCTGAAACCATACTACAGAGATAGTTACATTCATCAGGCAAAAAGGAAAGGAGAGAAGTAGTAACATTTTCCTAAACATCCTGCTAACACACAAGCCAGTTGCCAAAAGATTGCACCTCTTGCTACATCTGAAACTACGTACATACATAAACATTCTTCAAAGCAGATTTTGTGTAAAGTAGTTGAACCTCCTGCATGTTTTGTTTTGTTTTTTTTTTTAATATCAAAA
The DNA here is from genome assembly GCA_035582835.1 of Phoebastria nigripes. Lineage (NCBI taxonomy): Eukaryota > Metazoa > Chordata > Aves > Procellariiformes > Diomedeidae > Phoebastria > Phoebastria nigripes. The sequence goes on from JAYKAV010003437.1 coordinate 130,462, forward strand.
TACGGCTTTTCTGCAGGCATACACAGCTGTAAAAGTTCTGGTTGTATCCATAGAGGCTGAATATACAGCAGCGGATATTTCTGGCAATAAGATATGTCATCTTACCACATTAGTAAAAGATTTTTTAAGGTTAAAAGACATGCCTGATCCCTGAAGACAATGAAACTCAAACAGATTACATGGATAGTCCATGGTTCATATGGATATGGAAGAAAGTGGTTGGAATCATGGTAGCATTATACAAACTACTCCCACAGTGTCATAAAGTCTTGACAATGATATGTCAGGTTGATGGGGGTCAAAGCAGCAGAAAGATGAAGCAATACCAGTGCTAAAATCTAAAATACTTTCTACTGCTTGAAGAAGTACTTTTTTTTTTATTATTATTAGGAATGATGCTGCTCTGTGCCAGTCCAAAATGCCATTGTTCAGAATTCAAGATGTTGGCAAAGGTGACAGTATGCTATTGCTAGGTCAACTCTACTTGAACATTGATTTTGCCTGCAAATGGAAAACTACAGACAAGTCACCTGTCCTGAATGCTGACTTTCTGAGGTTTGGGCCTCTCTGTGGGAACACGAGCGGGTACACTTCTAAAGCACATATTGATATTTCTTCTCTACTAGCATTATTTACAGTTATTAATTACTGCTCTGTCCAGACCAGGATGGATAGGAATACACAACGTGTTCTGGCATTAATATTTCTCAGAGCTTCTTGATCCTTGATACATACAAGGTGTCCAAACACTGGTAAGGATAACAAAGCAGTTTGTATAGGCCAGATTGGTTTAGGACTTCATGGTTTTCTAGCTAGCTATTAATTTAGGTCATATCTTCTGGTAAAGAAAGATGAGAACCCTTGATAGTTTCTACTGCATTGTCCAGACACTGCTTAGCCTGTTGACTGCATAGAATAACAGTTATACCTCGTGATGGCTTTTCAGCTGTGATGGTAGTGGAAAAGATTATTTATTCCTGCTATGGCGATGATGTAAGAAATCCCAATGCTGTTACCTCATTTCAGTACGCAGATGCCTAATAAAACCATTGCTGACGTACTGAGCTAAAAAGGGAGGCAGGGGTCTAGTGCAGTATTGCACCACAGGAACAACAACATCCCAGTCTTGCAGATTCCTGTGATTTTGCTTTCTGCAGGAAACTAAGAAAACGTTAAGCTTTGAAACTCTGGGTTTTTTTGGTTTTGTACAGATAGAAGGTAAATAACAATCTTTGGCTGGATTAAGTGATAATCTAATTAAGTGTTATCTCTAGTGTTCTGTGCTGTAAGTCAAGACCATTCCTACATTCTTGTATGCATACCAGACATGAATTGTTTTCCATGGAGATAACATTTGGAGGATGTGTTATCCGTAGGCAGACTGCAGTCTCTGATAATGAGTCTGGGGGAGTCATTACCATATTGGGCAGCTAGCTGACGAATTCCTCTAGAAACCCTGATAAAACCCTTTCTGCATAATGTCCATATGCATGTAAATAATGTTTAAGATTCCACCTCAATGAAACTCAGCTCAAAACATTGGGAATCTTAATTACTCTGTTGGGAACTCACTCATGCATTGCAATGTTAACTAGTTTAGATTTTTCCTGTATTTCCTGTTTTTCCTACGTATTATTACTGTTCATGTGGTACCGTGGTCAACATTAAAAAGCTGACATTCATTGTGTCTTGCTGTACTATTGAATACAGACACCATAGTGCTTTCTATTTAAAAAAAAAAAAAAAAAAAGAGGCAACACCACGATACTTCAGACTCCCATATGATAAAAAAAGAAATAAAATGGGGGGTTTTGCCACACAGAAAACCCTTTTCAGGTCTCATCTCTGCCTTAACCATCTGGATGTGTTCTGCCTGTGCACCTGGATGTGACAGAGCTAAGGTGCACTCCAGCTCCCCTTGCAGCCTAGTTTCAGTGAGGAGGGAAGCTGGCTACACAGACTTGAAGGAAGTTCCGCTATACCCAGGTTAGTTCCTTCATCTGGGCAACTGAGAGACCATGAGTGCAGAGCTAACCATTGTTTTACAGGCTACATAGAGGTTGTACATGCAGCTTCAAAGACAGATAAATGATATAATTGTATTTATTGTCAAAAATAGTTAATTAGATGTAAAACACTGAGTCATATTTACCCTAAAGACAACATAAGGGTTACTTGGATCTAAACAGGATTTGTAATTGTACAGTTGGTTCAAGATTACCCTTTTTAAAGATTGCTTTTCATGTATATTTACACTAATAGAGCTAGACTACAGTTTTGACGTATTTTCAGTGTCAGAAAAGACCATAATCTTGCTATTTAGGTCTAATTTGCAAGTTATTATTTTCATGAAGTATGTGAAAAATGTATTTTGTTTTCTGTACAGGCAACTATTTTGTTATGGTTTAGGTAAGGTAAATTATTAGACTTATGACTGGATCAGCAATTTTTATTTTATGCACTTCTCATTACTGTAAGTTTCTTTCATTCGCCTTGTACTGAAAATATTTATGTTGACCACCAGCTACCTCTGGTCAGTCACAACTAGTTTAAGTAATTTTTGATCTTTTCAATTATTTACAATTCTATTTGGCTTGACTTACTTAAACCAGTATGTCACATTCTTTTCATTTTTCATGCATAGCCAAAGCTTACAATGAACTTTCAGTAGTTCTTTATGCCTCTGTGAAATATAATTTTCCTTTTACTTTTATAAAAAATGGAAGCCAAACTGGAAGAATATAGTGTGTGATAAATTGGTGTATTTTTCATTACTAAGGAATGTGAACTATTTTCTCTACTATATATTTAGCTGGTTTTGGCTTTGAACTCTTGCACTTCAATCAAAGTGCAATTTTGAACAAAACCGTTCCTTAACTTTTACGGGAGGCTCAGCTAGATTTCCTTTTTCATTGTAACTAACCTGCAGGAGAAAAGATATCAGCAGAGAAGACCTCACTGTCAGTCATAGATCAAAATATCTATCAAAAGTACCGAAATTAAGCACATATGTATATATGTTGCCAGGAAGTAATTGCACCTTTGTGTCACAAAAGCAGTGGTTGTAAGTAATACTTAAAGACTTGCTGTCTTTACATGATGTTCCTTCCCCTTAAACTTTTGCTCTTCCTGCTGCCACCAAGGAGATAACAGCAGGAGCACTAGCAGAGACAAAACACTGGCTGGCTGCTGTTGTCTTTTCTCAAGTGAGGGCATCTGCCCATCACAGCAAAAATGTCAGTTACTTTTCTAAGTATAAAGTTAAAAAAGTATCTGAAAGACCCATATTCACATAGTTATTTCTTGTTTGATGAAGTTAACATGTTTAAATAATCCTGAAGTACTACTGGAGTCCTACTATGTTCTACAGTTTATTTCTATTCTATATATAGCTGCTGTTTGCCATGTTATTGTTAATGCCTGGAACTATCTTCTGTCTTTTCCATTGATTGTCTTTTNTTTTTTTTTTTTTTTTTTTTTTTTTTTTTTTTTATTGTGATGGTATTTCCCATGTTGAATAGGATAACATTTGGCATTAAGATGGTTATTCTAAAGACTATACACTAGAAATTTTATGAATGGCACATTAATTCTGTTTCTCCATAAATCCACAGCACAAACCTCCAAAGCTAATCTTGCAGCATTAGACAGTTTAGGGGAAAAGAGCTGGCTATTGTCACGTTTCCTGATTTAAGAGAGATTATTTTCCCTTTTCTGTACCACAATAAAAATGCTGTTACATGACCTATTTATCTTTTATTGTCCAGCTCTTGGGAGGCAGAAGGTGTAGGCAGAGAGTGGAACTTGCATGTCCAGCTTGTGGATTTTTTCCACCTTGTCTCCTGTGGAACAACAAAAGAATGTGTGCAGCTGGGATCTGCATCCACCCCATTGTTCACCATTTCTCATACCCTCTAGAATTAAGGTGTTGGGTTTTTTCCCAAAGATAAGTTCATAAGGCTTCAATAAATGAAATAAGACACTAAAACTGAATTCTAAGGAACAAAATCCTATGCATTGCTCTCAAACTAGGGGAGAAGGGAAAGGGGAAGGTAGGACAAATTAAGCTGTGACTTTCTCCAAATTTGTCTGACACACTTCTTCCCCTTCCTATAGCAGCTCTGAGCAATGGGCTTGTGGAATAGATACAATTTAAGAAAGAAGTAAAAAGACAAGAATAACTGAATAACAGATAGTCATTTGTAAGTAGACGATAGAATAAGATAGTCAGTTGCTCTTTGTCAGACAAACTCTATGCTATCCCCATCCTTTGTGTAAAGAAAATGAGAAAAACTAAAATAAAAACAATCATTTTCTACACTTGTGAGGATCTTGGAAAACCAAGCTTTAAATGGAACTGAAAAGCATGTGCCACCAAGTTGCGTACACATAGCTATCTCTTTTTTATTTATTTCAAAGCATTACAGATGCATTCAGAAGACAAGTCATCAGTCAGCAGTGACAGCCAACATGAAAATGTATAAGAATAAATTGGGCTTTAATTTTTCTTGACTAAGTATAGACATCTATCATAACTAATGCACTTCTAATAGCACAGCATTTTTTTCCATGAAGTAATCTCATCTATTTTGTTATGTGTCTTAAACCTAATTAGAAAGCAACAGTCCTAGCAGTTATAAGAAGAAAGGCAATATTTCTTTTGACCAATGTAGGTGAAATCTACTGCAATTAAAGTTATGGCAAAGTTTATGCAAGAACAGAGAGATCATATCTTTGCTAAATAGGCTATGAAGTCCTCCTACTTTTGGTGCCTAATTACTGGTGTCATGCTTGTAATAGCGGCATCTGTGCACACTCAACACTCTAATGGGCAGCTCCTACAGGACTAATGAATTTTAATTGATGGTGTTTAGCGTGGCTTTTGGTTTCTGTCTCTTGTAGAGGAGGCTATGCCCTTCTGCTCTTCTGTCCCCAAGTGAGCTGCAACTCTGTTGGGGAGCTCATAGATACAGATGGTCAACAAAAGGTGAAGAATGCCAGAACTCTCTGGGCATCAGTCACTTTTCAGTAAAGATAAAGCTTGAATTGCTAATCAGCTTCCTTTTTTCCACCCAAGCTGTTTACGCTGTGGGCTTAATGTTAATCTCTTTTAGTAAGATGACACATTCCTTTTCAATTCAAAATATGCTTCCTAGGTTGACAAATCAGAAGGCGACCTTCTTCCCAGCCTCCCCATAGGTAGTTTTAAATACAGCGTCCTTTGTCAGAGGCAAGACAAAAACACCTCATGGTGACACTTAATCGTTTTACCCACTCCCAGAGCTTTTGCAAAGGACTGAAAAAAAATACATCTTCCTAAAAGTGCAGTTGCCTCTTTAAATGTTAGTTTTTCTGTAAGTATTCTTTTTTCTCAGACCAATTGTTCATTCTTCACACTGATACTTCCTTCATTTGTGTTTCCAAAAAGATGCAATGGAAGGCAGAACTTATTTGGGGGAAGTATCATTATCTTAATAAGTCTCAAGTTTCTTTTGCTTGGTATAAAAGACTTTTAAAAGGGGTGGGGAAGTCATTTGAACAAACAATATGAGTGGCATGAACTTATTATTCAAAAATTCCTCCTTCAGGAACAACAAATCTTTAAATCAGCAATACTTCAGAGGCTACATAGAGCTGTTTGTTATTAGTTTTAAGACAATTGCTTGCCTGCTTTCCTGTAGCCTGTCCACCTAAAGGGAATAATAAAAAAATAGGAATGAGAATGTGCTCTTTGTGAGTGGTATCGCTGAACTGCTGTCATCTGCAGTCCCTTTTTGCTAAAAAAAGCCAAAGCAAAACTAAAAACAAAACCACAATGCCCCTTTCCTTTAAGCATAATCTCATATTTTTTAAAAGACAAAAAGCTAAGGAAGTTTTTTTGTCTCGAACATGTACTAAGTATATTAACTAGATATCATCATGAATGAATGCTTCAAACAGTCATCATTTAGTATTTTTCAGATGAAAAGAAGACTGAAAAAGTTTAATGTGCCATTTGCTGGTTTGAATACTGAAATAAACAATATTTGTGTTGCTTTCCAAAACTCATCTGTCGCACCTTCATGCTGCCCACATCCTCCATCAATTTGTCAGCATGCAACCATGGTGCTGGAACGCAAGGATAGATTCATGGCACTCAATGCCTTCTGTCTATACACCATACACAAAATCACAAAATTTCATTACAATGTGCTGTGACAACTGATTGATTTTTGTGGGTGTGGTTTTACCAAGGTATTCAAATACTCATTAACTAAAATTAATAAAACAATAATAATTAAAATTAATAAGGCAGTAAACCAACAGAAAACCATAACACATGCATATGTCTCACACATGATCCCTTACAGTTATCTATAGCACAGGCCACAGCTTCCCCAGGGAAGTCATGCTCCTGCACACCTGCCACAACAGGAGCTGGAAGAGGGCATGCACACTGTCTCAGTCATAGGCAAGGATGGGTCATGCCAACCATGGTACAGTCTTCCACACAGCAATCAGGTCTACCTGTGACTGATTCTTAAGAGTCTTCAGAGCATCTTCCCCAAAGTTTTCTTTACCATAGAGGGCTTATGTCACTAGCCTCTTGCTCTGAGTGTTACATGGGTCATGAAATCAATTACTTCTGGTGATTTCACCCAGTCATTACCCCTTTCATGCACTGGCCACTTCCTCATGTTACTTTTGCATAGCAATTTCCAGGCTCGTTTGTTTACTTCTGGATGTTAGTTCCGGGTCACTGTAATCACTCATCTCCAGCCAAACATTGTTTGCTTCCTTCCACCAAACGCTCTGAGTTCCCCTTTCTTGCAGCTGTTCTATAGCTAAGAAAGTGCTACTTCTATACGATCTGTTTCTTAAGATAAGTGTTACTTTTCTGTCTGAACCTTAGTTCAACAAAGAATAAGAAATTTATTGGAAGATACACATATGCTTAACTATCTTACTCAACCAGCCTACCTATGAACAGAAACGGTTCTTCCAGACTCCTAACCCTTAATCTAAAAATTTACAGGAAGACCTTGCTGGGTCTTAGCTGTAAGGAATCCATTGCAAAATCAAGACCTGAGTTTGGCTCAAGCGTGGACATTTGAAATCAGCATCTCCCAGCTTTGGCTCTGTCCAAACTTCCATACAGTAAGTGCAAGATTCTCCTCATCTAACTTTGGCTATCTGAAAAGCCATATCTGCTTTAAGCTAGGTATGCATGTTTCCTCTACATCCATCAGAGACAAGTAGAGATGTTTCCTACCTACTTTAGACACCTATTTATTCAAAAGTATTGCAGGAAAAGTATAGTCCAACAAGTTTACATTAACAATTTTATCTCTGCCAAGACAGTTGTTCACACCAATTTTGATCTACAGAAAGAAGATGTCATAATGCCAAATATATGCATTCAGCTCTTTAAGAAGTTGTACCTTTTTACATGTGGCTCCATTTCTTAACAATGAAGTCCATGTTCATCAAGCCTTAAGTACACGCGCAGTTGTCCACTGTTACTACTAGAAATAATGCTATAATAAACTGCTCCAGAGGAGTTGACAAAAAGAAATTCATAAAATTAGTCACTAAAAAGTGCTGCTTTTTCTTTGTATTCCAAGCTCCACAGCTAAAATATGAAAGGATTTCTGTGAAACTGTCAGTATTTGATAACAAGGACCTATCAGTTAAAGGTGATACAGTTTTGTACAAAAGATGTTCAGAAACTCAGATCTATTGATTTCAACTTGCAAGTAACACTTTCAAAACAGCCTTTAAGAAAGATAATTCCATCTGTTATATTTGCAAAGAGCAGATCTTAATAATTCAGTCAGGATTTGGTGGGTAACAAGAACTGCACAAAAGCTGGAAAAAAATATCCACATATGCTTATGAAAGTTTTAAAACAAGTTAATCTTCCATCATGTTTGTGCATATATTGGGCCATATGTGTTAATACTTTCTGGCTGTACTGGCTTGCTCTATGGGTGTAAGACAGCAATAAAAAGAATTTAACTAGCTGGTGAAGCAAGGTTTACACCTGCTTTGAACTGATTTTTCCTGTAGTACTAAGTCTCCAGGTCACAATTATGAATGTGGACAAAGAACTTGATATCTGCTTATATTCCAGGAAACAATATCCCCAGAAGGAATCAGCATAAAACAGAGAGTTAAAGGAATGTTGCTGAGCGTTCACAAGATGTGAAGTTTTCTTATGAAAATCTCTTAAAACATTATTGAAAGGTATATTTTTATTCAAACATTAACATTACGTGTTTGCTCTAAACAATGAACATCAAACACTGACTGCTTGGAGTAAGCCCGTCACTGCAGACTTGGATTTCTAATTCAGGAATTATCTGTGCAGAATTTCATATGAAACACTAGATCTGTTAAAAATGCTTTCAGTAAGCCTGCTTTAATGTCTTCTGTGCCCAAGAGGGTTGGTAACAATATGTGAGGATCACAGCTGGGGTGATCAGACCTTTCTGTTACCAAACAAACTGTAGTTATTGCATTTGTAGAAATGGCAGTCCATTTATCAAGTGAGTCGGAATGCCAATAAGTGGGCAGGTGAAAAAAGTTACAAAGATGGGGTCAATGAATGACATACAAAGAAAAAAACAAGAGCAGCAAAATACTCCCCAATGCCGCTGAATACTGAAAAGTAAGGTACATGGGAGGTTTCATGGCACCATACCAAATAAATAATCTCTAAAGTGCCAAATTTCTTAGAGAATTATGTATGTCAGCTTCAGATAGGGTTATACGCTGTTCTCTGATCATTGTGCAATAAGTGGAAAAAAAATCTGTGTATTGAATTTTTTTTTTTTTAAGTTTGAAGATGCTAAAATATTTCTACAGCAGATGGAAGGCAGCCCATCAGATCACCATCAGATCACTCTATATTGTTGTTACATACACAAACACATACACACACACACACAACTACATAAAACACAAGATATCCGGATAAATTTATTGATGCCACTGAAATCTGGGAAGCCTATAAAACTTGCTCAGAGATTCTGTGCTCACCATGAACAAAATATGGGCACAGAATGCACATCTGCAGGAGGGATATTTTTGAAAGATGAGCAGTTACTCTGCAAAAATGTCTAAGGCTTCGCATTATAGTTATGCCAATATAATAGCTCCTTGGAAATGAAGGAACAGCCCTGTCTCCCAACACAGCCCTTTTTGTGATCATATAGCTCCCACCCCACTTTTGCACCCATATGGTTGCTCATTAGCTCTTCAAGTGAGCCAGAGCAAAGACCTGAAACAGCAGAAAACTATTTGTTGTTTTTTTTTTTTTTTTTTTTTTTCCCCTTTTTTTTTGGGTGGAGTGGAAAGAGGAGACATATTTTAAATGCGTTTTACATTTCTGAGTCTACTCATGATGTGATCGGACATCCAAGACAAGACAAGCATGAAGGGTGTGGCTACTCCTATCAGTAGGAGCTATTTGTTAAATCATGATAGCTGGAACACAACACTTAACTCTGGGATCTTCTGAAAAGGAAGAAGACTTAACTTTACTACTACCAGGACCTTGTGAAGTGGATTGCTTAAGGTACCCAGTACTAGGCAGAAATATCCTTGACAAAATGACGAGTGATTAAAGAAAAAGAGAAGAAAGGGGAGAAAGACCATGTTGTAACAGACATGCTTGTTATGAACTTTCATTAATAGACTTCCTGTATAAAAATTTTGTACCAGCCTTTCTCAAAGAAGGTATAGTATAGATGTGTAGAGGGTTTCAGTTGCTATTATCATTGATGATAGGGATTAAATTTTCAGCCCTATTTCCTTTCACATGCATTTCTTCCTGTGCTTCAGTCGGAAGCTGTCAGGATCTTAACAGCAGCACAGGCGACCTGGACCCAGGAGAGATGGCAAGCAGCATTTCTGCAGCCTCCTCTAGATGTTCTGCCAGTAGAAGGCAGGCTTTATTTAACCTAGGAAATAACCAAGAGATATTCCAGCTACCAATGAAACAAATCGATATCAAATCACAGCACCCTGGCAGGCTTTCTGCCATTGAATACTGCCTGCTATTTAGGCCTCTTGTAAAGGGGGCTGCACGCTGTAAATAGTTTCTTGGCAGATTGCCATTGAAGGTCCAGTGCCAGGGGTTTACTCCTGGCCTTGTTGTAAGCCTGGACCCATAGGTTCACCTGCCATCACAAGGTCAGAAGTTTGAAAGGCACTCATATTATTTAAGGCAACAGTTTAATTTACTTTAAACATTAAAAACAAACAAGCATATTGAAATCCACTGCAATGGTAACCTGTGCACACTCATGTTGAGCAAATGTATCGATCACCCTTTGCAAAAATGTACTTTAATACGTTGTAAAACCTTGCTAATATAGTATAATAAATAAAATGGGGGAGGGTTAAGTGCATGATATTAGATCAGCATATTCTGTAGCAGAGATATGAAATAAGCACTTGCTTCCTAAAGGAGCATTAACTAGCTTCCATGTGTTAGTCCAGTGATCAATAGACAGTTCAATTTGCAGACCTTTGTTCTAGCTCTCAGTAACATGATATTACCTAATCCATGTCCTACCCATTCTCAGTAAAAACAAGGGTGGTGTGAACTGGCATACCTCCATTGCCTCCAAGGGAACCCTGTTGAGATGCTTTGGGCAAGAACTCAGTCAGGATATCTGCTTCCCAACTTTTCTTTGTAAGAAAAAGAAGTTTTAAGGTTACTAAGGAAAGATTGTACAAAACAGCTGCTCTGCAAGCTGATAGAAATATTTTTTTCAAATGGGATGAGCTCAAATACATGGAGGTTTTTGGTGTGCAAAACTTTGGGAGATGAACGTTTTGCATTTCTAGTTTTCTTCCCTTTCTTATTGTTGTTTCTGTATGTTCCACTCCTGGGATCTATCTTTTCTCTTCCCATGTCAGCTGCTCACTGGCAAGAAAAACATTAAAGTAATATTGGAAACAGTTCTGTTTCCCAAATCTTTTGACTACCTGAAGCTCTAACAAGACATTCATGTGAAATACCGTATCTACAAAGGCACTAGTGAAAAAAGTAACATGAACCTGAGATTCTGTCCTCTGTTTACGACACGCAACTTCCACCCATCTGTGAGGTCTTTAATTCACACATTTTCATGTAATGCTATTGACTGAGGCGAAAATGAACCTTGGCTTGAAATGGCAAGGTTTCTTCTAGAATAAACATAGACTAATTTTCGTTCTGTAAAAACCTTCAAGCAGGATCGTGTGATATGCATAGATGATCAGTATCAGAATACAGAGTAAAGTATCCTTCCTGAGCATCTAGCAGCCCACAGAAGTACCTGTCGACTCCACTTCTGCTTTGATTATTCCATGATTCACACAAAGCAGTCAGAGACCTGGTTTTACCCCCAGGAGCACCAGCCAGGATTGCCAAACCACCATAAGGCAGAAAAGGATGAGGTAATGGTTTGTATCACTGGTAGTACAATAAGTCATCATTCCTGCCCCACCCAGATGGTAGCAGGGAGGGAGCAGTACCATCCCCATGCTGCTCACTGAAGGGGACAGAACTGAGTTGTCCCTCACCTGGAACAGAGCATAGCTACACAGCAGGCTGTGTTCTGGCATCTGATGACAAATAAAACAGTTTATGTCAAGTTTGTCTGTGTGGTTTGATGCAGCATCCGTGTGCAGCCAACAGTCTGCACAGAGTTGCTATGGCCTTGATACATTGACTTCAATAGAGTAAATCCAAAGCATATTGGTGTAACCAAGTGAAGCATCACAGTTCCATGGTGCTGAGGCTGAAATCAGAGTAATTGATGTCATTTCTAACATACCATTTTATTTTTAAAAACTAGGGGTTTTTGAGGAGTTGAATCAGTACGTTAATTCTGGAAACCTTCTGCAACAGGATGTTATTTAAATATCTAACAATCAGAACAATCAGTACAGATGCCTAGAAAAATAGACACAGTTCGAAAGTCTGTGCTGTTTGGTTTTGTTTTGGTGGTGGGTTTTTTTTCCCTAACAACTAAAGCAACTGTGTTTCAGGGTCTGAGTACAGCAATACTTAAATGTAGATCATTTGGGGGAAAAACAGCAGCTACCCCCCACAAAACCACAGAGGAAAGCAGACGGAGGATGTCTTTTTGACAGTCAAGGCTTTAACAGGAAGAAGGTTCAGACAAAAGCTGGTGAGGTATGGCTATTAGAAAGCCTGCAAAAATCTCACGCTTGCACAATTACAAGGTAGTATTGCTGTGAAAAAGATTAAATCAATAAAGAGAAAAGGGAGAGAACAAGAATAGACTGCATTTATTTCTGCCTCTGTTGGTGCCGGTGTATATCATGCAGAAGCCTGGTCATTTCAAATGTTCATCCGCATCTTACCAAATTACATCTGTTTAAATAAATAAATAAATAGATAGACAAATAGTAAAAAGGGAATATAAATAAATAAATAAACAAATAACAAATAGGGATGCATTTAATCCATTTTTGCCAAGGCAACTTTATTTAGAAAGCTGTTTACCTTTCTGAAAAGCTTCATTAGGCTTAAAAACAAAGAATGAAGTTGATTAATGTGCTCTAAGTGTGATGTTCAAATTGTAATTTTCATATACGTAAATGGATGCTTCTGCCGTATTTTGTTTGATAATTTACAGAGTTAGCACCGTCCAAACCACTAATCAGTTTCTTTTTATGAAGACAGCTGCAGAAGATCCTTTTAGAATGCTAATTTTCATTAGTGCCTTCACTCACCAAGAACTAGGGCCCTTCTCACAGATAACCTCATGACTGTAAACTGGGCTTAGGGAAATTTTGTTCACTTGCAATTCAGTTGTTTGGGGATTTTTTTGTTTATTTTGTTTTTTCAGTAGGGTAATCTGAAGACAAGAAGAATGAGTAGCAAAAAAAACCCAAGTGGATGGATTTAAAAGAGAAGAGTGCCTATAAATCAAGACCGAGGCAGTTTATCTTTTCCTCTTTTTTTGATATTATCATCTGCTGAGCTGGCAGAAAAAAAGCAAGTTGCACAAAGGTAGCATTTCTCTAGGTACTGTCTGTATATTTTGTAGGATGGTGACATTAATACAGATTAGTTTTAACGCACCACTTTTGTAGTAATACTGTTCTAAAGCTCCTTTAATGCAAAAAGTAGTGCTACAACCATATGCACTGTGGCAGGAAGCAGAAAAGACAAACGGATTAATACACGGGGTTACCACGTAAGAAAAATCAGGTTTAAATCTGAAGTAGTTATATCATGCTATGCTATGTTTTACAGAATTGCCTCAGTTTCTCTCAGCAGTGCTAAAGCTGGTTCAGTGACAGCATTAGTTTCTGTTAATTTGGAATTTTCATGCTCCAGTGACAGTATTAATTTTTTATGCCAGAGTAAATAGTAAGTAACCAATCAAATGGTCTAAATATATTAACGTTCTGCCTTTGTGCATAGGTATGAGAAGATTAGACTAATTCTGCTGTACAAAGAAAACAGCCTCATGGAAGCACTGAAAGTACATTTACTGTTGCAAGGAAGAATGATTTTCCTCAGAATATTTTGCATAGGACCAGAACAAAATTAGAGGTACTCCTCTAGCTTTAATATTTCAAACAGCAGTAATGAAACAGTCTCACAGTTTTTATAACAAATCCAAGTATAAGGGTGTTAAATAAACTCTGACAGTTTCAGAAATCAGTCTGAGAACAGCTGACACATGTTCAGGAGCCCCTGCAGTATCTCCACAATGATTAGAGATCTGAATCTACGTTTCAAAATGGAAAATGTCCTCTGTTGCCTTTCCCAGAAATACATGCTTATGCCCATAATCTCCGGCTTGAGTCCTTTCCATTAAATCTTCCCATCTCTTCCACTTAGTCTATACTGTGCCTCCTCTTCTCATCTGCCCTCATCTGATCCTTCCAGCAGCATACAGATGCCTGCCCACCCTGATCTAAGTCACGGAAATGGTATTTAGGGTCAAGAAGGCAGATTTGGGATCCCTCTTGTGGAGAAAGAGTCACACTGATGAGACTACATAAGCAGGATGGGATTTTCCAAAAGGCAAAATGATATTCTGTGGTTAGGCACCTTGAATATCAGTCTGTACAATTACTGCAAGAAAAAACTTTGCACTTGTGAACTCTCTGTCTTTCTGCCTAACTTCCATAATTCATTGGCTCTGTGTGATGTGTTTATAAGTGATTTCACAGAAGAATGAGAGAGAAGAATTATGGAAGCTGTGCCTTAATGAGAGCTGGGGTGGGGGAAAGGATTACAGTGTACTGTTGAACTGAGAGGATATATACTAAAACAGCTGGCATAGGAGACAAGAAAAGAAGATTCTGTGAAAATTAGGGGTATATGAGGTGCAATAAATGTAACTGACAAGAAAGGCTAAGAGCATCACTTAGGTTGACTACTAAAATGCAAAAGTAGTACACTGCTTATGCAAAACTGCTTATTTTAGACAAATGAACTGCCAAAGCAGCTACCTTTTTAGGTTCATGAGAATGTCAGTCTTCAGCCCAGATATGTGGAAACAAGACTGTGTTATATAGTGTATGTTATCTGTGATAAATACAGCAGATCAGGATGAGTGAAAGAAGAGGAAATAGAAAATGCTTTTGGGTCATAAATGATTATCAGAGTTAGGGTGCCGAAGGCTGATAGCAACAGAGGTATTGGAGTCAAGAGGCAGAGTGTAAGAAGAGAAATGAAGGAGCACTGCTACTGTTAAAGAAACACAGTTATGGAGGTGCTAGAAAAGCCTTCCTTGCTGATTTCTACCTGTTTTCTTCGTATTTCAGATATATAAACAGTTGGGACTGCTAGACTGTCACTATGTAATCCTGTTGCTGCTAATCCTGACTGTGGGATCATCCCAGCCTACAGAAAAAGTAAGTTAACAGAAAGAAAAAAGAAAAAAGAAAAAAAAAAATGTAAGCAAGTAGTTAAGCAGTAAGAGATAATGAGAATCATGGCAAAACTGTCCTCATTTGGCTTTAGAGGGACTTTGACAGCCATTTGGCACCCACAGAAATAATTTCTCACATGTTGACAAGCCAAACGTGGCACCTGATACATGAGCTGTATTCAATGCTCTTTGTAACATCTGCAAAGTAGGGGTTGCCTATCCATTCCTTATGTTTCATTGGTTTACTGCACAAAACCCATAAAAGTGTAAACATAAGCTATGAAGTGCCTTAATAGCAGAGACATTCTAACTGAATATTCTGAAAATCTAGACTACTTGCAATGATATAATTATATCATTTTGCTAATTTATATTTATTCTCAAGAAAAAATGTTTTTATATGAATAAACACAACATTATCAAATTGACATAAGTACAGAAAACAAAGTGAAGTATGCCAAAATGAAGATGTCTAGTAACATGAAGCAAAAAAATCTTTGTGTGCTGGTACATTGTATCTTTTTGTGGGGGAGTTCTTTTCCTCTGAACTCCCCTAAACAAGCTTTATCTGAAACATGGTTCACTGAAAATACAAAAGTTATGGGCAAATTATATTTTCACCTAATGTAATCATTAAGTGAAATCTGTTCTTTTCACTGAAAAGACACATAGATGCCCTGGAATAGATGAAAGATGGTGTGTTAGTTTATAGCAACTTTTACTTAGAGTGATAACTGAATCCAGCAAAACAGATTCCAGTGTTAATTGTCCCTGCTGATAACTAGGGGTTTAATTCTATCATTATCAAAGCTCACTTTGAGCCCATATGGTTGCCTTTTGCCCTTGAATGTTACTCATATAAAAGACAATCTAAGAGAAAATTTATTTCCATTAAAAATTTTGCAGTCATGTAGCACTTTTAAGAGACTGTAGTAACTTCTGATGTACAGTCCAAAATTATGTAGAATCAGACTATAATGGACAATTTCAAGAACTAACATTAAGAAAACCCACTCAGAAAAAAACCCTAGGAGCAGAAGTTATTACACCTTGATCCAAGTATCCACAGCCATAGACACATAGGTTAATTTAGGTTGTAAGAGACCTTTGGGGGTCATCTACTCCAAACCCTGCCCATAGCAGGGACAAATTCAGTTAGAGCAGGTTACTTGCTCACTCACCAGCTGAGTTTTAAATGTCTCCTAGGAGGGGATTCCACAAACTCTCTGGGCAACCTCTTCCAGTGATTAACCACCTTCACTGATGACTTTTTTTGTTTAAATCCAGGTGGAATTTGCCTTGCTGTACCTTGTGTCCACCACCTCTTGGCTTTTCGTTATGCGCATCTGTCAAAAGTCCCTATGACCACCCGTTAGGTAGCTGTGCATGGCAGCTAGGTCCCCCTTAGCCCTTTCTTCTTAAGGCTGAACAAACGCAGCTCTCTCAGACTCCTGTGTCATGTGCTCCAGCCCCCAACCACCATGGTGACCCTTCTCTGGACTCATTCTACTTTGTCAACGTCTATCTTGTACTGGGCAGCCCAGCACTGGACGCAGTAACCCACTTGTGGTCTCACAACTGCCAAGCAGAGGAGAATGACCACTTCCCTCAACCTGCTGGCTATGTTCTTTCTAATGCAGCCCACCCTGACATCAGCCCCAGGGCACACTGCTGACTCACGTTCAAGTTATTGTCTTCCAGGATCCCTTGTCCTTTACTGCCAAGCTCTTAGCTTTACCATTTCTCCAAGGGGTAGAGCTGGCTTCCAGGCGGTACTGGTGCATGGGGTTATTCCATCCCAGGTGCAGGACATTGCATTTCCCCTTACGAACTTCATGAGGTTTTTATCCATCCATTTCTCCAGTCTCTCAAGAGCTCTCTGAATTTCAGCCTTGTCTTCCAAAATATTATCAGCTGTTTCCCATCACAGTTTCTGAGAGTGCACTCCGTCCCACTGCCTATTTCCTTAAGAAAGGCAGTATGTACTTTCAGCCCCAGTTTTGGCCCCTCAGGTATTCCACTCATAACTTGTCATTGCTGAACTTTGAACATTGACCCACCACCCTTTGAGCCAGATGAAGTCTCTACAATTTGAAAAAGGTAAGTTTATGATTCTGGTTTTCATTAAAGAATTATACTAGACAGGTTGAATGGGGACACTGCAGGCTCATAGTGAGGACTAGGAAGAACTGACAAAACAGATGTAGGTGGGTAAGAGTATCCCCAGGGAAGAAAAAAGATTGTGTAATTAACTTTAAAACTGGAGAAAACTTGAAATCTTATATAGTCCCAGAGATTTAAGACAACACCTTTTACCCCAAAAGACCCAATTCGGGCATTTGTTTTTTTTTGGGGGAGGGGGAGTGTTTGTTTTTTCTTTTTAAAGACAACTATGTCTATGGATATATTTCTGCAGAGTTTAGTAGTCTTACCTCAAAAGAACAGAACAAATTTCCCCACCTCTTTAGTTGGCTTTTGATCAATAATCTCATTCCTTTCTTTCTCCTGAGACCAATGTAACCTTCCTACCTTTTATGGTGTCTATACTCAGCTTTACTTTGGTCTCTCCAGCTCAGATCCACTCCCTTTCTCTTCATCCTCTCTCCATAAATATAAACCCAGGTGCTACCTGGTTCGATGAAGCAATGTAGACTCCTCCAGTAGACAGAAATCTGCCTATATACCTCATCATAACATGTCTAATAACCCTCTTTATGACACTAAAAATTGTTACAGAAGAAGAGGAAGATTAATTGTTCTTCATGTTTACCCTTATAAGACAAGAAAATTAGCTTGATTTGTAGCATAAAAGATTTAAAGTGAGAAATTAAGAAAATGTTCCTTATTAAGTACAGGAAAAGGCTACCTAAGTTGTCAGCTTAATCCTTTTTTTTTTTTTAAACAAGAAGGTGATGAAGAGGGCCACCTGTAAATGTCTGAACTGTGCATGTTTCATAACTATCTATACTATGATCCATTCTCAAGGCACTTAGTTTTCTAGCCTGAGAAACCTCAAAATAACATACAAGCTACTGTGTGTCACGGCTCTGTTCCTAGGGTTTGTACAGCCAGAACCACACAGAACCTCAGGATAGATGTTGTAGAAAAACTACATGCAGCAGGTCTACCAGGCAATTTTGGACCACAGCAATTACACAGTTTTTTTCAGCCCTTAATGAAGTGTGCTGTTGGGAAGGGTCTGAGCTGAGGGCTCACTGAAGGTTGTGGAGCAGTTCTTGTGCTGGCAAACACTCCTGTTGAAACATGCAAGAGGCTGGACTTTATGACCTCCTAAGGTCCCTTCCAACCTGAATTATCCTATGAGCCTATCCTACAGTTGCAACTTACCATCTCAAAAACACTGAGTCTTCCTTTGACTAATACTAGTCAGGCCTGACAATTATAGTACACTTCTATCTGTCAGAGGGAGTAAACAGAGACTTGAGGTTGTATTTCAGCCCTACATTTTTATTGCTCTTTGAATCTTTAACCAGAATGGCCTTTTGTCAAGCATTTGCTACATGCTATTTAAAGTGATGTTGAAATACTCCATTCTAAGGACTTAAAAAGATATTCTATTCACAATATTGTATAGCCAGATCCTGCAGCTCTACCTCCGTTTACCTATGTGAAAATTAGACGCAGGGAGATCTTGTAAGACTTATTGCCTGCTCATCTGCAAAGATATATCAATGAATTTGTGTGAACAGGTAAGGAAGCCTCTATAAAAAAACCCCAAAACTTCACCCCCCACTCCCGAAACTAAATCACCAGGAATGTAATTTAGTGAACAATATTAACAAAGTACAGTTTTAGGGCAGAATCTGAAAAAGAATCCAGATAGGAAATTTAGGAAGGCAGAATGTAATTATCCAAACTGGACTTTCATCAGGACGCCAGGGCTGGCATCACTGTTCCTCTGGAAAAAGCAGTGGAATCTCTAATGACAAAAAGTGGTATAAACAACAGTTTTACTCAGCATCTGCCATGCAAGTGTTCTCCCATGTTCTCCTGGGCCATCAGCCTGATGGCGACTCAGAGAAAACTGTGCTTGAGCCACCTATTGAATTACCAGTGAAACTGGATGAAATATCACCAAAAGAAATACAGGGTAATTAATGTGAAGAAAATTATCCACAACTCTTTCAATTCATTTTTTCTTAAGCTGTCAGTTTAAGGAATACAAGGAATGCTGTCAGTAAGCATGGTCACGGAGAATTCAAGACTCCTACATATTCTGCAGAAAGATATTTGCACAAACGTTCACATTATATTTGCATGTCATTCTTTGTAAGATTTTCAGGCATCCAAATAAGGAATAGAAACAACTCCATGCAATTTCTGTAATCATAAACTACCGGTAGTGAAATCTTACTCAAGGCAAATATACTGAAGTCTGTTGACATAAGTTGATCAAACAGTTTTCAACAACCAGATTTCTAAAAATCAAAGTCTACTTGTGGGTAATTTACAAGTAGGAAAAGGTCATGGTTTGTTGATAAATGATTCATTATACGTAGTCTGCTCAGTACAGATCATTCACTCATTAATAAACAGCACAGATGACAATCTAATATTTTTAAACCTTCTTTTATATTCACTCTTTTAGATATCTAGCTTTTATTTCAAAGTTTCAGGAGTCTTCCTAGCTATGTTACTGAAAAGGTGCCCAATGTTAAAAATGTACCTCATTTTCCCAAATCTAAGTCCTCCAACATCTGCAGTGATCCACATAGTTCTCTCTTAGTAAAAAAAAGCTGATGAATTAGTCAGAGAAGAAGCAACTTCCAAATCCAAGGATTCAAACACCCTTCCTCTAGCTTCTTTGCATTTAATCCCCAGGATCTGGTCTTGAACATATCATCTAATTAGAGCTCATACACTATCACAGAATCAAAGAGTGCCTTGGACATGTGCTATTTCATTGCATTTAAGGTTTGATTCTGCAGCACTGAAGACTACAGAAACACTTCCTTTGACATCTACAAAGGCTGTACAAGGCCATGGTGCTTTATAGATAGAAGATAGGTTTAAACGTACATCTAAAAATACAGTAGAGCCATATTTTTTTGTAAGAAACACCACTTACTGAGAGAGCAGCTGTGTACTGCACCAGATCAAATTTGAGTGGTTTTAAGAAGCCACCCCATGTAGAGCCCATTACAGTAATCTAATTTTGATGGATGAAATCCAAGCATACATGCTCTCCTGGTGATTTCCTGCCCCAAAAATATTTAAATACAATTAAAGAATTACAGTATTAAACAAATTTCCTTTTTGATATTCAATAGGCATTGAAATAGGAAACTCCTAAGTGCATGGCAGAGCCCTTATACTTTAAGTAAGTGGTACAGTGTATATGCATAAGCAGCTCACCACCAGCAAGATTTAACAAAGTTGTTCTTAATAGACACTCTGAGTGCTTTGCCTTCATGAAGTACCAGCCTTTTCCTACCTTATAATCAGCATTTATGGATGGCACATCACTCTGTGACCACTACTGTACCACTTCTGTGCTCTGCATGTACCACTTGCACAAAAGGCCAATGGAGTTTGCTCTTTTTGCTTCTTTTCCCTGAAGAAACCGGGCAATTGTATGAAACATTCTCCATAACACAAAGCAAGTCTTACTACCAACTTTGCACTCAGAAAAGGACATTTCATGTTAACCACTCCAAGATGCTTTCCAGTAGGTATTTCATCACAGGAAAATAGTGTTGGAACAATATACGGAGAAGCTAGCATGAGGAGATTACGACGCACCAAGACTAGAATTGTTCCTTCCTTCCCTCAGGTACAAGCAGTCAGAAATAACCTTGAGGATTTCAAGAATGGTGAGTGATTTTTCCTGCCATTTTCTCTTTAAAAGATAGGAGCACCCAAAGGAAAAGATTTTTTTTTTTCAGTGATCTTTCCGCATATATGGCAGTTGCCATGTTAGTACATACTTAGAGCCAGGTTTTGCCAGCCATTTTTATTCCACTAGAATTGGTATCACGGATTACACCCAGACTAGCAAATCACAGCATCAATTCAAAATCCCCTGAATCTCTAGCAGAGTTTCAGTCTCATTTTGACAAGACACCCAAACATTCACCAGTACTTCAACAGTTACCCTTTCTGAACCTCAGCTTTTCTGTTAAGGAAATCTGCCTGAAAGAACATTATACCTTAGCATCTGTCACAACCATCAGAGGATCAAGACTTGAGGTTGGTGAGTTTTCATTAGTATCTGTAGTTACAGATGAATTATCTTTTGCAGGGATAACAGAAACATAATACCATGAAGCAGAGTTATTTTAAATCTGAGAAAACCAAAAGAAGAAAGAAAGAGGCTAAAAAAAGAATCCTGGGATTCATATGTGGTTTTGATACCATTTATGTTGGATATGTCTTGAAACAAGTCAGGAGTTGCCCTTCTGGTCTTTTCAATTTGTAATTTTCAACTAATAAGGATCACATTCCTTTTTGCTTTGTAAAATTGTCATGTGTGACCTCACCCAAAAATTGTAATGTGCAAAACATCAAGCATTTACACAGTAAAAATAATTGCAGTTATTACCATATAATACTGTAAAGGAAGACTGAAAGTTAAGGCAAGACTTTACAAAACTGCTATTTACGATGCACGGACAAACAACAGTGTTCTCACAAAGTGCTACTGAAGTCAAAAATCTTATCTCTAGGTCATAGTTCCATCAGTGAAGAAGGCATCTACTCTACTGCAGGTACTATGGTCCCTGACATGAAGATCTTATAACAAGATTTTTTTTCATGTCACACAAATAATAATGACAGCTAAATTTTTATATGTGCATGTCTGGAAGATCCCATTTATTTTGTAGTACTACATAAACTTTAATAAACTGACTTTTTACTGAGAAATTTACCCTTTAAATTCTTACATAACAATGCTTGCATTGGCATACATCAATAAACATAAAATTCTCCAATGGAAACAAGTGAACTTGAAAGATAATCAGAAATGAAAAATGTATCTGCATTTTACATATGTTGGAATTCTGAGAACTAATGATGAATGAATAACAATAATAATAATTTCTTCTAATTTCAGAGCAGTTTTTAAGATGTGTTCCCTTCATATATCTTCATGATTCTAGTTTGTTTTCTAGAATAAACATTTTAACAACACATTTTACTGAAAGGATTATTTACTGAAACAATGAATAGTAGGCCAGAAATATATCCAGCAGTTTCTGAATGCAAGTTCATCTGAAAACAAAAATGTCTTTCCTTGACTGGGTATTTGTAGCTCAAGCTATATGACTGAACAGAACCACATAGATTATATCAACCACTCTACTTGAAAATAAACTAAAGCACAATTTGGAATCATTATTCAGTGAGGATATTTATAGAAGAAAATCATAGAGTATTTTTTCACAAACTGAAGAAGATGTGATATTCATCAAACACAGTTCAAAATCAATAGATAAATTATTCACAAGGTAGTAATGAATGATGCTTACCACATAAATTCTTATAGAAACAATAAAATCTTAGGTTTTTAACAAAGTCCTATATAATTTCCTGCCTCCAAACCAACCTCTCCCCTCAACTCCTTATCCTAACCAAAACAGTTTCTACCCCAGACGGAAGACAGAGATTGCAAGTCTACTGGGGTTTATGCTGTACCAACCAGTTTGTAAATTATATCAGACACAGAAGTGATAAGTATGATCTCCAAATAACCATAGCTGTATATTCTCCAAAAACATTTTAAATCAAATATCTTGATTAATGTGACTAGAACAGGCTTAATCATAAGCCTCTCTCACATCACTGTGAGACTTTGCTGATGTCAATGGATGTTGCTTAAGAGAACACTGGCACAAGAAATCAAGTACTTGAAACCAACCACAATCAAGGCATATGAATATAGTATTTAAATGAGACTAAGTGACTCAACAACCTAGAGTAGCTTCTAAAAATGTATATAAATATTTAAGAGTATGAATATATTCAAAACATACCTTTGGATTGTAGCTTATATTTGAGTCATGAATAAACAGTTCTTACATAATTAGGAACTTTTGAAAATAATGACCTACATTGCTAGTTGAAATGGCATCTTGCACCAATAGTGTTTGGATAATAAGAGTATGAGGGAAATTTGGGAGTATAATAGAACCTTTCATACATCAAGAAGAATTATACCATGTTTCACTTCCATTATTCTCATCCTTTTAAATTTAAGATTCAGGGCCAGTTTCTTAGCAGGTTGGATTCACCATAATAGTACTCAACCTAACATAGCCACAACAGTCTGGCTATGTTGTGAGTTCAGTGACAGACCATTCTAAAAACATCACTTTGCTAGCCACTGCTGTAAATAAACCTCTCACTATGATGTATATGGGTATAAAAATCTAGTAAATGACAACATATTTAGTTGGCAAATATTCAGCAAAAACTTACCCTACGAGATAAGGAAGTGTTTATCCCATTCCCTAAAATTGACTATTCCCCTGTAAGCAGCAGCACCTAATACTGGTGTAGTCAAGTGATTAGGAAGTCCATACCACTATCTGATCACTCTCAGAGAAGGCATGAGACTTAAAGGTTAGTAGGCTGATCCAATATGTCTTTCTCACCTTAAGTGCTCAAAAGTATAACTGCCTTTCCTACAAGAGCAATCCATGCAATTACATAGCAAATGTAAAGATTAGAGGACTGAATTCAGTGAGAAGTGATAACAAAACACTACATGATGAAGTTGTATCACTAGCTCTTTAATGAAGAATATTTTGTTCCCTACTGAATATTTTTAGTGTATGAAGTGAGGTGCAGGTCAGATGGAGACAATACTAACCACTTTAGTGATTAGGAAGTATAATGAAGGAAGTATAACCTTTAATACTTCCTTTAATGAAGGAAGTATAACCTACATCCATATTCATCATATAATGAAAATGATATTTCATGTTGGGTTGCAAGAAGATCCATAAAAAGAACCACAGCAAAGAGCAGAGAGAATAAGAGTAACTGCCCTCATTTAGTAGCCCATACCTATACTATCAAAGTCACAGGGGAGAGTAATTAAATTTAATAGAAACCACCCATGATTTGAAGCTGCCCTCATTTTAGGAATGCAAGGGCAAGGAATTCACTGCACAGTTCAACTTCAATTATCCAAATTATTCAGTGTCCCATGGCAATCAGATAAAAGTGCTTGTATCATGTTAGAAGGAATAGTTTTCGGGAAACATACACAGTATATAGAAATATATGTCACAGAAGGAAGACAGATTAGAGAAGCTTTGATCCTCAGCACAGCTGAACTGGTAGAAAACTTCATGAGAAGAGTATTATAATAGATTCAGTTTTGAAAATGAAGATATGGGTTAAATTGATGGGTTTTTATCAAGCATTTATAGGGCATTCACTTCTGTGTAACAATAAGTACTGCCATTGTGTTTCTGAAATTGCTTCAGATAGCATGTAGAGGTCAACATGCACGTGAAATGTGATGCATAGTGTTGCCCAGTAGGAAGAAGGTAAGGAGAAGGAGCACTGAGCTGACCTGCATGCCTTTTGACAGTTTACTATTTTTGCCCTTCAAGGACATGACAGTTATAACCTGATAACTCCATTTTTATTTCAGCACTGGAGGGTCTCTCAAATCTCTTTCATTCTTTGGTTTAACAGCGATCTGATCCATACTTGTATCCAAATCTTTTAAATATTTTTTATGGCATTCATTCACAAGCTCGCTAGAAGCTGTCATCCTGCATGGCTGCTAGCTTCCCGGTCATCAACAAACCTAGCCTTTTCAGAACAACTTCTATCATGAACATTGCATCCCAAAGTGGAACAAACAAAAATTAGTGGTGACTATGTTTTAGAAACAGAAGAACAATCTACGGATTACTCATTTAAAATTCTGGGAAAGTACTGCTTATGCAGAATGGGGGTACTAATAGTAGACAATTACCCTTACTATTTCAAACTATTGCAAGAGTGCGATAGTGAAAACACTGATTTGCACAACATCCATCCTTGCACAGCTTGGTCATCCTAAGAGAATAGGCTTAATGTTATTAAAAAAAAAAAAAAAAAGGAATCAGCTAAAGATTACTTCATAACTTACAAATCAACACATGGTTTGACTGAGAATTTTCAAAAAGGTTTGACAGAAAGTAATAGGTGGGGAGGATTATTGAAATACTGACATCTTGTAATACAAAGTTGCCATCTTCTGAAAGTTTCATCTCTACAAAGATGACAGTCATCATATAATTTAAATCTAAATAGTATCCTTGAAAGCTCTTTTAATATTAAGATAGAGAAAACTGTCCAAGAAATCTGTAATAAAAAAAGAAAGTGTAGGTGGAACAACAAAAGATGCATTATGATAGACCTGCAAAAGTGCAACCGATATTAAATATTTTTCTGTTCATGTATGAAGTAATTCAGAAGAAAATGGAAAATAACAACACAGAGTACATTTATCAAGTTCATACATATTTGAAACAAAGACCATAAGTAACACTGGATAATAGCATGAGAAAATAAAAAGCGAGATATAAATCTATAGGAAGTGTAAAAAAGAATATAAGGTAAATTATCTACATCTGCTGCAATATCAGATGATTTCTAAATAAAAAGGGTAAAAAAAAAGTAGACATTCAGGAAAAGAGTGATGTGTAACCCACTGAAATACCACATAAATGTTGACTAGCTGTATGAGAAAAACAGGTATGCTAAGACAACTACTCACAGAAAAAAAGAAAAATCTTTTTTCATTTATTAACCATAGTGTTTAGTCTCATGCATTTGTAGCAATGGATTAGTATCTACTATTATAACAGCCTGTAAAATGAAATTTAAGCAAATGAAATGCATATATACTTGTATTGATATACTAATACTAAATACAAAGTAATAACATCCTAGTTATATGTTAGTAAATTATACTTTAGTAAAACAAACATGACAAAAAAATTCCAGAAAGACTATATTACAATATACCTATATTTTTCAAACAGGTTTTTATCACAGCACAGTGAGCATTTGTTGCTGTGATGTACCTTGAAGTCTACAAAGCTTCAGGATGATCAATGATTGTGTCTTGCTACTGTGCAAAGATTTGACGTACTTTTTTCCACTACCTTGCACCTTTCAGCACCAGTTATCTGCATTTTTGCACTATTCCATCTGAAAGCATTGAAAAAATGAGAACACATCTACCAAGAAGAAGAGCACAATCTAGACCATCTGGATCAAAAGCCAAGCACAACGCTTTGTCTTCTGATACCCAGTTTAAAGGGTAACTTAGGTTCCTCTATTGCTTCTGTGTTCTCGGCAAAAAAGAATTTAGTGTATGCAAACTGGCAAACAGACATCACATAAGTCCATTTGACTTAGTTATACTATTATTAGTTTCTTCATTAATGAAGTCATTATTATTTTTATTATTATTCCTGCCTTAAAGGCTTGATTTATTTAAAAAAATTACAAAAATATGTTAAAAATCTGTTAAAGAAACTGTTTTCCTAGCTCTAATTTTGCAACAGCTTTCTCCTTTCTAATTGATTCTTATGTACATTTTTGGCTGTTGACTCTTCCATCCCGGCCACTAAAGGTGTTTTAAAGAATTTGCCTTGCCGCAATGCTCATGACAGAGCCAATTTGTTGCAACAGAGATTTCAGCATTCTGTGCAGCAGCTATCAGAACAAAGCAAAACATAAGCGGTCTTAGTGATACTGTCTTAAAATCTGGCACCACATTCAAAGATTGATCTGTATAATACATCCTGTCCTTAAGCACAACTCTGAATGTCATTCCTATTAATTCAAAGGTCCTTTCAAAGACCGACCTAGCTGGATTCTGTTTTGCTGGTTTTATAATGAAACTCTTTACACCCAAAACAGGTATTGCAACACAGCATTATGCTGTCTGCTGTAATCCACTATTACCTCGAAGAGATATATAGAGAGATATATCAATATGTCAATTACCTTTAATTAAATGAATATCATCTCTTTAGAATCAGATCTTTGCCAAAATAAAAAAAGAAGTGTTGCAAGTTGGCTAGCCAACCCTTCATCAATTGGCTGATTGCTGACAGCTCAGTGGTACATGAATCAAGAGCAAGCATGTCATTTGGTAACATATCGGGAAAATTGCTTCTGGCACCAAACTGCACCTGCATGTGATAAGAAAATGCTTCTATACATCTCCACAACCAGTGCAATGAGACCAACAGAACAAGTCTGGTTGTCAAGTCTTGTATGCATGTCACTGTATTAATACGGCAGTGAAAAAGATTTGATTTCTCTAAATAAATCCTAATGAACAAAAGAAGAACAGCAAATTGATATCTTTTGAAAGTCAATAGGTAGCATTTACAAAAGACCCTAAGACGCTTAAAAGCTGAAAGTCATTACTGAAAGGAACAAATAAAGGCTTCTATGTATATCTCCCTAGTGGAGGGAGGTCCCTGAATCCTAAGAGTGGCAAGACTGAAGACATACGTTTTAGCATTTCTCTATTGACTAGTTAGTTCAAGCCTTTCCTCCTCTCCTTGGAGCGCAAAGATCCCCTTACATCTTTCTGCAACCTCATTCCTAGGCAGTGTATGTGACTGCAGACCTATGAATTCTACCATGGGACTGGGCAGCTAGAAATTAGGCACCCTGGTGTCTTTGGGACAGATTTAAATTATTTGAGTACCTAAGTGAGAACTTACAGGTAGAATTCAGAGCAAGTGATATCGCCAGTATAACCTTAGGCACTTCATTGAGATACCTAAGAAATATTACCTTAGATTCCTTCTGCGAAGAGAAAAAGCACTCCAAGAAGATAATTTATCTCATTAAAATCATGCTGTCTTTCTTCATGGAATACTAAGTTTACAGCAATGGGTTCTTGACTTCTGTACCTCAGTTAGATAGGGTGAATTTTCTGTAGATGTCCTAGGACAAACTATCAGCTAAATTATTTTATCTATATACCTCCCACTATGATATGACAGTAATCTACCTTCCTAGGACTGTATTTCTAAGCGTGTTTGGAATGGCTCATATCTGTGTATCAAGGTGCCTGTCTCTTGCTTCAGCCTAACTAGGAAGAAATACAGCATTCTGCCTGAGGACCCCCATGAGCTGGGATGAGAGGTGACCTCAGAGCACATGAAGCATTCACTCCCAACATAAGGTAGCTTTCCTGTTTGGCTTTTTTTTTTTTTTTTTTTAATTGTTTATTAACTTATTCATTTAAATAACTTTTTGCTCTGTTTTTCTACTGATGATGTCTGTTTTTAAACAGCATCTGAACATTAAAAACACACTTTGAGGAGATAGGGTCACTAATCTCTATGTCATGAAGTAGGCTATAGGTTCATCATACCACATGTGAAACTGTGTCACTGTGCAGAATCTGAGAGCCCTGGGATCAGAATCAGAGAACAAGTTCTTCTTTCCAGGAGTGTTTATTCAGTTTATATCAAGATGCTTCTTGAAAAACAAATGAAGAACCAAACAATCCACAAGAAGCTAGAAATCACCAGAAAAATAGAAGCTTTAGCCTTTTGCTAAGCAGTAGGATGCAGGGTCACAGTCCTTTGATCTTCTTCTGATACATCTTGCACTCCCCTCCTCATGAAACAGCATCAATAAGGAAGATACTCACCTAACATATTCTATAGCCTGGTAAGTGTATTATTCTTCTAATACATATAGAAAGGTGGTATGAGGAGAGCACTGAATTTAGATCACCTTTTCCATAAAGGGACTACTTTAAACACTGGGCCCCATTTTTTTTTTTTTTAAAATAGCAAGTACCTTCTTTCCAGTTTTCAAGGTCTTTCGTGGTCCTGGCCCTTTGACTATACACTGCTGGGTATTTCAGATTTTGCTCTGCAGCTAACTCTTTCCTTCCAAGATTAAACTCAGGGAAATTTTGGGGGAATAGTTTACAACATCCTATAGCAATAAAGAAACCACATTGATTTGGACTCCCTCTAACCTGTCTAATCCTCTAAGTTCCCAACAGGTCTTGCCACAAACATTTCTGCAAATCTTCATACCATGCTACAAATATGCAACACATATTCTCAGACCTATGCTGCAAAATTATATTCTAGTGGAGTGCAGGCCATATCTTAGACCACGCACAAATTCCCAGGGAGACCAGTGACAAGTGATAGGCAGTGTGGATTTGGCCCATCTATTCCAGAGAGAGCCAGTCTTAAACAGTGTAGAAGCCAAGCCATTCTGCACAATTTAGTCTATGGGACAAGAGATCATTTCCTGGGGCACATGTCTGAGGAAACCAGTGAGTTTTCTTATTCCTTTTGAAGAGGAGAGGCATCTAGCTCCTCTGAATAGATGCAAGACTCTTGATCCCAGAAGGACATAGGTTCCTCCTTGAAGCTCTATGCTATAAATCTGAGCTTTGCGAAGGAGGACACAGTGAAGGCATATTCTACTGTTTCCCAGTCGGTAGGTCTAAATTGCTCCTGACTCACCATATTGCTGGGATCTGAAGTGCCTGTGAACTCTGGAAATTGCTCTGAATTGTAAGAGCTAGGCTTTTTATTTGATACACCTTAAGGTTCATTTTGAACTGGACCCAAAAGTCTTAGTAATTTTTGAAAATGGTCTTCAATTCTAGTATCCAGTATCTTCAAGTGTTTTCATGTTTTTTCTATAGGACTGAACAGATTATTACAGAATTAAGATTATTGTAGAGATATGGAACACTGTGATTCCTAATATAAGTGCTTTTAAAAAGGTACTGTTCATCTGCAGTGGTTTGGTTTGAAATGTTAAACTTGAGTAGTATAATGTCAATGTTCATATTCATGATTGATGCTTAACCATTCCACATTGTGCAAGTTCAGCTGGAGTTATAGAAGTACTGAAAAACTCTGCAGCCAGGAATGCAATTTTAAAAACTTCTTTTGCATTCAAAGATCTTTAAAAAAAGGGCAAAAATATTTTTTTAATGTTCTCCATTTCAGATACCAAATTTTAACCCACTGGTCATTTCTGCAGCTAAGTTATGAACAACTGGAACACTGAAAACACTGTGATGCTTTCCACTACTGAATTCTAAACAAATATTATTATAAAGACAGACAAGAACAACTTTCTAAACATTTCATCACCTTGAGGGTAACATGTATAATGGCTGACTGCAACATTTTTTCATATTGTGAAAACATTCTCTATGCGGCATCAGACAAAAAAATGAATTTTAATTCTTGCATTAATTCTTAATTCAAATTTAAATGATCTTAATTAAGCTTCTTTTGGAAATGACTTAAGGAAATTTAAATCAGGGCCATTTTGTTTCTTCGTGATAGGAGGAAACTCATTGGACCAGATGATACTGGCATTAGAGATATCCACGTCTGAGAGTCATCCAACGCTGCACCTACAATCAGTACAGACTGATGGGCATTTCCTGGGTGCAATTCATTTGCTGTCAGATCAGATGAATGGCATCTTTGAAAGTGCCTCCATCTTTCCAGTGATAATAAACAGAGGCTAAGATAATCATGTACCTAAGCCTAGTTAAAATACAAAGGACTGCATTTTAGATATCTCAGAATCATTTGATTTTAATCCTCCCCTAGATATCCAGAATGATTTTGATGACTATTATACTATGTATAATAACCTAATTTAATTTCTAAATTCTTTTTTTAAAGACATACCACATAAAAAGATGAGTTACAAATATACATTGTTTTTGAATGGAAGTAGGCTGGTATATGATAAGTTCTTTCTTCTTTTAGAGAAATTTGTAGTAAATTCAATATTTGCATGAGGACTAGGGCCAGTACTACTTGAGACCAGATTATTTTTATCTGCACAAGAAGTCACGCTGAGCTAGGATAAAACAATTGTCTTTATTCTCCTGCACTTTAGGTCTATTCCATAAGAAATGTGTTCAGGAAAGCGTTAAGGATTTCAATCTGTTAAATCATTGACACATCTCATAATCCGTTTCACATGGTCTGATCATGAATTTATTTCATAAAATAAAATGAAATTTCATTTTGAAAAATCTGAAGTTCTCAACTCTGAACTGCCAGACTTTCAGAAAGTTTCTTATAACTCCTATGCCAATTGATTGAAAAAGCCAGTTACACCAGCACAAATGGAAAAGCAGAGATGCTGCTTTTAATACAATAAAAAGTAAGAACAATGCTGCCTAACAGCTATATTACCATGATTTTTCATCACTCCTAGCTTACACTATGTGTGATGATAACTATTTAAGCCTTTGCATCTCACTTCCAGTAGGCTCTGAGCCATCAATTACACTAGTTCACAGGAGACTAGAATTTGGACTGCCCTATGTCCTCTTGGTTTCAGGCTATGTAAAATGTCCTTAATGGACTGGAAACAGCTAAAAGGCAAAAAACCACTCTAGTACTTCCTTTCCTATTTGAAGGGAGGTGAGTAAGCCCAAGAGACAAGCAGGTAATTTATAGTTAAACGTTTTCCTTTGATCTGTATATCACTTTTTCTATTTTGAGCTAATTTGATTAAGTACGCACAAAGGGGGAGCCAAAGGAGAAACGTTTTTCTTCAGGCAGCCAGCCAGGAAACACAGTAGCAGAGACCTAATTTTTTATTATCATTATTATTGATCGATCTCCAAGTGATACACATAATTGACTCAAAATAACAGAGGAGCTGAATTAAATCTGAAACATTTGAGCATACTTAATATGGGGTTTTCCAGTGCTAAGAGCTTGGATAGTTTCAACTACTTTTGATACCACAGAAAATGTAGGTAAAATTGTATTATGGTTTCACAAGTTATTTTGTGTCAGCTGAACTTCAATAACTGACAATATGGATGCTGTTACCCCACTGCAAATATGAAGAAAAATGCTCTAGCTTATGTCCTCTCTTGTTAAGACTTAAGCAAATGCATTTCATATTACATTTCCTGTCAGTTACACAACCAAAGTACAAAGTAATTACCTACATCTGATTTAGTCATCTAGATGCCTTTTATAAAGCACAGGGAGAAATGGCAGCTGTATGCAGTGATACATCTCATTCTAAAGTAGAAGGCTAAAATATATCAGAAGAAATATGCCTTAAAAGTACCTTTTTTTTTTTACTAGGGACCCTACCAGTTTAGATGCAGACATCTAACGAAACTTGCACAAGACAAACTCAGCCACAGTTACCACAGCTCAGCTTACACACGACAATTCATCTCTGGCAATAATTCATTTATATGTTTGAGCTGTGAAGACTTTTTCTATGTAAAGACAAAGAAATGTTGTGTTGGCTCAAAGTACTTATTGCCTGTATACACATCACATTCTCCTGCTTGCCCCGACTGTGAAAACATAAAAACATGATGAATCATGGGTTAGAGAACTGCCACTCACTTCAGTCCTTCTGGTGTTCCAAGGGGACACAGGTCTATGTCCTCCATGGTAAGTGAGACCTGTGGGCAGAAGAAGACCCCAGTTGTAGCTTCATAAATTGTAAGTTCAGAATACACGCTGCTTTTAACTGACTTCAGCAGGAAATATACAATGGTGTAAGCCAGTAAGATAACCAATTCTGGTCTTGCCTATACTGCCATCTTACCACCACTTATATACTTTTATATTTTTTTATACTTAGAAATTGTGAAAGGTTGGACAGCAAAATTGGACTAGGCATACATCTACTAGGTATGTACACAGTACTGTGACAAACAGGGGCTGTTACAGGCTGGATCGATGGGCTGAGGCCAACTGCATGAGGTTCAACAAGGCCAAGTGCCGGGTCCTGCACTTCGGCCACAACAACCCCATGCAACGCTACAGGCTGGGGGAAGAGTGGCTGGAAAGCTGCCTGGTGGAAAAAGACCTGGGGGTGCTGGTTGACAGCTGGCTGAACATGAGCCGGCAGTGTGCCCAGGTGGCCAAGAAGGCCAACAGCATCCTGGCCTGTATCAGAAATAGTGTGGCCAGCAGGAGTAGGGAGGTGATTGTGCCCCTGTACTCGGAGCTGGTGAGGCCGCACCTCCAATACTGTGTTCAGTTTTGGGCCCCTCACTACAAGAAGGACGTTGAGGTGCTGGAGCGTGTCCAGAGAAGGGCAATGAAGCTGGTGAAGGGTCTGGAGAGCAAGTCTTACAAGGAGTGGCTGAGGGAACTGGGACTGTTTAGCCTGGAGAAGAGGAGGCTGAGGGGAGACCTTATTGCTCTCTACAACTACCTGAAAGGAGGTTGCAGCAAGGTGGGTGTTGGTCTCTTCTGCCAACCAACTAGCGATAGGATGAGAGGAAATGGACTCAAGTTGTGCCAGGGGAGGTTTAGATTGGACCTTAGGAAAAATTTCTTTACTGAAAGAGTGGTTAAACATTGGAAGAGGCTGCCCAGGGAAGTGGTGGAGTCACCATCCCTGGAAGTATTTAAAAGACGTGTAGATGAGGTGCTTAGAGACATGGTTTAGTGGGCATGGTGGTGTTGGGTTGATGGTTGGACTTGATGATCTTAGAGGTCTTTTCCAACCTTAATGATTCTATGATTCTATGATTCTATTCTATGATAAAACAACCAAAACTAATAAGAAACAGTCAATCATCATCAGTTAAGTTAGCCAACAATTCGCAAGGTTTGCTCACTCTTCAAATCTCTTGTTCTAGTATAGAAAGATTTAATCTTTACTTGATAGGTCAACCTCACACAAAAAACCAGACTTCTCTGACCCAAAACATTAATGTGTATAGTGTCTAGACTAACATTTTACCAGGACAGATGTTACCATGAGTCAACTACCAAAGAATTTACACCAGTTAAAGGAGGATTATGAACTAACCATTGCAAGAAAGTAAAAAAACCCTATGCTTCATATATAAAATATATAAACTGCTCTATTCTAGGTAGCTTAGAAATTATTCAAAATGTTTTAAAAGAACTTAAAGAGTATATAATTTATCTTAAAAATGAAAATAGCTCCTTCACTGACAAACAAAAATTGCTGTCGATGCCTCTTCTAAGACTGTGATTAATACAGCTGAGATATAATATGTTTTTCAGGGTGGATCCTGGATCTTAGTTACTTAGGAGATTATGTGCTAATTGCTGTTCTTCATTTGAATTCATAACATCACCACTGTAGCAACAGTTAAGTTGTATTTAAGGATGCACTTCATTATAATCCCATGTTTTCAGAGGCTTATAACTGTATATAAATTATCTGCTCATAAAGTTATTCTCAGCCCAAAGAAGGCATTTTGGAACAGTCTGACACAACACCATTTGACTGCTTAGTATTTGCATGTTCTAAAATGTGCTACTTCTTTTGCCTCCTTTTTGATGACACATTAACATACTTGTCAACTTATGGTACTCAAAATTCCCCAAGTTTTTTAAGGCGCCAGCTTGCAGTTCTCAACAAGTAGAAATGCTTCTGACACATTTGGGAGACTGCTTAGAAATAACACAGGTTTAAGTGTTGCTCAATTAGGGAAAGGTCAGTGATACTTGAAACTGCCCAAAAGGAGCAATGACACTGAAGAAACTATCAAGGTTTGTTACATTTTCCAGTCTGTCAAAAGGGACCAGTCCACTGGCATGGAAAATCCTGCTCATGCCTTTTTCCCTCTCAAAACAAAGTAGACATAAATTTGTTTATACTGGCTGGGAAAAAAATTTACCTGTCCTAAACAATTATTATCCTGTAAGGATACTACAGCTAAACAGGTGACCATGCGTATCAAGATCTGACACTTGGCCATAGCTCAGTGGGCTTGAGTCTAGACATTCTGCAGTGAAATATGGGTCTCGACATCTAGCTGCTACTCTCACGTGATCCCCAGTCTAACGGTTTAGTGACAGTGTCAAAGTAATTAAGCACCTCAGAAAAACGGCTGTAGAATCCGATCCGGCCTCCTGAATAACGCCGATGAGGCATGGGCTGTCACCTCCTCACATTTGCTCAACAGAAAACCAAAACCATTGACGTCAGAGTCACTGGGAATTTGTAGATGTAGAGGGAAAGAAAAACAAACAAACAAACAAACAAACAAAAAAACCCCAGCCTCAGTGTGATCTGGGCTTCCAACACTTGCTGAATCTTCACAAAAATGAAGCCGTACACACCCCAATGAGAAACAATGGTCACAAACAGAGGTGATATCACAAGAGGTATCCTCCTGGTCTTATGAGGCTGTCACTCCAACTGACATATACTGTGAAGTAATAAGCAACACCTTCTCCAGATCCCAGAAAGGAGGGAGCTAAATGGCACTGAATTGGCTGTGTTTCCCCAAAATGTCTCAGACAAGCTACAGCCGCAGCAGGCTGAGCAGCTGAGCCCTCGGAGACTGGGCTCACAGTCTCAGACAGAAAGGAAAGATTTATTGCCATCTGGTAACAATGATGCTGATGTCTCGGAGAGGCCCACTGGGCTACACAGCAGCACCCAGCAACTCTAAAACTAGAGGGACGTAATTAGGTAGCTTAATTACTGGGCTGCTTATAAAAGTCGGAAATTCTACATTATGTTTATGTTATTATTACAGTTATGTTTGGCAGGGAAAGAAGGATGTGGGAAACTGAACCTTTAAGAGGCTAAGATGAGCCAACCCAAAGCAGTCACTGTCATCTGCTGTCTTGTTATATTATTCAGGGACTTCTGTTATACAGTATGGATCACCTAGGACTCAGATGCTGAATGTAGCAACCCTCTATCATGCTGCTTGGCACAGAGTGACTGCTGAAAAACACAGCAACCTTGGTGGTTGACAACCTCTATATATTCACAGGACAGCTACAGCATGAACAGCTTATAGTACAAGTTTCTCTACTCTGCCTCTGCCAAAATATCACTATACTCCCAAGCTTCTTATAGGTATACAGCAATATTGGAAACTCCATTCCCATTAAAATGCATGGTTCTCTACAGGCTGCTAATTATTAATAGCGGCAGTGGCAGCAATCTGAGAGAGATGAATACTCCTGTAATTTTGAGTAGAGGTTTGAGACAGCATGGCAGGGCAGAGAGACAACTGCTTTGTTCATGTTTGCAGCCATAACCTCTTAGCAAAAACAGAAAATATTGATGGAAAATAGGGTTGTTAGCCACACACTGGACATACAGAATTCAAAGGATGCAACAAAACCAGAAGCTGACCTCCAAGCCCTGAGCTTTTGTAGTTTTCACATCAAGACCAGATATGAATATGAAATATTTTGTTAGTTTTCATTAGAAATCTCCAACTGGAATGTCAAACTAGCTGGAAACCTGAAATTCAATGCAGAAATTTGGTGTCTTACTGCCATTTTTATTCTGAAACTTACTGGTCAATCATTGCATGAAATGTCCCACAGTTCCTGAACAATTCAACAATTGTCGACAGTCGACCTGACTGTTTACATAGAACATTAAATGGCTTTAAGCATGCTAATCTGACTCCAGTAGCCCATTTGCTCTTGCTAAGCCATAGAGTAACAGCTCTGTAAGTCATAAAGAGCAGACCCATCTAAAAGGTGAGTATATTGCAGTTGCAAAATTATGCGTGTTACACAACCAATGTATATCATATGTAAATGAATACATTCAGTGAAGGAAAGAGCTGTCTGCATTATAGCACCTTTCTTTTTTTTTTTTTTTTTTTTTTTCATTCTAAAAGGCATGAATAAGAGACTTGAAGCCAAATTCAGTGTCTGGAGAAAGCACTCTACTATGTTAACCCAGCAGCAAAAAGAACAGTAAACAGCTATCGTCAAAATAATCCTTCAGGATTCTGCAGAGCATAAGACAATTACTCATTTTGAGCTGAAGCCCTCACCCTTTACCCACCTTTCTTTTTTTCCTAGACCCAGATCCAAATTGTTTTTCTTCCAGAGAATAACCTGCTTTATTTCACTTTTTAACTCCAACGCACACAACTGTTATGTATACTAACTAGGTTTCTGTGTCAAGGGGCACCAAAAATATGCTAGTATTGTTGAAGAGACAAATGGAAAAACCTTGATTTGGCAGGGTGTTCTTGTCAACAAAGAACAAACATAAAGGACCCACATGAACGCTGAAAAGCTTAACCAAAAAAAGAATCACATAGAATGGTATTATTTTAAAAGCTCTAAAAAATGTTTCAGAAGTACCTAGCAGGCAAACAAGGAAAATTTTTTGCTTGTTAGGGCTTTTTTGTTGCAGTTTACAACATAATATGAAGCCTAGGAACACGTTATAGTACTTTGTAGTAGAATTTAAGACTTGATAAGTGTCTGTATTTTGCATAAAGCTATTGGATGAGGCTGTGCTTTCTGGCATAGCTTGCCACTGTTTGATAACATTTTAAAAGCATACTGTGCTTGAACTATCAACATACAATATTTGTTAGTTTTATGCTCCACAAGTTACTTTGTTACGTGCAATGGAATAATTACTATGAAGTTTTGTATTGTAGCACTTTTGTCACAGTTGTTTATTAGATATGGGGCCTCATTTTGAACTTTTTATTTGCTTTCTGTGCTGTCACTTCCATGTCATTTGTAATGTACAGCGATTTAATTGGAAATTGGACCAGAAAACATTAAAGGACATTTTGGTGATTCCAGTCATTACAGATTTTCCCTTGCTGGCATGTAAGTGGTGTTCTTTACAGTGTGCTTATTTGTTTGATTTGTGCTTAAAGGATATGTTTATTTAAATCTATTTCATGAAATAAAGCACTGGGCAAAAAGTAGTATCTAGTGGGTTTTCCTTGCAATCATCTCAAAGCACTAACATTACGACATGGATACAAATGTGTATCATAGAATCATAGAATAGTTTGGGTTGGAGGGACCTTTAAAGGTCATCTAGTCTGACCCCACCCTGCAATGAGCAGGGACATCTTCAACTAGATCAGGTTGCTCAGAGCCTCATCCAACCTGACCTTGAATGTTTCCAGGGATGGGGCATCTACCACCTCTCTGGGCAACCTGTGCCAGGGTTTCACCACCCTCAGCTTAAAAAATTTCTTCCTTATATCTAGTCTGAATCTACCCTCTTTTAGTTTAAAACCATTC
The DNA here is from genome assembly GCA_035582835.1 of Phoebastria nigripes. Lineage (NCBI taxonomy): Eukaryota > Metazoa > Chordata > Aves > Procellariiformes > Diomedeidae > Phoebastria > Phoebastria nigripes. Next base: position 168,368 of record JAYKAV010003437.1, read on the forward strand.
CCCCTTGTCCTGTCGCAACAGGCCCTGCTAAAATGTTTGTCCCCATTTTTCTTATAAGCCCCCTTTAAATATTGATAGGCTGCAATAAGGTCTCCCCGATGCCTTCTCTTCTCCAGGCTGAACAACCCCAACTCTCTCAGCCTTTCTTCATAGGAGAGGCGTTCCATCCCCCTGATCATTTTCATGGCCCTCCTCCGGACCTGCTCCAACAGGTCCGTGTCTTTCCTGTACTGGGGACTCCAGAGCTGGACGCAGTACTCCAGGCAGGGTCTCACCAGAGCAGAGTAGAGGGGCAGAATCACCTCCCTCGACCTGCTGGCCACGCTTCTTTGGTTGCAGCCCAGGATACGGTTGGCCTTCTGGGCTGTGAGCACACATTGTCGGCTCATGTCCAGCTTTTCATCCACCAGTACCCCTGTCCTAGTTTCAGCTGGGATAGAGTTAATTTTTTTCCCTAGTAGTTGGTATAGTGCTATGTATAACACACTGATGTTTTAGTTGTTGCTAAGTAGTCTACTAGTCAAGGACTTTTCAGCTTCCCATGCTCTGCCAGGTGCACAAGAAGCTGGGAGGGAGCATAGTCAGGACAGCTAACCCAACTGGCCAATGGAATATTCCATACCATGTGACGTCATGCTCAGTATATAAAGCTGAGGGAAGAAGAAGGAAGGGGGGGACATTCGGAGTGATAGCATTTGTCTTCCCAAGTAACCGTTACGCGTGATGGAGCCCTGCTTTCCTGGAGATGGCTGAACACCTGCCTGCCGATGGGAAGGAGTGAATGAATTCCTTGTTTTGCTTTGCTTGTGTGCATGGCTTTTGCTTTACCTGTTAAACTGTCTTTATCTCAACCCATGAGTTTTCTCATTTTTACCCTTCCGATTCTCTCCCCCATCCCACCGGGGGGGAAGTGAGCGAGCAGCTGTGTGGTGCTTAGTTGCTGGCTGGGGTTAAACCACGACAGTCCTTTGTGGCGCCCAACGTGGGGCTCGAAGGGTTCGAGATAACGACAGATTTGAYTGGAATGTGCTAGATTGAATTTATAGCTGTTATTGCTGTTTAGCTATTAATTGGCAGGCTCCTATGCTTGCCATGGGGCTTGCTTGCCTTACTGTATATTAGAGTCTCATGCTCGTTAGTGGCTGCTTTCTTCTTTTGCTGCTTGCTGTACTGCTGTACTGCTKATCATCTTACTSTGCTGTGCCTGGGAACATTTTGATAACAGCAATGGCGATGCGCCTGGGCCGGCAGATGGCCAGGACATCACTGCTGTTTCTCTGCTGCTGTACTGGACAGGCTGGAACTCCCGTGTGAACTCAAGTCGAAGGGACTGTGACCTGTGGATGAGTCCACGTGGCAGCAGGACACCCCAAAGCGTCTGTGGCCGTGGATAAGCCCATGCCCAAGCAGGTACATCTCGAAGTGTCTGTGGCCGTGATTATGTAGGTGCCGCAGCAGGTATACCTCTGAAGGGATTGTGGCCTAAGGATAAGTCCATGCTGCAGCAGGTACACCTGGAAGCATCAGTGACTGTGCATGAGGTCATGCTGGAGCACCTCAAAGTGTGTGGCCGTGGATAAGGCCATGACAGGGGAGGTACACCCCTGGAGGGATTGCAGCCATGGGTGAGGCCATGTTGGAGCAGGTTTATTTCTGAAGAGACTGTGGCTGTGGGTAAGGCCACGCTGGAGCCGGTGCACTTCAAAGCGACTGTGGCTGTGGATAAGTTTATGCCGCAGCAGGTTTACGCCTGGAGAGACTGTGGCTGATAGGTAGGGCTCCAGTTGGAGCAGGTATACCCCTAAGGGACTGCAGTTTGTGGATAAGTCCAAGCCGGAGCAGGGGCAAGGGGAGGAGTTCATTGCAATGTTAAACCCTATGGTCTGGTCCAAAGGCACCAGGGGTGGAGACTGTAATGGATACACCTTTAAATTGTTGTAACCCAGGACTTGAGTTGCATGTTATGGGAATTGCTATAGCAGAAACCCCTTGTTGCTAGCCAGGCTGGGAGCAAGGGGAGGAGTTCATTGCAATGTTAAACTCTATAACCCGGCCCAAAGGGACCAGGGGTGGAGATTGTAATGGATACACCTTTAAATTGTTGTAACCCATGATTTGAGTTGCATGTTATAGGAGTTACTATAGCAGGAACCACCTGAGCCAATGGAGGACAAGCCTTTCAAGAAGCAGTGCAAGTGCGGCAGTGACCCAACCTGAGCTGGCTTTGGTGCCCAATAACTCCACGCAACACACCACCTCTCCTGACCTGAGTGACCACCATAACAGATGGAGCCCAAAGTCATGGACTAAATGGACTCAATGGACATTTTGTGGAGATTTATGGACATTTTACAGACATTTTACAGGGGTGGTCCATAGACTAAGGGAATGATATCTGTGTATTATATCAAAGGATGGGAAGCGGGATGGTGGTTAATGAGGTTGTATTGCATAGTGTGGGACCTGAGCATGACGTAAATGGTATGGAATAAGGGGTGGATACTGTCCTGGTTTCAGCTGGGATAGAGTTAATTTTTTCCCTAGTAGTTGGTATAGTGCTGTGTTTTGGATTTAGTATAAGAATAATGTTGATAACACACTGATGTGTCTAGTTGTTGCTAAGTAGTCTACTAGTCAAGGACTTTTCAGCTTCCCATGCTCTGCCAGGTGCACAAGAAGCTGGGAGGGAGCATAGTCAGGACAGCTAACCCAAACTGGCCAATGGGGTATTCCATACCATATGATGTCATGCTCAGTATATAAAGCTGGGGGAAGAAGAAGGAAGCAGGGGACATTCGGAGTGATGGCGTTTGTCTTCCCAAGTAACCGTTACACGTGATGGAGCCCTGCTTTCCTGGCGATGGCTGAACACCTGCCTGCCGATGGGAAGGAGTGAAGGAATTCCTTGTTTTGCTTTGCTTGCATGCACGGATTTTGCTTTACCTATTAAACTGTCTTTACTTCAATCCATGAGTTTTCTCACTTTTACCCTTCCAGTTCTCTCCCCCATCCCACCGTGGGGGGAGTGAGCGAGCATCTGTGTGGTGCTTAGTTGCTGGCTGGGGTTAAACCACGACAACCCCCAAGTCCTTCTTGGCAGGGCTGCTCTCAATCCCTTCATCCCCAAGCCTGTATTGATCCAGGGGGTTGCCCTGACCCAGGTGCAGGACCTTGCACTTGGCCTTGTTGAACCTCACAGGAAACGGTGAAAAAAGACAGCATTTATCCCATTTTTAAGAAAATATTAAGTATTAAAATAGTTTTTGTTTAAGCTGATTCAGAAGGGGAAAAAGGAATATATATGAACTCAGGTTTCAGGCAGAAAACTAGAAAATTAAAACTCAGCCTAAAAATTAAGCCTGTACTTACTGTTTGTTGGATTTTTGGGGGCTAGGAAGCAAAATGTACACTAAAGATGGAAGGGAGAGAATACATTTTTCAGAAAATACACCTCTCAGTCAGGTTTACCATAAAGCTGATTATTTCTTTGATCCTAAAATGTTTATTTCTTTGATCCTAATTTCTTACAGGTTAATGAACAGATCAGTCTTCTTACTGAACTGACTGATTTTCCAAGGAATTGGGATTTGTTTAGCCATGAGTGGGAGCAGTGGGACAGCAGGAACAGTAGGACAGTGCTCATGAGGGGGCTCTGGACTCAGCAAAGAGGTTTTGGGCCATCTAGTTGTGTCCCAAACACAAATACAGATCTTCTGGGATCAAGGGAAATCTTCAAGGAACTTCAGCATGCCTGCTGCTTCTGGGAAGGGATAACTATGGAGGATGTGTCTTCTAGCTAGCTGTAGCAGCAGAAGGACACACGACAACAGGCCAGAAACTCTGCTGAGGACAGTGTACACATGTGCAGCAACTGTGTTGATGTGCCACAGGCGCAGCCCTCAGCACTCACAGAAGCCACTACCCCAGCACATCAGAGACCTAACCCACTTGGAGCTCCTGAAGGCAGATGCAGCTCTGCAGGCCAGGCGCGGCAGGGATGGCTGGTTCTTCTCACTGATCTCAGGGCCAGGGATGATGGGCTCCTCGCCTGCAGGACGTGAGCACTGGCGAGGTTCTGTGTCACCAAGTAAAGGAGCTGTGGGAAGAGGTCAGCAGGCTGTACAGCATCAGGGATGATGAGAAAGAGGTTGACTGGATCTTCTCTGAGACCCTGCAGGACATGAAAGTCTGAGCCTCAGCTGCACTGAAGGAGGGACAGGCAGAGCCTGTGCCTATTGAGTTAGGAAATGGACACTCCCAGGATGATGATGACTGGGAGCTCATGACTTCTGTCACCAGGAGGACGACTCCTGCTCCACCTGCAGATCTGCAACTACAGATTAAGGCCAGCCACTTATGGTAAGCTCTAGGGGTGGATACTGGGTCCAATACTCTTTAACGTCTCCATTAATGACCTGCACTATGGGACAGATTGCACCGTCAGCGTTTTCACAGATGATAGGAAACTGTGTGGGAGTGGTTGATATGCCAGACAGTTGTACTGCCATTTAGAGAGAACTCTACAGGCTGGAAAAATGGTTCAACAAAGAGAAATGCCAAGTCCTGAGGAATAATCCCATGCACCAGTACAGACTGGGGCTGGAAAGTAGCTATGCAGAAAAGGCACTGGGAATCCTGGTGGCCAAGTTCAGCATGAGCCAGCAATGTGCCCTTGCAGCAAAGGAGGACAACAGCCTCCTGGACTGTGTGAGGAATAGCATCACCAGCAGGTTGAAGGAGGTGATCCTTCCCCTCAGCCCTGGTGAGGCCACACGTGGACTACTGTGTCAAGTTCCAGGCTCCCGAGTACAAGAGAGGCAGTGACATACTGGAGCAAGTCCAGCAAAAGATCATGAAGATGATTAAGGGACAGGACACTTACACATGAGGAAAAGCTGAGAGAGCTGGGACTGTTCAGTCTGGAACAATGTGTATAAATACCTGATGGGGGGGAGTTAAATAAGATGGAAGACAAGAGGCAATGGGCACAAATTAAAAACCAGGAAATTCCATTTAAACATCAGAAAGACAGTCTCTACTGTGAAGGTTATTAAACACTGGAACAGGTTGCACAGAGAAGTTGTGGGGTCTCCATGCTCGGACACATTCAAAACATGGCTGGTCATGATTCTGGGCATCTTGCTTTAGCTGATCCTGCTTTGAGTAGAGTGTTGAACTAGATGTTCTCCAGACGTGTATTCCAACCTCAGCCATTTTGTGATTCTGTGAATCTATCAGATTTAACAGAACTAAAATATCTCTGATGTTTTTCAAAAAGAGCAAACCAAGAATCCGTGTCCCTTAATATTTCCCTGTTGTATTTGCTGAAAAGTCAATATTCGTATTACTGCCCATTCAAAATGCTTAATGTCTTTGAAAGAAATGATGCATAGGATAGTTCAGCTTCTGACTTCACCTGTTCAACAGGTTTAGATACTTAATTGTGTTTGGTGTATGTTGTGAGGTAAAAAAACCAGGTTTGGTTAAAAAAGATAGGTTGTATTGAAATAATTTTCAGCTTTTTTCCTCCTCCTTGCTCATTTTTAAATGTTTTTGGTTATTAATTTCCCTTCTGATTTTAGCTGTTACAAGTTCCAATTTTACAGGAACAGTTTTTACCCACAACATATTCAAAACAACTAGAACTGGAGCACTTCAGTCCCTAGAACTCCAGGTTCTCTGTTCCCTAGTGAGAATCTTTGAGAAATACAAATTAAAATCAGTTTCAGTGCATTGAATTAATTATTCCATTTATTGGTTATTATCTTGCTTTGTGGTTTTACGTGCCTCTGAACTGTAGATAGAATTAGAAAAGAAGAAGAGACAATCAACTAATTAATCTTGGGCTTCCAAAAGAAACAAAAAGATTTGAAAGATGGGAAGAAAGTAAAGTAAAAACTTGATTAAACTAAAAAAATAACCAAACCAAAAAAAACTTTCAAAGAGCATATAGCTATATGAAATATAAATTTAATTCATGTTTATGCACTGCAATTACTCAGCATATGTGGGTATATATATATGTATGTATATAAATTTTATGTATTGGCAGAAAATTTCATGTTTCTATAGCACTCCAGAGATTATGAATAAAATATTTAATTCAGGAGGTTGCAGTTACATTTGTTAAATTATTTTACTGACCTTTTTACATACTTATGTTGGCCTATAGTAGATGCATGAGCACTGCCAAAAAAAAGAAAAACACCATTTATCAGTCACCGAAGAAAAAGATAGTTGTTCAGTAGTAGGTGTTATTCAAAACAGGCACCAGAGGCAAAAATTTAGAACTGGCACATATTGTGAAGATAAGTCTTAGACTCAAGTAATATATGCCATGTGTCTAAAATGAAGTATGGCAAATGATGATCTAGCAGAGCTTTTTGGTAGTTGCTCTGTACAGAGTAGCATCAAGCTAGGCACGAGACCTGCTATTTTGACACGTGGCACAGCAGCCAAAAAAAATAAACTCTGTCAAAAGGAACCATGCCATACTAACACTGCCAAACTGCACCTTGACTCCATGTGTCACGTCTGTTAAACCGTAGTATTACTGGGTCTAGGCTGAAGCTGGATGTGAATTTTGCAATGCACATGACACGGTGATGCACATCGTGGACTTATCAGCCTGGGTCTCCACAGTCATAGACATCTCTTCCCATTTCACAGTGAGGATATACCATGGAACAACAAGACAGCTGCTTCTTAGGCCAATGTCTGTACCGGTTCTGCTCTAGGTTATATATGTAAATCTCTACTTGCCATCACTTATAAAATATGTCCCTTCCTATCAGAAGCAAGATAGATGTATTACCATCTCACCAAAAATACACAGTATACTAGCAGCATTGCCTTTAATAAGAAGCCACCGAGGCGAAGGGCTCTGGAGCGGAGGACCGCGACGGGGGACCTTTCCTAAAGTGGCAAAACCGCGAAGGCAAAAACCGCGAAGGCAAAAGCCCAGGGAGAGAGAGGGAGCCCCAGCCCCCCCCTCCCCGGGCCGGAGGAGGGAGCTCCTGACGAGCTGCAGCTCTGGCTCAGCGTGGGCGGGGACAGGAGGGACGGCGGCCCAACCCCCTCACATACAAGAGCAGCCCCCAGGGAGCGCGAGCGACCCGGAGCGCGGCGAACAGGGCGGGCAAACAGGACGTGGCGCCTCAGGAGGGTGCGGCGCGGCAGTTGGTGCAGGGAAGCCATGCAGGGAAGGCGAGCGGGCGGGGCGCAGCCCCCCTCCTGACTCTAGAGGCCAACTCAACCAACTCAACTAGTGGTCATCGCCCTCCCAGAAGAACACCTAGCTATGGTTTCCACTCGGCCGAAAGCCATTGCCAGAAGGAACGTGGCGACCCAGACGGAGCCCTCACACAAGCACACAGCTGTCCAGGTCTCCGGCTGCAGGGAGTGCCTGAGCCTGTCCCTTGTACCGGAGGGCGGCAGAGACAACACCTGTGTGTGGTGTGACCAGGTGGATGATCTGCTCAGCCTGGTGGCAGAGCTGAAGGAGGAAGTGGAAAGGTTAAGGAGTGTCAGGGGGTGTGAGAGGGAGATGGATTGGTGGAGCCACACCCTACCACCCCTGAGGCAAAGGGAGCAGATGGAGGCTCTGCAAGAAGCAGAGGATCCCCTGCCCTCTTGCCACCAGGCAGAAGGAGGGGACCTAAGAGATGGCAGGGAATGGAAATAGGTCCCTGCTCGGGGTGCCAGGCGAACCCCCGCCCGGACTCCCTCACCTTCCCAGTTGCCCTTACACAACAGATATGGGGCTCTGGAACTCGAGGGCCAGGCAAATCAGGATGTAGATGAAGGTCCATCCAGGGGGTTGCCTAGTGTGAGGCAGCCAGCCCCACTCATTATGACTGCCTCTGCTAAGAAAAAAAGGAGGGTAATTGTCATAGGCGATTCCCTTCTGAGGGGAACGGAGGGCCCGATATGCCAACCAGACCCATCCCACAGGGAAGTCTGCTGCCTCCCTGGGGCCTGGGTTAGAGATGTTACTAGGAAACTCACTGGTCTGGTACGGCCTTCTGATTACTACCCGCTATTGGTTATACAGGCCGGCAGCGACGAGGTTGCAGAGAGAAGCCCAGAAGCGATCAAAAGGGACTTCAGGGCACTGGGGCGATCGGTTGAAGGATCAGGAGCACAGGTAGTGTTTTCCTCAATCCCTTCAGTGGCAGGGAAGAATACTGACGGGCAGGAAAACACGCCTGATCAACACGTGGCTCAGGGGCTGGTGCCACCGGCGGAATCTTGGCTTTTTTGATCATGGGGAGGTTTACACGGCACCAGGCCTGCTGGCGACAGATGGAGGTCAGCTGTCTTACAGGGGGAAAAGGATTCTGGCTTATGAGCTGGCAGGGCTCATCGAGAGGGCTTTAAACTAGGTTCTCAGGGGGAAGGGGATAAAACCAGGCTCAC
>JAYKAV010003437.1:179140-196640 GCA_035582835.1 Phoebastria nigripes
AGGGAGGTGATTGTCCCCCTGTACTCGGCACTGGTGAGGCCGCACCTTGAATAGTGTGTTCAGTTTTGGGCCCCTCACTACAAGAAGGACATTGAGGTGCTGGAGCGTGTCCAGAGGAGAGCAACGAAGCTGGTGAAGGGTCTGGAGAGCAAGTCTTATGAGGAGCAGCTGAGGGAACTGGGACTGTTTAGCCTGGAGAAGAGGAGGCTSAGGGGAGACCTTATTGCTCTCTACAACTACCTGAAAGGAGGTTGCAGCAAGGTGGGTGTTGGTCTTTTCTCCCAAGCAACTAGCGATAGGACGAGAGGAAATGGCCTCAGGTTGCACCAGGGGAGGTTTAGATTGGACCTTAGGAAAAATTTCTTTACTGAAAGAGTGGTTAGGCATTGGAAGAGGCTGCCCAGGGAAGTGGTGGAGTCACCATCTCTGGAAGTATTTAAAAGACGTGTAGATGAGGCGCTTGGGGACATGGTTTAGTGTGCATGGTGGTGTTGGGTTGACGGTTGGACTCGATGATCTTGGACGTCTTTTCCAACCTTAATGATTCTATGATTCTATGTCTTTCCTTGTATTTACAAACAGAAGAGGGGGAAGGAGGGTTTATATTTACCTCTGGTTAAATTATAGTGGTTTATTTGCCAAAGAAACCAGTGTCTCCAGGTACTTAAAGGCACAATGATTTATGTAAAATACTGATAATTTCAATACTGTATATGCATATTACCTAAAATTATAGTATACCTGCAAGATTTTACTAACACTTCATGGTTTGAAGCCTTCTTACAGTCTTTCTGATTTTGTAGGAGATCTATCAATAAACACTTTTGAAAGTGCTATTTCTTTTTTTTTTTTTTTTCTTCAAACTAATTCACATTTTATATTTATTTGAAGAGGCCTAAGACCCAGCAAAAGTGTGGTCTGGCAAGGCTCAGTGCTGAATTAATAAACACATCCAGAATTGACTATGTCCTAAAATATTCCAAGCCTAACCTTCTGGCAAGTGGCGTATTTAAGCACAAACAAATGAAGATGCATCTAGATGATCTGGCACTTTGGCTGCAGTAATTTAGTGAGATGAGATTTAATGAAGACCAAGATAATACTCAGTACAGATATAAACAAGAAAGCTTCGCTACTAAGTCATAAAGGAAGAGATTTAGGAGCATGCAGAGGGTAGTTGTAAATAAATCAAATGAACTCCCAATACAATGCATTTTGAAAAGTTCCACTCTAGAATTTATATACATATGACACTATTGTAGAGCTGGAGAAATTATTCTTGAGGTCCTACTTTGCTATTCTCCTGTAGGCACTTAAGCACAAAGAACTAGCTGTACTCACAAGCGTCAATCTGTAAAATTATTATATGTATCTATCTCTATTCCAGGAGTGCGTAGTTTCTAGTGCTAATTTCCACATAGTAGTGGAGAGTATTTAAAAAAAAAAAAAAAAAAAGTTTACAGAATTGTCTGTTTCCAATATGATACTCAGGCTTCAGAAATGTGTTGGTTTTGGTTTTGTGTTTTTTTTTTTTTTTTTAACCCAGACAGATTAAAACCAGCATAGCAAGTTTGTGACAGGCTTTGGCTAGAACTTTGAAGTGAATTCACCTGTATCTTTTTCTGAAAGTAAACATACTAAAAACATCAGAAGGACTATGAATAACTAAAGTGAGGTTACATTTGAACACAAATTAAAATAGTGTAACTAGGGTGACACATTAATGTACTGTTAGGGCTGGCATAGTCTTCTCTCTCTCCTGTGGTCTTCCACTTGAACCCAGACCAGACAGGACAGTATTGCTTCCCACTGCTCAAGAGCAGCTTTTTAAAAAATCAGAACAAATGAAAACATGCACATTCCATAAGCAGTGGCCAAATTAAAAAAAAAAAAAAAAAAAAAAAANAAAAAAAAAAAAAAAAAAAAAAAAGACAAATCAGTCATATTAGTATATTGTCAAAAGCCAATGTGCTGCCCCAGGGTGCTTTCTGTCAGTAGAGCATTTCCCATCTATTAGTTTGGATTGAGTCACCACTTCTCTGGGCAGGCTTAAAAATGTAAAACACGTTCTCTCAAAATCTTCCATTCCTCCTATAGTTGGAACGTCACTTTTCTTAAAATATTTCCATCTTTGTGTTTCCTATGGTGATCCTTAATAGTAATTTTTCCTCAGTTCCTGGGATCAGTCACTCTATCCTACCCAAAGTGCAGATTTCTACGGCCTTCGTTTTAGATGCTCTGCCTACAGGTTTATTTTGCAGTCTAGCCAGTAGGAAAAATACGATCTTTTGCCTGGTTCCTCCAATAAGATTTTTTTTTTCAGGCAACCTGAGGGTAATTCAGCTGGTCTGTTCTAAATGCCTATTTGAGAATGTAATGAAATGCAGTCTGAGAATGCTTATTCTTTTTGAAGACAGCCTAGTATAACTATCTCAGTCTTGGACATCTGAAGCTAGGTGAAATTAATCCCACGCCATGTAACTTAACTTTTAGTTCATTGCATAGTAGGTGTGTTATCCAAAAGTCAGCTGTTAAACTATGTAGGGAGGAAGATTATGTTGATGCTTCTGCTTCTTCACACTTTGTCAACTGCCAGTCAAATTTTTCCCTTTCTCAGTTTTTTTTAATCTAACATTTTAATCAGTTTAAACACATTTGAACCTCTTAACGCTTTCATGCATTCCTTTTCACATTTATCAGCGTGGTTTATGGATCATGATAAACCCTTGGAGATAAATGTGTTACCTCCTTTTATTTTGTGATGATCTATGGTGAATCACAGTTTAAAACTTTGCTACTGCTCAACAGTTATTAGGCCTGAGGAAATTGGGAATCGAATAATTAAAAAAAAACCAACAACACAACAACCTGAAATTACACAAAGATAAGTGAATAAGATTATTATTGAAATAGGGGACATACTACAGCTGTGGGCTATGTTTCTGAAGTATCCACACCACAAACTTAATGGAGTAATTAGCGACCTTCAAAAACAAGCCAAGGGGCTAGACAAACTATTCCATGTGGCAAGACATCATACTGGTAAGAAGGAAGTGTTTCTGGGCTGAAATGACCACAGGTGCACTAGCCTCTTGTGTTCTGGCAACACTGAAGCCCCCTCACAGCAAAATGAGGATCCCTTGCTAGAGTGAGGGAAAGAGCTCTCCTGAACGTGTCTGTAGTAGAGGATTTCTGAACAGATCTACAACTGCTGTTTTCATGCTGCTGGACGCTTCTTCTGGGGAATTTTAGCTCTGACAAAGGGAAGGTCACCTCTCCTATTGCCCAGATCTTTAGCAGTCAACCAGGGCTGCTTATAAAGCAAGAACAGCTCTCTGCTACTCCCATGCAAATTTACTAATCCAGGATATGCTTAACGTTGCATCTATGTGTAGCATGTGTATACTGCATGTATTGAAAACATTGGAATCAGACTCACATACGGCTGGATGGCTTTTGGAGGCATATTTTGCAACATGGGACCAGGGTTTGCCACACTATGGGTCAATAAAGAGAGCCAGCTAGTGAGCCAGAGCCTTGGGCACTGTTTAAGGGTCAGGTCTTTCCCTGGCTCGCTCTTTGGACGTTTCAAACAGCTCTGTTGAAGACAGACCTGCCATAAGAGGGGCTTGCTCTATGCTAGCTGATGGAGGCCATCTATATATGCCATATGGAATCAAGGCCCAGGTTTGGTTCCTGACACTCTCTGTTAGTTATTATAGACATAAATCTGTCACTTCAGATGTGACTGTGTCCCTCTGCATAGCAATCTGCTCTGACAAGGGTAAAGCAAACAGAATGAAAAAGCTAAGGAACATTTCAGTCCTGCATGTTAGGTAAGGCAGGGTGTCCTCTTCTTGTCTTCTTGCTATATCTGGATGGTTTAGCCAAAAAGGAAGTCAGGTGCATTTGCAAAGCACAGCAGAAAGGATGGACAGCCTGGTCACTGGCAGACAGAGGAGCTGGCAGAACTGCAGCTGGAAGACATAAGCAGGATTTAGCAGAATTAAGGAGAGAGGTAGCAGGCAGAGGCACATGCACAGGGTAATAGCTTCTGAAGCAACAGAGATCAGCACAGGATGATAATCACAAGAACTATCAAAACAGTATGTATAATTGCTATAGTATCTCAGTTTTGAGAACCATCATTTTTTATCATGGCAGCAGTGTCTTGCAGGGAGGCTGCAGGGGCAAGAAACACACTTCCCCTGACCTGGCTTAGATGTCTCAGATACTGACATCTACACTGCAGGCACCCGCATGTACCTGCATTGGTGAACTCTAGCTTTAAAATTAGCTGAGGCAAATGCTGTCCTGAGTAACATACTCTTCAGCCAAAATACTGCAAAGGCAAGATTTGGTAAATTTAATCTAATCTAGCTAAGGCTAAGGGAAGCCTTACTTAGGTAGGAGTAGCAACATGATAGAGGAAAAAGTAAAAATAAACCAACTGTCAATATGAGAACAGGGCCTCATTTAAATAAAAGGAGACTGTAGTCTTGAGTAGTAGACAGATACCTGTTGAAAAGTTGACAATTCTTCCATTAAAAACAGTAGGTTTTATCTTTGTGTCTGGCACTGTGCATTACATTTATTTTGACAGAAGCTGAGATATTGGGAGTATGCATGAGATGATAAAATAAAATCCAACATCAAGATGAGTTGTTGAAAGGGAAACTCATTAAACAAAATTAAAACCATCTTACTTACTAAACAAGGTTCAAAGGCAAAAAGCAACCTAGGAAAATATAAATGAAATAGGTTACCTTTCTAAGGATTAAAACCATAATTGTCCAAAGAGGAAGAAAATTAGAGTATTGTTAATACTACTGCTACGTTTTTTTCAACATGTGTGGGTAGGTTTACAATATATTCTTGTGATGTGGAATGATAGAGTCGGGGCAGGAGATAAAAAGTAAGATGATGAGTGCAAGGTAAAACTGATTGTGCATGAGATGAATGCTTTCCCTTCCTCCCAGCAGTGCAGTTGAGGGTAAGTGCAAGCAAACAGACTTTACTCACTTCTAAATTGGGCAGAAGAGAGTTTATTTGTTTACTGTCTTCTAGGAACACCATGCAATTTAGCTAATGTGCTTTTTTTTGTTTTGTTTTTTTAATGTCTTTAACTTTGTGCTACTGCAGGTCCCCCTGGGAAAAAGCTTTTCCTAGCAATGCCTCAAGGAAGAAGTGTATTGAGGCTGTGAACCTCTGCAGGAAGTAATTATCTTCAAGGAGCAATTACTGAGGAAAAGCTACCTTCAGTGGTCCTAACTAACAACTGCTTGATAATACTGTCTGGCTATTAAGGTTACTCTTCCCAAAGTGCTCTGTGACAATATTCTTTTTTTTTTTTTTTTCCCAATGCTTTTATACAATTCCCTTGAATCCATGTAAATCTCTACTTCTAACACCATGTAAGCAAGTGAATTCCCTGAAGATATTGGAAATTACTATCTGAGGAAAGAAGCAGCCCTCAAAAGAAGACAGTTCTTACTGATTTCTAGGATAGGCGTTTAGTCCATTTCACTAGAAAACAAGCTTGATTTCTTTAACAGTGTAAGAAAAATGCTCATTTAGAGATAGAGGGTTTCTCACATTGCCTAAAACATTAGTTTAGATAGAAATTCTCATTTGGTAAAAAAAAAAAAGAAAACAGTATCATCAGTACATCTACAGTGACTGAAGTCTAATAAATTATATTTTCAAGAGAAAGTGGAGTTGAATATAAGCCATCCTCAACAATAAATTTAAATAGTTGTACATTATTTGAATTCTCGTTCATATATGCAAATAGGCAGTAACAGTACTTGTATGTGGAACTATTCATTGCCCAAGATGAGAAAGAGTTACAAGAGTGGGTCATGCAAAGCGAGCTATATTCATCAAATGAAATGTCAAGGTCCACTGTGCTGGTAAATCCTCCCAGTGCATTTGGATTCGTGACTCCTCTGATTACTTTCCAAAATCCTTTATGGTCTGTTATGTCAGCAATACACAGATTAAGAGACATTACTGGCATACGCTGACATGAAGGAATTTAACCTCTTCAAAGGTGCGTATCATTTAAAATATATGAAATATTTCCTTTGTCTTTTTATGTGATTAATTCAAAATAAATTAAAAATTGCATTAAAAAAGTTAACAGAATAACCTTCTCTAAAGTAATGGGTCACAATTGTAGCAACACGTAGTGATTTTGTCCGTTCAAGATTATTGTAGCTTTTTTTTTTTTTTTGGTAAGGATACTAAAAGGAAAAAAAAAAGCAACATTCTTTGAAGGCAAAAAAGTCAGAATTTAGGCCAGAACTATCTACTGAACTCTCTCCTCAGTGTAATATTCAATCAGCAGCTATGTTGGTAACATACATTTATTTTTGTTATGGACACTACTGTAGCATGAAATTGGAGGAGGATTTCCTTACAGCTGAAATGAATTACAATACTTTTGTAATGAAAAACGAAGTTCCTGCTAGCTGGAAGTTTCTTCTTTTTTATTATTATTCTGTCCGCTCAGGGACAGAATAACACTGTGTTGCTTTGATGTGTCTGCACTTCTAGTGTTTTCTTTTGTAGTGTTTGGGGTTAAGTGCAGGGTACAAATACAATCATTGAACTCCAGCTTCATATGCGGAGGGCTAAATTTTTAGGTCATTTTAGAGCTAGACTTTTCCTGGCAGCATGTGTTGTATGGAAAACCACTCGGCTTTGCAGCCAGGTAAAGGCTAGACACTGGTTATGCTGTTACGTGAGGTTTCTTGTGCTCCATTACTCCTCAAGGGAGAGAAGGGGGCTGGGGACAGGATTCCCCAGCTACTCTGTGAGGACTCGGCACAGAGCACTGCAGCAGTCTCCTCTGACCATGAAATCTGAAACTCTCCTTGGTCCCTACAGAAAGGAGCAGACTATTATTTCACCCGTGAAGTTGATGGCGGTATCAACGTGCCAGCAATCCCTCCTCTTCTCACATGATGGGCAGAGTAAGTTACCACTGCTGTAATGATTTCCAGTATTTAGGTTCTCGGAGGATTATGCAAAAGAGAAAATCTGATAAACCCAAAGTATCCTATATCAACTGGTCAGGAGTAAGCTTTGCCTGCATTGTAACAGAGTTTTACTAAGTCCTGGGATAATGTGCTGAAGCTTGGCTAGACCTGAAGTGCTATTCAGCATCTGTCAGTGCCATACCTCAATTACCAACATTTTTACAACATTATGGTGAATTCCTAATGCTTGAGTCCCTTGAACTTTTTGATAACACAATAATATGTTTTCATTTTTTTTTAAGTGGTAATGTTTTAAATCGTTTCTGTTCTGGAGAAAAACTGGAAAATAACCAACTGAAAGTCTCAAAAAAACCAGAAGGCAACCACTTTTACAATTCCAAATGTTTATCTGTTTCTTTGCTACTTTTTAGAACAACCCAAAAGACATGAAACTGACTAATGATTTTGACACACTTAGGACTGACAATTATGAATTCCACATATTACTGAGGGAGAAAAGAAACAGTTTTTTAAAAGTTGAAGAAGTCACCACCTTTCTGTGCCAGAAAGCACTGGCAAAAAGCACATTTCCTTTGGTTGCTGGGTTTTTTCCCTTCATCATTCACTATTGTACAGCACTTTGCTTCATTTCTGAATTTCATCTCTCCCAGATGGTTGTTAATTGATAGAAGATGGCTTTCACATTTACCATTATAGCTGAAATAATGGTCTGGAATTCAAAACTTAAATATTAAAACTACACATTAGGCAGAAATGTCCAAAAGGTTAGACAATGGAATAATTTGTCAGGGGAGAAATAGTTGAATCATCATTACTACTAGAATTCAAGAACAGACTAGATAAAACAGATTATTAGGAGATTATAGTAAAGGGCAAGCACCAGCTGCCCTCTGTTGCTTCCTGTTTTCTAATTTAGCATGGATAACATGTTATACGTAACAAAGATGATCTGCAATACTCCATAATGCACAGCAAGCTATATCGTGATATTGAAAATACAAGAGAAAGGGGGCCAGAGCATGTGGCAGGCCGAGCAATAAAGTAATATATATATGTAGGTAGGTATAAATGTATGTAATATATATTATATAATATATAAAACCTATATTAAAAAAAATCACACCCCACAACCCCAAGTTTTAACTATGATGGTGCGTAATACTGCACAGGGCACCGTTGCCCTCTCTGGTGTGCGGTAATCTCCCCACACACACATTCAAACAATTTTATATTAAATACTTTTGCTCACTTCCACAACCTTTATGTTCTAAACAAGTGCAGGGTGTGGGAGAGAGACAACTTTCAAAGATATACTGTGCCTGCTGTACTTTTAATTAATTTGTAGATTGAAAATAACTACAAGGGAAATATATGGGGGAGGGGAGACGGGAAGTACTAAAGGAGTTTTTACCACTTTATTTATGTAGTTTATTTCAAATCTGGTCTCATAAGAAACACAGAGCTCATTTCATCAAGGAGAGGAACTATATAGTCTCATTTCAGCATATGTCAGTGTAATTAACAGTGCATTTTCCAGCAAAAACTGAGCAGAATTTTATCATAGTTTCTTTATAGCGACAAGCCTTCCTCCCCAGCTCCAACACTGCTCTAATAAAAATGACTGTGACATATCAGGACTCCACATTTCTTTATGGATGCTACTTAGATAATACATCTTAATTTAACATTGATTATTAGTGCTGATATTACAGTGCCCACTGAATTTGCATTAGCCTTTGATTGTGACAGATATTAGGCTCCTGCATCACCTTATGTAATAATATTTAACCGAGCACTGCCTCCAGCTTTTCCCAGTTAATAAAACCCAGTTGAAATCCCTCCCTCATTTAGCAATAAATCCTGCCTATATCACAAAGCTGAAGAGTGTGTGTTGGGGGAGAAAAGTTGGGCAGGCAACAGCAGCACAGGAGAAGCGGTGCCTGCAGTGCAGGCAGGCAGGCAGACAGGAGCCCTGCCCCAGCACGCAGGCGGACTGCCAATGAGGCGGTGCGTGTCTGGGAAACCAAGGTTTTGAAAAAGAAACCTGCGATTGGCCAAGCATCTTCCAAGATTTTATGTCACCTGCAGAGAGTACATGACAGCTTTATTAATGCTAAGCATTTTGAGCCTGATTCACTACCACATTACTGCAGCTTCATGCCGAGGTAGCCCCACGCGATGGTAAATCAACAGTCGGCTGAAGCGTGTCCCACTCTCAAATGGTCCAGAGCGTGGGGACTGTGCCCTGAACCTTTTAGGGGTTCTTTATTACTGAACACGTCTAGCAGTGAATTTTGAGTAAACATCATCTCTGCTGGGGCTGACTTCCTGGCGTTAAGCTGAGATGTGGCCCTTAGCTTTTTAACTGGAATTAATTATATAGCTTCCCTTCTAGGAGGTTAAATGATATTTCTGCTAAATATTTCTTTCTTGAGAGGGACTATATGACTCAGCTTTAAGCTTTTTTTCTCATAAAAGCCATCAGAACTTTTATAAGTGGAAATTTTACATTAACTGGGTTCTAGAGCAACCCACAGGTTTATTTATTAGCACTCATTTTGCATATGCACAACTTATACAGGCACATATGAAAAAGTCTGCATGCAAATTGTTTTTGCATTTGATGACTTGTGTGGACAGAAAGAAAATATCGTACACAAACAGCATCTGTGTGCTCAAATTAAGAATTTGTCACTGCTTTCATTCAAGTTCTTAAGCATGAAAACATTTTGCAAATGAAAAGAGGACAGATCTGAATCCCTTTACAAACACTGGCTTTCTTTTTTTTTCTTTTTTTTTTTTTTTTTTTTTGCGCTTTAGAAAGCGTTCACAATTTAACCCTTGGTGTTCCAAACTTTTTAAATTATTGCCCCAGATAAAAATAATCACATAATTTCAAGAGAAACACACAAAATAAAAAAAAAAAAAACAAAAACCAACCAAAAAACAGCAGCAACAACAAAAACTATATCAGATACACGTTTTTGCATAGACATGTACATGGATGCAGTAGAATCTCTTTCAGCTAGGATACAGTCAATCCATGTATTTGATGACCACTAATAACCACCTTTCTTAGCATACAACAGCCCAAAGTCTTTGTCTCTTAGCAAGTATAAAAATTAAGTTAAAACTTATTTATCAAAACTTGTCCCCTATCTTACAACAATTTACCTAAAAGCAGAGATTCACAGAGCTCTCCATACGTTTTCTCCTGTAGCTTAAAAATATACTCAGAATACAACATAATAATAGAAATACAGAGAGATCATCTTATGAACCCCAGTACCTGCAACTACAACCAACAGAAATCATGTCCTTTTCTGTCATTAACGTTGCTGAGAGAACTATCTCCTGTTGATGCTGGGTTTGTTTGGTTTTTTTTAAACTCTAGAGGCACGACTGAGTGGAAGTGAAATTCAGTGTCAAGCAGGTGCTGGAGGCACCATGCAAAAGATCAACATCAGTTATACACCACTTCACACAAATATGCTTGCTTCAACATATCACTCCTATGGCTGTCTATATATTCTTATTTCACTCTGGTTTTCCCCATAGGGCTTTCTTTCTCCAGGTACGTGGTATTGTCTATACTTTCCTATAGAGTATGTGCCAATGTTGCCCTGATTTGCCATGTGAAATTCTCACTGAAGTTGGTGGGATTTCTCTCCATAGGTCAAGGGAATCACATTAGTCTAAGTTTATAAAGGGTCTCTGAAGGTTGGTACTTTATTGGCAGAATTTGGTTATGTACAGCTGTCATTCTCTTACTCAAAAAGGAAGAAGAAACAACTCCACATCACAAGGTATTCTTCTTTGCCCCATGCTACTATACATTTTGCTGTAATCATTTGTACCAACAAATATAAATCTTGCGCTTCAGCCAGGACACCAGTAAACCAGTAAGTAATTGCTTTCTTCATTGTTCTTGCTACATTACACATGTTATCTGCCATGTAACCGCTACTCAAACAATGACAATGTGATAGGTGGAATTAAACACCTTTTATTGTCTTTGCATAAATCTATTTTCCAGCCCTTTTTAGCTTTTCCAGATGCAACTCACTCAATTTTTGTGTTTTGCAGCACAGTAATTTGACATTCATTCACAATCAAATGTCAAATGTACTTTATGTACCTGCTGTATAATTATACAGTTCTCCCAGGTATTGGAAGAGAGTGTATAGTAGAATGAGTAGAAGTTTGCTAAAAATAACATATTTAGAGCTCCTAAACTTTTCCAGATTCCCTCGACAGTAATAGACCTTTCAGGAATATTATCACTTAAGACTTACTATAACTTCTTTTTTTCACAAATTATTTTTATAGGATACCAAGAGGAACATAGTTCTCTTACAATTCTGGACATGGAGTACCTAGAGGACTCCTGAATTAGTAAGTTAACCAGAATTGACACTGAAACATCAGATCCAGTACTTCTTCCCAAAGTAGTAGTATTTTATATATCATAACTTCTTCCAGCACAAGCCTAGAACTTATATTACGGAATCTGCCATAGAAAGTTTACTGGAGGATTTGACCACTCTAGAGAATCCCAGGCTACCCATCCTATGATAAAAGACTTAACAAACCACCAGCAAGAAAGAGCAAAACTATCCACGACTACAATCATGGTATTCAACCTGCCAGATATTGCTTCCATGAAATGACACCTTGCTGGTTACTGATGTCAGTGCTTCCCCTTCAGCAACAGAAAATATTTTAACTTGCTCACCTACTGTGATTGAAACAAATCTATTTACTCCTCACAGTTTGTTCATGCTCCAAAATTTCACTCTGTGCTGTGTGATGAAATAAAATAATGGCAGTGTAAAGCACTGTCAACTGTCAAGAGTTGTACCCTAGTTATAATATTTTCTATAGTCAAAAATCTACATTTTTCTTAATCTGAAAACAATTTTATAAAGAAAATTTTAGTAACAGTTAATGCTGTGATAGTGACATTTTTGACCTGAAAAATAGATGTTATGAATTTTAGGTAAGAACAATCTGAAATTTGGGGGCAGGAGTGAAGATAATAATTTGGCCTTAGAGTTCTAATGCACTGTATACTAAGTCTGAATTACCTGATTAACCCTGGATGATAAACACTGATAGAAGCCAATTTTTTAACTCTCCAGCTTTGCCTGCCTTAGAACTAATGAGTAGCTCCAAAAGGACATCAGTATTTTTTCTTCCATATTAAATCCAGATTTTTTTTCATATTGAAACAACAATTTGGTGTAGAGAAATCAAAATACAAGGTAAAGAGGGATGGGCAGGAGAAATGAAAATGTTTCTTTCTGACAAATTATTAGCAATTAAAGAATACAAAACTAAACTGAGAGTCAGGAGGAAAAAATTCTCATTCTCATGTATAATTTAGCTTCGTCATGAATTCTTAACAGACCTGTAAATTGGAAAATCAACATCTGCTCAGTGATAGCAGGTGAAGGACATGCAGGCTGGTACGAAATTTCCATCAGCCTTAATGTGAAAAAAAAAAAAGGTCTTACCTTGTTGCCTGTTATTGTAAACATGTCCTGTGGAGAGAAACTATTCTGATTTTTTTCTGAGCATATTATACACATCCTTTTCAAACATAGTTCCCTCTAGATTTTTCCATTTGATATCATCAATATACAAATTAAGCTGTGGCATGAAGGAGAAATAAGTGAGAGTATGAAAAGTTAGCTCCCATCTTCCTTCTATGATCTCCAAAACATACAAAACTGCAGCGTAGCATAAAGTACCCACTGATCCTTCACAGATATTTGTGTAGAAATTAGCTGCTGCCCCAAGACACTACTTCTGAATAGACTTTACACCCCTTTTGTAAGGTTGTCTTCTGACTCATATGGAAGCTGCTTTGAAAAGGAATAGGCAGTCCTGATATTGCTCTAGAAGCAAGATAGCAAAACGCACACACTGTATAGAAGAACTTCGCTAATGTACTGTGAGCGTTAAAGGGCAAATTACCATCCATTCAGCAGATCTGTGCAGAATTTCTCCCAGTGGTTTTCATGGAGTGACACATTAGCTAACAATCACAATGTAGCCCTGTTTGATCATTAGCAGAAGCAAGAAATAATGTTTTCTTGTCTTCACTTCAAGCTACTACAGTTTTTGTCAGAAGACTTTGGAATTCAGCCACAAAACAATCTCCATTTAAATCTCCAGAACACAACTTTTGCCTAGGCATTAAAATTTCCAGAGCAACCTACGCAGACAAGAGTATTTACTCACATGAGGTAGCCCCACATGCCCTCATATGGAAGCGTGTCTTTTCTAATGTTACACAGTTGATTTGCACTGAGACATAATAAATTTCAGCCTGATCCATTCTTGCCTTTCCTGAGCTATTCTCCCCCTTCTTTAGATTTAAAAATTAAACCACTGCAGGACAGAGCATGTGGGTTATAGTCTCACAAGCAGTCACAGTGTGGGTGGTGAATTACTGCAGCAATAATATACTGGTCAGCTGTTTTCTGTTCCAGCGTATGAACTTCTGTGGAGCATCTGGCCTGTGTCTGTGAAAAGTACTCGTATTTAATTTTTGGACAGGGCTCATCACCTGGTTATGCAGTGAAACTCAAACCATAAATCTCCCTATTCAACAACAAAGATTTGGTTGGGTGACTCTTAGATAGCAACATCTGCTTACACAGCAAATGAGATCTATGTTCCAATAAAAAGTCTTGTTCTGGGTATCTCAGGGTATCTAGTATCATAAAACTCACAATTGGAATAAATTATATGTTTCAAAGATAGCTTATGTAGATGTCAGACTGGTCATCATGTGATGGTGATTTATATCACATGACCTACAGAACATAAACATTTTATTTATTATTTATTTTTCCAGCTACTGTTTCTATGTAAGCACACAAGAAATTTTTCTGAGCTCTAGATTCCATTTGCAATTACTTCTACCCTCCATTTAAGGTCTGTACTGTTCACCATTAAAGACTGACACAGATCAGCTCACATAAAGCAATTCCAAAGAAAGAAGTAATGTCACTAACGCAAGTATGAGAATGACTGTATCTACAAAATATACATTAGAACATAAAGCAAGTCAAAAGGGGTGTCTTTCCCTAGAAAATTATGATAAAAATTATAGCCCTGTTTCTTCTTTCTGTTTTAAGTTTCCAACAACAATTCTCAAAATAAAATATAACTTCTCTGGAATGGGACTACCATGTGTTAGGGGAATTGTAGTTCACATCGTTCTCATCTTCACAGGTCTTTTGATCTCACTGGTTAGACTAAAACTTCCATGGTGCATGTCTGGCCAGATTATGATAACCACCTGCAAGATATGCTTTCTGGGAAATAATCTCCTGGAAATTATGGTTTCATAGAATAGAATAGCAAGTCGATGGCTCAAGACTCAAGTTTCCATGATCCACTTTTACATCACTTTAGAACAGAAATATTTTCAGTCAAACTATTTTAGATATTGAGAGAAAATATCTGAAATTTGCACAAGAGCAGACAGATTGGGTGTTAGATGAGAATCTAATTTATCAAAATTCATTTCAATGGAAAATTCTTGACCAGCCCTATTAGAAAGGGTTGCCTAAAACTCAATTTTGTTAAAGACAAAGGCAAAGAAAGCAACACCGTTATTAATAGTTCTCATAAATAAATAACTTATGATTTGTTGCTATCTCTGTATAAACAATGTATTAATTAGAATAAAGTAAGATATAATTTGCTGATCTGTACTTGAAGGAACACTAAAGCTAAAAAAAATACCTATTGTTTTTCAAGCATCAGGCTAGCTTTTTTTTTTTTTTTTTTTAAAAGAGACTTATCACAGGTGTTATCAAGAATTGGAACTCTAAGCTACTGATAAACCTGTCATCTGATAAACTGTAAATGAAGATAGCTACAAACTTATGCAGTTGTAACTGACAAATGCATCCAGCGTTAGTTCATGATTTGGTTTGTTCGTTGACGATAATATTCTTTCTTTTCACACCATTCAAGAGAGTGATAACAAAATGAAATGCCTCTCTTCTTGCTAGGGAATTTTTTATCAGCTGATTGTCAATATTGAAAGTCAGTTTTCTTCCCCAGCATACATTATTCAGTGATGGCTGTGGTTTCAAGTCCATTCTTTTATTCTTATGTGCATAAAGCAACAAGTAGAAAGGTTCAGCTTGCCAGAAGTATCCTGAAGCAAAATCATCTATTCCAAAGCCAACACCTGTTCAATCAGTGGGAAATAACTCAGCACAGGTGTTAATGGGAAGTCCAGTTTACACTACAACTTCATGCCCTGGAAATTCAAAAGGTCATCATACAGATTTTACAAAGACAAACTAATTAGCAAAAAACTTTGTAAATATTACATGATAAAAATAAATTTACCGGATACTTAGATTTTAGACAGGATTGAGTTAACTTGAATGACACAATTTCAGGATGTGAAGGTCTCTAAGCTAGCTTTTGGTGTGTCCTTAGTCGGTTAATATGGAAAAGTATTCTGGATTGTTGTCTGGAAGTTAAAAACTCTGTTCTATCTAAATTTTAATAAGTCTGGATATAACCCACTGCATCAGAAGATTTGCATAGAATTCAGAGCAACTGAAATATTAAAAAACATGCGATAATGAAACCTACTCAAAAATAATAAAAAAAAGCTGATTCTGACTTAATCCAAGCAAGTTTCAATTTGGGTTGTAAGAGACCTTTGGGGGTCATCTACTCCAAACCCTGCCCATAGCAGGGACAAATTCAGTTAGAGCAGGTTACTTGCTCACTCACCAGCTGAGTTTTAAATGTCTCCTAGGAGGGGATTCCACAAACTCTCTGGGCAACCTCTTCCAGTGATTAACCACCTTCACTGATGACTTTTTTTGTTTAAATCCAGGTGGAATTTGCCTTGCTGTACCTTGTGTCCACCACCTCTTGGCTTTTCGTTATGCGCATCTGTCAAAAGTCCCTATGACCACCCGTTAGGTAGCTGTGCATGGCAGCTAGGTCCCCCTTAGCCCTTTCTTCTTAAGGCTGAACAAACGCAGCTCTCTCAGACTCCTGTGTCATGTGCTCCAGCCCCCAACCACCATGGTGACCCTTCTCTGGACTCATTCTACTTTGTCAACGTCTATCTTGTACTGGGCAGCCCAGCACTGGACGCAGTAACCCACTTGTGGTCTCACAACTGCCAAGCAGAGGAGAATGACCACTTCCCTCAACCTGCTGGCTATGTTCTTTCTAATGCAGCCCACCCTGACATCAGCCCCAGGGCACACTGCTGACTCATGTTCAAGTTACTGTCCTCCAGGACCCTTTGTCCTTTACTGCAACCCCCCCAACTCTACCATTTCCCTGAGGCTAGAGCTGGCTTCCAGGCGGTACTGGTGCATGGGGTTATTCCATCCCAGGTGCAGGACATTGCATTTCCCCTTATGAACTTCATGAGATTTCTATCCAACCATCTCTCCAGTCTCTCAAGATTTCTCTGAAGTGCTTGCTCTTTAGTGTATTGATTGATCTACTCAATTTGGTGCCATCATTCAAACTTGTTCTAGGTAAAGAAACCAAGTCTGACAAAATGGAAGATCTTCACATGTTTAAATAACTGACTGAAAGAAAGAAAACAGAAGATAGGAATATTTTACCATTTGTCTCGGTGAAGTCCCGTAGGGATATATGTTGAAGTCCCTGCTGCGCAACTTATCCATTACAGGACTGAAAAAGGGGCTAAACCATAAAAAGGTAGCATTTGCTGTCAGTACTGAGTTACCTGCAGCAATGAAGATACTGTTCAGTTATGGGGAACTGCAGTCTGAAAATTAAAACAAAAAAAAGGGGGGGGGAACCAAACTCCAAACCCAGAGATCATTAATATACATAAAGTTATGAATATATAGAAATAATCCAAGATAAAATAATTTATGTTTAATAATGTCTATTGATATTTGGGAATGGGTTATTTTACAATGCAAATAATTCTGTTAGATTTTTAGATCATAAGGATGTCTTTGTTTAGTGCTCAGAGAATTTTCAGTATGACCATGGAAGTTCCTATTGATTTTAATGTCCTTTACCAGCTAGTATAACTACCTGAGCCAAAGTGATCTTTAGTCTGATCTGGTTTGAACAGTTTTATATTCAATGTTAAAAAAGCTATTATATGCACATGCTATCAACGCTTTTTAAAGTAATGCCCATACAATTATCATGGGATGGATTCTAATCCATCTAATTCAGTGATCTAATTTAAACTTGAAGCCCTCTTCCTAAAAAAAGTGCCAATGCTCCTGATGTCGTTAGCTGAAAGCTGCAAGTGTCCTTAAAGCCAAGTCTGAGAAGATCAAGATCCATTTAAAGAGGTATGATAGCCATTTTCTGTCATTTATTTATCCTTTACCCATAAAGCATGTCGTACTTGTACCGCTTATCATTTATTATTAGTATGGTCATCCATTGCTTTTTAGTGTATTGCCATTAAACTGGATGGCAAACAGTGGGCAGGGAAAATG
>JAYKAV010003437.1:199140-210109 GCA_035582835.1 Phoebastria nigripes
TGGCAGAGGAAAATTATACATTTAGCATTTTTCAGATGTGGAACTGATTTCTTTGTTTCCCATGTGAGTTTCTGTTGGATGGTTTGGGAACACAGGAGGTTATGCATTGCCCTGGAGTTCAATAAGGTTTGGACAGATTTATGGATGAGTGGCATGCTCAGGCATAATAAAGACAGAACACAGCCCACAGTACTCCCCAAAATCAAAGGCAGTTTGAAATCTCTTCCTTTCTTCCCATCTCTTATCAAGAAGAAACATCCCATAGTGACCTCCAAAGCCTTGGAATTCTTCTGCTCCATTAAAATCCTCAGACAACCACCTCCCACATATTGCATGTGCTGAGCGCTATTTTTCATGTGGGTGCAGCCAGTAGAAGACAGGAAGAGACGGTCCATACAAATCTTTGTTTAAGAAAATAATAGTGCAGTCAAAAGCAGGTTATATATTTCTTTCTGCCAGGAGGGAAATTAGAAGTTGTCTATAGTTCATAGTAATTCACAGGATTTGAATAGTTTATGAGAAGAATTTGTGAGCCAAGCTGAAGTGTCGGTCTATGAGCCAAGATAACACCTGGAAAGGTAGAGCAATAGTGTTTGGGTTTTGTGAAATGATTAAACTAAGTTAGCTTAATTCAGAGCAGCAGGAGCAACAGATGCTGTTGCCTGAGTTTATTTTCTTTTGTTTCCAGATGGGGTTAGAGAAATAAACACTGGAACATAAAAAAGATCTGTAAAGATGTCTTTCTAGTCCTTCAGCATAGCCCAGCACTGCCCGCTACACACACAAAGTGTGACTTTGAGTTTTGGGCATTTGTTTTCCTCAAGCTGACATTGCTGTGGAATTGTTTTAAGGGCTTTTTCAGAGTAAAGTCAAAGTAACCGACTTGGACATCGCAGATCCCTGCAAAAAAATCCTCTCTGGCATTGCAGAATGGCAGCAATATTCTGTGGACCACTATAAGTTCTTTTTCTTTTTCTTTTTTCTTTTTCTTTTTTCTTTTTCTTTTTCTTTCTTTTTTTTTTTTTTTTTTTTTTTTTTTTTTTTTTTTTTTTTTAAATAAACCAGACCAAACAGTGCTACTCAAAGGACCTTCTTAATAGTCCTGGTCACTATAATAAACATTACTGAGACATTTCAAGCAGTTATCCCTGCTTTGCAGAAGGGTCCCCTAGAAAGACAGGAAACACAAAAGTGTCAGGAAGTTATCATTTTGCAGTAAGAAATAGGTTTCACACTAGTCTGCTTATAATTACGGTGATGAGACTCACATACTTACCTTCAAATTGCTTTTCATTACTTAGTTACTCCATCCAACCAAGAGCAGTGCTCAGCTGTCCTGTGCCCTGCAGAACTGAAAAGCAAGATACAAGTGCTCCCCAAATACTAACAGTATGAAGCTAGGGCAGACAGCAAGTGGAAAAAACAGCAAAATGCAAATCAGATAGTCTTCATCCCCAAATTTCTCCTCACATCATCAGACTGATCTCCACAGAGCAAAGCTATCTGGTGGTCCTTATAAAATTGAATTGTATTGACTCTAACAGTAATTGTTCCCCCAATACAGCAGTAAGCTATAGCCAGAGAACATTCTTAACCCTGAACTCCTCTCATGCTTCTCCTGATATAAATAAATAAATAAATAGTTGTAGCTGCTGATCCTGGCTGAATAGGCTTTTAATTTTTTTTTTTTTATTATTATTATTATTCGCATGCCTAAACTGGTAGCTGAAATTAAATAATTTTAAAGGTCTAGTTCTTAGAAATTTCTTTTCAAATTCCTTTTTGAATGCAGATGCTTAATCTTCTTTAAGGGTTCTGGCACATTAGACACAGACATACAACGTTCTTCTGTAGTGTCACTCCACCATGGGGTTCACGGGGTGTCTTAAAAAGAATTACCAAGTCCTAATGGTAGGTGTGTCCATTCATGTCTACCCCACATTACAAAGGGAATGGAAAAGGTGCCCAGAAAGAGCTCCAGCCAGGATAGACTAAGGGGAAAACTCTGTGAACAATCAAGCTCGAAGAACAAGTTTTTGTTGATTTAAAACCAGGCAACCAACTAACCAACCAACCAACCAACCAAAACAATGACAAACACATTAAAGCATTAGCATCAAATCCTGTGAAAGCAATTACATGAATACTACTGCAAGTCCTTCAGTTGAGGATAGACCAGGGAGGGATTCAGTTATGGCTGCCCTCAGGTATTACCAAACCATGTAGTTGCCCAGAACAAGACTGCTGCATGTGGCTGTAATGATGCTGCTTATTCTGCCTGTATTAAATCCCTGGAAAATCAGAGCTGCTGCTGCTGAGGGTGATATTGGAGTGTCTGGAGAAACCACCACTGATGGAGTCAGAACAGCTACCCCCACTAACGTCAGCTTTCCATCTCTGTCCTCCCTTCATCTAGGTGGGAACAGCAAGTCCATATTTCCCTGTCCTGACTTATTATTCCAGATCCTCTCCTTCTCATGAGAACCCTGTTATTTGTTCACCTGCTTGTCACAGCAAACCCCAAAATTGCCCTGCTGAGAAGCCAAGGGCTGGCATTGGTGTTAGTGTTGTCTATTGTTTACAAGTAATCTAGATTCTTCCAGTGTCATATCTAAAATATGTTTAAGTAAGTTGTGAGTTGTTGATTTCAGGTGACTGTTGATCACACTGACAGGAGTAAATAGGTCATTGGTAATCAGGGGCTCAGAACATTGGAAGAAGTCTAAGAATGACTGCAATTATGTAAAATCATGCAGAACCAATAATAATGAAAAATAAATTGTCCCCCTACTCTGAATGTACAGACATAAGTGGAAACAAAATGAAGAAACAGAACCATACATATTAATGAGACAGCACCATCTAATCAAAACCCATTGTCTTCTGCCAGCTCAATCAACAAATTATTATAGAGGATAATGTTACACTTAGGAACTCTAAATGTTTATAAACAACCTCAATTACTATACTGCAGTAACTTGTCTTCGAAAGCAATCAGGTTTAATATTTTATCAGACGAACAGAAGGAGAAATTTGTATAAGATCAAACAACTACATTGAGAAAGACATTTAGTTATGTTGAATAAAAATGTTAAGTTTTAAATTAATGTATGTGATTTTTCTGAGTTTCTCAATAGCATAAATAAATAAACACCAAGTTGCCGATGTTAAAAGATTGTTCAGAATGCAACAGTCTTAAAAACCAGTAGAGTTCCTAGGAATCTTACAGACATTTCTGCAAACTATTCTAAAAGTCTCTGAAATTGAATGCATTTCTTTGCATTCTATGAATCCTGTAAATACCTATAGGACTTCTTTCAAACCATCATATAAATGCTAGTGTCTTATCCAGCATTAATATTTGGGTTTTGTTGATTCAGCACTTTAAAATGTTCATTTTGTGAAGTTGCCGTGTTGCATGTTTTCCTTTCTTCCACTGCCTTTAATTCCCAATGGATACTAGATTAAGTGATTTTTGATTTCTTTTATTCCCCACTGCCCTACGTTGTTTTCTTTTTTAAATTCTCATTATATTGTAAGTTCTAAGGTTATACACTGCCTTTAAGATTTTTGATAGATTATGTAGTTATATTTGAATTTTTCATAAAGTAATATGTATGTCTGTGTATGTTAAAGATTTTACATACATTGTATCATATATTGGTTACAGTTACAGTCAACTCTTCTGCAGAGCAAGCACCTTCAATGCATCCCATGCATCCCTGTGCATAATGTATTTAACAAGTTCGAAATTCTTCTACATGCACGTATTTATGTATAAAAAACCATAAATTTTGTTCAACTTGAAACACAAAAATTTCACATCTCTGAAGATTCCATTTCAACATACTTCACTTCATAGTAAAAGAAGCCTTTGTTTCTGCTACTCTGATACTAATTAGGCAGTGCTGATTCGGGGTTTTGTAAAGTTATTTTATTTTTGAAACATTGTATGTTACCATATTTTTATTTTAATGAAGCCATTTCCATATGCAGGACCCCTAGCTGTATGTAAAAGGAAAGACGAGTAAATGTCAGCAAGTATTGTAAGCAATGAAACAGTAAAAAAATAACTTTTTATTTATTTCTTGCAACAAAAGTTAGAGGTTTTACAATGAGTTGTTAAACTGAGTTCTTAACAAATACTGAAACCCAAAAAGCACCCTAAAACTGTAATTGGCATATTATCAGCATTCGTATAAACAATCAAGGTGTACCAGTCAGTTGTAGGACAAGCTATTCAAATTCAGTCAATGTGTTCTACCTCTGTAGCCAGTGATGAAACTCCCACGGAATTTATGGAAAAAAACAGTTGGGCTAACACTGACAGCTTGACCAAATTTCTCTGAAGTGTGTTTAAAAGCTACAAATATATCTTTATTAGATGCAACCCAGCTTTCAGGTACAATATTTAAAGGGCATTAATATAGAAGGGTTTTTTCATCTCCAGTTCCTATGGACCTATAACTAATTGAAATAAATGTGTATAATTGTATACGGCTGTAGTCATTCCCAGCAAGACTAACCCATGCCTCTATATTCCCCTTGGCAGCGGCCCTAAAAACAGCTTATCATTGAGTGATGGGACTATGAAATCACCTTCTCTTTCTTCTTCTTTACTGTTCTCTTCTCTTTTTTACCTGGCCCCATGAGACAAATTATCTAGTGACAAGCAGAATTATTCAGGAATGGTAGAGGCCTATCATGTTATTTAAACACTGAAGAGAGGCAGAGTGATCTAAGCCTAGGAGTGACAGCTGTGACTGCTGGGATTTGTTGCCAGCTCTGGGAATGGTTTGCTCCTCAGGCTTGCCAACTTTTCTAGCCTATCTGTATAATGGAACTAACATTTTTTGATGCCATAGAGCTAAGCATTCTGAAGTACTTTGAAGATGCAAAGACCTTTAATAGTGTTAAGTATCACATATTAGCTACATAGACCAAAGAAGAAAGTTTGGAAATCTTTAATTTTTTTCCCCAGAGAGACCCTATAATGCAAATTCTGGCCCAACTATGAATCTGAAACCCGTGATGGATGGAAAGATCATGTTTTCAAGGGATATCCATTTCTAAGCAGAGGAATATTAGCCTATGGTTTCTTTAGAACTTGCCTTAAGGAATATTAATTCTTTTTTTTTTTTTTTAGTATCTTTTTCAGCCTGTTTCTCTTTTTTTTTTTGTCCCAGTTCCATGATTAACTCTTCACTTTTACTCGTTATCTCCTCAAAGTTTAAGAAATATTAAAAGGTGGGAATCATATCACAGAATCATAGAATCATAGAATCATTAAGGTTGGAAAAGACCTCTAAGATCATCAAGTCCAACCGTCAACCCAACACCACCATGCCCACTAAACCATGTCCCTAAGCGCCTCATCTACACGTCTTTCAAATACTTCCAGGGATGGGGACTCCACCACTTCCCTGGGCAGCCTGTTCCAATGCTTGACCACTCTTTCAGTAAAGAATTTTTTCCTAATGTCCAATCTAAACCTCCCCTGGTGCAACTTGACATTTCCTCTCGTCCTATCGCTAGTTGCTTGGCAGAAAAGACCAACACCCACCTCGCTACAACCTCCTTTCAGGTAGTTGTAGAGAGCAATAAGGTCTCCCCTCAGCCTCCTCTTCTCCAGGCTAAACAGTCCCAGTTCCCTCAGCTGCTCCTCATAAGACTTGCTCTCCAGACCCTTTACCGTCTTCATTGCCCTCCTCTGGACACGCTCCAGCACCTCAATGTCCTTCTTGTAGTGAGGGACCCAAAACTGAACACAGTATTCGAGGTGCGGCCTCACCAGTGCCGAGTACAGGGGCACGATCACCTCCCTAGTCCTGCTGGCCACACTATTTCTGATACAGGCCAGGATGCTGTTGGCCTTCTTGGCCACCTGGGCACACTGCCGGCTCATATTCAGCCAGCTGTCAACCAGCACCCCCAGGTCCTTTTCCGCCAGGCAGCTTWCCAGCCACTCTTCCCCMAGCCTGTAGCGTTGCATGGGGTTGTTGTGGCCCAAGTGCAGGACCCGGCACTTGGCCTTGTTGAATCTCATACAGTTGAATCATACATATGAAATGGATGATATGAAATTTTTCCCAGAAAGTATTAAACAATGGTATTCTGAGGCCTAAATAGAACTGAAGCCATCAAAATAGGAAGCACGACACTGTGATAGCAGAAGAGGACCACTAGAGATGACCAAGTCTATAGAACCATTTTTCAAGGTACCTCCATGGTAAATTCCCTATGTTGAATTAAAATAAAATCAAAATGGCGCAGAAAAGCAATTACAATGATCCAGGAAGTATAAAAACTATTTATATGATATCAGGAAAGACTTATCTTTCCAGTGCAATGGAATACAGCACAGAAAGACTTACATTGATACAGATTGAGGGAGGTACAACTGCATCATGCAGCATCTAGCGGAAATAAAAGTTTAGACCAGGAAAATGAAGTAGGACATAGGAGACAGGGAATCTTGTATCAAATTATTTCCAGATCATGGAAATTTCCTTTCCAAAAAGATACTGCTATTCTGCATCCTATTATGGATCTTGTTCAGCTTGCTCAGGCATTTTTACGCTCCATTGTATAGAGGAGAAAGTTAGAAATACCAACTCAAATGTATTACAAACTGGTTTACAACTGCATTTGTAATTTACTTCATGTGCGTTTAAAATGAATGATTTGTGCTCAAATTCTATTTAGAAAGAATTAAAAGAAACACAAAACTACTTTATATATTACATTCAAAATATTCTGTTAATTCCCAGAGAGGCAAGATATATTCTCCTTTTATAGCAAATTAGCCTACATTACATACCAGGCAGACAGACATAAACACCTAAAAAGTCTGGACAGGGAAGGCAACATTCTTCTCTTTTTTGCCCAGCTCATTGTGACAATCCACGCTTCAAATCTATCTACTCTTTTCTTCTCTGAGTCAAAGAAACAGAATTTCAATACTCCAACTCTCAGGCTGTTTCTGGAATATCCAACTTCTTGGATGCCTCATGGTTTTGAGTTTGTAGGTGTTTGTACTAGGGCCAGTACTGACGTCGTATTTTCAAGGCACTCTCTTGGGATGTAGAGCCTTTGTCTAAATCCATTTTAAGCTTGAAAAGCATCTTCTGCTTACCACAAATAAATAAAACTTCTTCCTCAAACTCCAAAATAGCTTAGGTGAATGCCTTTCTCAGAATCTCACTAATGATTTCAGCTTTCTGGTCTTAGTATGTTTTTCCACAGACCTTTCTAAACACATTGTAGTCTTATTTAACAAAAAAAAAGACAAAAGAAATGGAACATTGCTTGAAGAAGAGACTGACTTTTTAAAGTTCAGTACCCTTTGCTCTTGCTCCTCTACCTTGGAAGTTTTCCATGCAGGTATATCTCTGTTAAGGGAAGCAAAATAGTCCCATTAGACTCCTAAGGACTTATCAAGCCTAAACCACTACAAATGGTTGAAAAGGCAGGCGAATTAGAGCCTGTCCTTTAGTAATCTTAGAGCTTCTTTGCCAAGCAACTCTGTGGTCAGTTCTAGTGGATTATCACTGCTGTCTGTCACATGACTTATTTTTTGCAAAGGCAATCTCTTTTCTTCACAGAGTATTTTTCTTGCTTGAAGCTTCTTAATCAGCAAAGTTTGACTGCATTTGAAAAAGGGAATGTCTCTCTTTTATTAAAATTATTCAGTCTGTGCTACCATCACTTTGGGATCACAGCCTAACATGAGAGACAAAAATTAAGATAAAAAGCTGTACTTCCAGATTGGAATTAGCTGCTTGCAAGAAATATGTAGAGTGTGTTATAAATGCATGCCAAATTCCTATGTTGTACAGACAAATTTTCCCAAATTGTCATAGATTAAAATATCAGGGTACTAGCAATCATCTGCCTACATTCAGTAACAATATTTTGGAATTTCCTACTCCAAATACCGGTTCCCCATGCAAGAAAAGATATTCCATCTGCCCTGAGCACAATATAAAAGAGAGAGAACAAGATGGCCTGCAGCAGCCCCTCTTCTCCTCAGACTACCGTGCTGGTGGCAGGAGTGCATCCTCTTTCAACAGAAGAGGAAAAGAAATGATGATAAAAAAAAAAAAAAAAAAAAAAAAAAAAAAAAAAAAAAAAAAAAAAAAAAAAGAAAGAAAGAAAAAAAAAGACCAACTATTGTCCTTTCTGAAACAATAATCTCTGGAGGGATGAAAGAGGAGATATCAGCCTGCCCTCCATGAAAAGTAAAACAAAGGCAGGTGCTACACCAAATATTCCTGTACATCTAGTGGGAGGTAATTGAATTAAAAATAGCCACCCTGAAGTGAAAATAGTTCCTCTGCCTGTATTTGTTGCCCTAAACCAAAGGCTTCTGGCTATATAACACAATTTCAGGAACTACTTTTCCCCCCTCGGGCAATATTTTACAGCTGCAACCCCAAGTGCCAGAGTTTACCAGGAAGATACCAATAATGAGACTTGTGAGGGTCGTTTCCAAGCATTACAAATGAAAACTGGCTTCGATAGGATTTATGGAAAGGCAGAGTTCAGGCTGTAGGACTGGGAGCATACCTGGGATCTTGAAGACAAAAGGAAGGAGAGTGAACTGAGAACCCACAGAGGAAGACTGCCTTAAAAGAAGGCTTTTCAGCAGAAATAGGTAGGAAGACAAGTAGCCTACCAGAAGGATTCAGAAAGGAGACAGGTTAGTATAATATACGGGAAATGTAAGAAAGGAGGGAGGAAAGAGACAGAAGTGATTATGCCTAAAACATTACATGCAAGAATCAAAGTGAGGGGAAAAAACACAGGCTGTGTAGGAATATTGGTTAAAGTGATATCGCATACTACCATCCCTTGTTCCTTTCCAGAAATGTACTGGCTTACACTTTCCAGACGTATTTTCTCAACATCTGGCACTAGCTGATCCTTGCAGTTTGTGAGGAAACACACCTCAATTTGCAAGATCACAGAACTTTTCTCTGGCTGGGTTTACGCACAATGCAGTTTTATTTGTCCATTTTTCATTGAGACCCAGTCTGCTTTGTACTTAGCAGATTCCCCTGCATTTTGTGTAAACACTAGATAAAGTTCAAGAGAAAACAAACTTTATTCTAGCAAATGAAATGGTTAAGGTCTTGATGATGAAATCAGAAATAAGGTTCCCATGATGGAAAACAAACAAATGAAAAAAAATCCTTTGGATAAAACTCAACACTAAGGTCATTTTAGCTGTTTCAGTACCTCACCTAACTTAGCATCTGGGTAACTTGTCTCTAACTTAGTAGGGCTGGATCATTTCTCTGTTCAGTGTAGACTGCACATTTTTTTTCTTTTTTCCATTTATTCTGCTTCTTTCTTTACTCTTTTCTTGGTGTTTTATAATCCATTAGGAAGATAGTTTGAGTAATGGACATCTCTCTCATAAATATGGCTGCAATAGCTAAAAGTTTTTCACTTTAAATACAAACAAAATCTTCAGTGTGGGCTCTTAGGACTCACTAATTGCAAATAAAGTGATCTTTCTTCTCTTTGGAGAGATATTTCCAGACCATCAGATTGCTACACTGCAGCAATGGTATCATTGCAGATGGTATCTCTTATAAAAGTTTACATTATCCCCACATTTTATTAAAATTAATCACAATCTCATTGTTGTTTCTTCAAAGAGACCACACAGAACATAATGGATTCGCTGTCAGACTTGTTTCTTCTGCACTCCATTGCCTTTGTCATTTCGGGACATTGGACATCATATGAAGGACCTCACTCCTGAAGAGAGAAGGGGAGCAGGACACTGAAACAGTCCTATCCCAATCTGAACATTAAGTCAGATTACTGACAAAGAGACATTCGATGCTGCTAGCCTTAAACATTGGATCCCTGGTCATCTGCCTTGCTTAATTGTTATCTTGCTCCCTGGCTGTGTTTTACACCACTCCAACTGGCTTTCAAAGACAAATCTATTAAAGAGAGAGCTAATCCTAAACAGTGTGGATGCAAGTCAGTCTTAATTGTGTGGTTTCAGAGTCAAGGATTGGTCCCTGATCATCTGTCATTTAGCCACATTGACATAGTCAACAGAAGACCAAATGAAAAGAGGAGCATTTCAAAAGATGTAAGGTGTGCGGGGAGCACAAGAGGCAAATTCGAAGAAAGTGTTAACTGTAAGTTTGTTATAATAGCACTTTGAAGCCATTGTGCTAGGTGTGATAAAAGTACAGAACAAAAAGATAAGCTTGGCCTGCACAAAGCTTGCAATAATCAAATTTATAAGGCAAGAGGCCAAAATAGGACGTTGTCAGACAGCAGGGAAGGAAGAAAGTAAATTCTGAGTTGATGCTCCCCAGTAGTACTGGAGAGGCTAATTATTGGAAAGCAATAGATAGTACCAGTATTTTTTCAGGATCCTAAAAGCAAAGGAGGTTTACAAAGAAGGAAAAGCAGTGAAAAGTAGAAAGCAAGTAACAAAAAAGAGGAGAAAATAAGAGAAGAGGTGACACTCATTGTCCTCAATTACATTCACAAAAGCAGTTCCAAAATCAAGGAGTACTTTCATCCTCAACTTGGGACTTTCTGACCATATTCTTAATGTTATTTCGTGTAACTTTTATGATTAATTCACTGACTGTAAATTACTGAAGTTACCAGTAGGTTTCACTAAATATTTTCCTAGTTTTTATAGTTACTTAGTTGAAGAAGAATTAATCTCAAAGAATGCAATAAATTTGTCAGTATTTCCTAGAACAATTGGATGTAATCAATCTTCTTATATGAAGTTAAAATCTTTATGCTGTTGTTAGAAATAATTGTTACGTATTGTCCTGGTTTCAGCTGGGACAGAGTTAATTTTTTTTTTCCTAGTAGTTGGTATAGTGCTATGTTTTGGATTTAGTATGAGAAGAATGTTGATAACACACTGATGTGTCTAGTTGTTGCTAAGTAGTCTACTAGTCAAGGACTTTTCAGCTTC
>JAYKAV010003437.1:212309-279670 GCA_035582835.1 Phoebastria nigripes
CTGCCGATGGGAAGTAGTGAAAGAATTCCTTGTTTTGCTTTGCTTGCGTGTGCGGCTTTTGCTTTCCCTATGAAACTGTCTTTATCTCAACCCATGAGTTTTCTCACTTTTACCCTTCCAATTCTCTCCCCCATCCCACCGGGCGGGAGTGAGCGAGCAGCTGCGTGGTGCTTAGTTGCTGGCTGGGGTTAAACCACGACACGTATCAAGTGAAAGATGCCCATCGGTTACTCCTGGTGAGATTCCAGGGTGTATTAACACATATTGAATATGGAATCTTCAAAATGCCATTACAATTAAATGAATAATGAGGACTCTCTTTGCTGTGATTTCTGTTGCTATTAAACTGGATTTTGTTCTTTAAAGGAAGCTACATAATATTGTTCTGATTTTTCTGATCCTTAGCGATAGGAAGAGTGGATATTTCTATTCTCCCATTTGGAGAGTCATGACTACACTAGAAGAAGCACCATATGAAAGCAGAATGCATTGCATTATTTCATAGCAGAAGGAAGGTTTCAAGGAAAATGCTTAACAGTGCTTGGCAAACAATCTCAACCTCTTTCTTCAGTGACAAATGCAAGCACTCATGTTTCAGTCAAGTACTCTCCTTATTCCACTATCTTACCTCTAACAGTAGCCAATGCTGAGGCATCCTAAGCATGAACAAGAAAATGAAAAACTATGCTTCTACTTATCACATACAAGCAATTACAATTACCAAATGCACAGAAAGTCCCATGTCTGCACAGCCCGTGGGCTGAAGCTTAAAACTGATGTCCTCAAGGTTGGACAATATTATTAACCCAGCTAAACAAATTGTAAAAATAAAGATCTGTTTTGGGAATAGATTTTAATCTCCTTTTGGAGAAATATCCAGAAGTTTGTATTACCTGCTGTCCTCAAACATTCAGTGGGTGCAGGAGTCATGGTTAAGTATAGGTGGCAATCCCATCTAAGATGCTCCACTGTATCTTCATCTTGATATGAGAAAGAAATTTACACTGAGAACAGTAACTCACTGGAACAACTTCCCCAGGGACATGATAGAGTCCCCATCACTGGAGGTTTTCAAGATGTAATTTGACAGGGTACTAGATAATCTCATCTAGGCTCCCCTTCCCATGAAAGTTTGGACCAGATGATCTTTCAAGGTCCCTTCCAACCTGGGCTGTTCTATGATTCTACGATTCTATGATTCTATGATAGTACCTGTGGTGGGTTGACCTTGGCCAGCTGCCAGACACCCATCCAGTCACTTGTCTCAACAGGACAGAGGGAAAAAATAAGGTAAAAAAGCTCATTGAGGGTCAAGTTAAAGACAGGGAGATCACCTACCAGGTACCGTCATGGACAAAACAGACTTGACTTAGGAAAAATTAATTTAATTTAATGCTAATTTAAATAGATTTGGATAGTGAGAAACAAAGACAAAATTAAAACAACACTGGGCACCACTGAGAAGAGTCTGGATCCATCTTATTTACTCCTTTCCATCATGCAGTGATACAAATCATAAGATCCCCTCTGAGCCTTCTCTCTTCCAGGCTGAGCAATCCCAACTTGCTCAGCCTCTCCTTGTACATCAGAGGCTCAGGTCCCTTCATCACATTTGTAGCTCCTTGCTGGACTTGCTTCAGTCTATGCCTTGCACTGCAGAACCCAGAACAGGACCCAGCATTCTAGGATGTGTCTCATCAGGGCTGAGCAGAGGGGAAGGATCACCTCCCTCCACTTTTTTTTGTCCTTCTTAAAAACAAGAGTAATTTTTGTTTTCTTATAGGCCCCAGGAACCTCCCCCAATTTCCATGACCTTACAAAAATAATCAACAGTGGCCTTGCATTGACATCAGCCAGCTCCTTCAGCATTTGTGAGTGCATCCCATCAAGTCCTATGGACTTCTATACATCTGGTTTGTTTAAATGTTCCCTAACCTGATCCTCCTCCACAATGAGGGTAAGTCATCTTTGCTCTGGACTTTCACACTGGTCTCAGGAACCTTGGATTCCTGAAGACCAGTCTTACTAGTAAAGACCAAGATGAGGAAGATTTTGAGTACCTCAGCCTTTTCATGTCCTTTGTCATCAGGCCCCTTATCCCATTCAGCAGTGGGCCCATATTTCCCTTAGTCGTCCTTTTGCTGCTGATGTACCTGTAGCA
The DNA here is from genome assembly GCA_035582835.1 of Phoebastria nigripes. Taxonomy (NCBI): domain Eukaryota; kingdom Metazoa; phylum Chordata; class Aves; order Procellariiformes; family Diomedeidae; genus Phoebastria; species Phoebastria nigripes. Next base: position 214,471 of record JAYKAV010003437.1, read on the forward strand.
GCCCCTCTTATTGGCCTTTATGTCCCTTACCAAATTCAGCTCCAGGTGGGTCTGCTTTGTCTTTCCAAACCTGATTCCCTCATGTTCAGACAGTGTCTCTCTATTCTTCACAGGTCACCTGTCCCTGCTTCTACCTCTTGTACACTTCCTTTTTATCTCTGAGTTTAGTCAGCATTTCCTTGCTCATCCATGCAGGTCTGCTGCTACTGGTCCTGCTCAACAACATTGACCATTTTTCACCTTGGAGGAGGTGAACCCTGAATATCAACCAGTTCTTCTGCACCCCTCTTCTCTCCAGAGCTGTATCAGGTTATCATTAATGAAATCCAGAAACCTCCTGGATTGCTTGTGCCCTGCTGTATTGTTCTTCCAGCAGATAACGGGCAGCCTATACCACCTTAGGTTCTGAGTTCAGGTTAGGTTCCAAGCTTTTATGTATATATAAAGTTAGGCAAGATGAATCCACTTATTTGCCTATTACAGGATAGCCTGTAATTCCAGAAAATACATAGAGCTGTTGTTAGTCCTATGTTCTTATACAGGAAAACATAATAAATGCAGCCACTGTCCCTTCTCCTTTTCTATCATCCAGCCATCTTCTGCGACCAGAAGGGAAAAAACTGTCAGGAGGCATCAAACTATTGTTTCTTTTATCTTGAGTACACAAGTTCAAGAGTCACCAAGCTTTTTTTCTTTTATTATCACGAGATGCAACTTCATGTCACAACTAACCTTAGTTCTACATGTATTTGCCAAAGACTATTGCCCATAACAAAAGTGTTTTTTTTCCTTTCTATCTGAATTCCATTTAAAAACAAACAAACAAACAAACAAAACTACACCAGGCCTGTTTATTTCCAGGGAGGCAATTCTGAACTATGTGATCCTCTGAATCAATAAAAGCATCAGGCTGAAGTTAGAAAGCTGTAAGCTATTTATCTCCTGTACTCTTCTGTAAAGGGGCTGAGGGGGAGACGCTATTTTAACATACTGCTATTCACTTCAAAAGCTGAAGTATATGCACAGTAATTGTTATTAATTGTTATTAATTATTCATTTCATGACTGTGTTATGAAGGGAAAATAAAGTACTGTCCAACTACAACAAATCCAACTCCAAATCTCAGAGTTGCATTTAAAACACGAATCTGTGTCCCCCAGGCTGCAATTGTAGGAGTTGGATAGCACTTTGATGGAAATCATCTGACTTTTGTCTCTCTTCCTTAGCTGGCCAGCAGCTTACTAGCAGCACAATCCATAAGAATTTCTTAGTTTGCACATACTATCTGCACCACGTGATTCAGTTCCTGATAGTGCCACCCTCCATGGACAAGTACTGCCAATATCTACTAGTTCAGAAACTCAAGTCAAGACCTTAAAAAAAAATGGGCTTTAGGGAAGAAAAGGAAGTACTGATGATTCATGGTTGCTTGTGCTCTAAAATAAAGGGTAAAGGTAGAGGGAAGCCTGAGGTTATCATTGGTTTATTCCAGCTTTAGTCACTACTGTCTATCAATAACTAAGTATAGTCAGGCTAGTATTTCTATGTGCTCCAACTATAACTCAGTGACTGAAAATTGCTGTATATAATACGTCTCTCTCTTCCCTACTAGTAAACACTGAGTTCTAATTCAAAGCAATTTCAGTGTTATCCAGCCCCATACACAATAGGAACTGATGATCTGCTCTTTCACCTGTTTCTGTTCTTCATGACAAATTGATCTGATAAACCAGAAAATTAAACCGTGTCTGGAGGAGCCAGACTAAACTCCATAAAAAAATAGAAGAAATAGGATAAATACTAATTTGGATCAGACAAGCATTTTGATGAAACGTTAACTATAAATCATAGTGACTAATCATACACGAGTGTTCAGAATGACATACAACACACTGTTAAACACAGATGTAAAAAGGAGTCAGCACAAATTCAAAAAGAAATAAAAGCAGGAGTTATAAACTTGTAAAGTGTGTGATTATCCTTTTAATTACATAACCTACCCTGAAACCTTCCACTGAATTAATGAGGGCATACTGCCATCTTCTCCAAACAATGAAGAAAAAAATAATAACAATAATACAGCAGAAACTAGAAATCATACCAGTGGCTTAGGTGACAAATTTCACACCTGGAATAACAAACAGCAAAAAGAGTGAACACTTTGAGAACATCATATATACTGTAAATTGTCTACTTATAAATAAGATATACTAGCAAAAGAATGGATAAAATGTGTTAGAAGTTGCAAAACCTCACTATGGAACTGTTTATGTATTGTCAAAGCATAGAATTTTCCACACTGAACTGAGCTACTAATACCCCACAAAAGATACAATATTCCTGAAAAGAGTGAAAAATGCAGTACCTAGCTGGTTATTGAGGAGGAAAATATTTCCCGTTTCACAAAAGGTACCATTTTATGTCTTGAAGAATCATACTGTATTAGTATGGGACTAAAGAAATTAGTGACTCCTTTTAAAATTATTTCATTCCACTGAAAGACATGAAGTAAGTGTTTAATCCCACAGTATTCCTCACTTAGGAAATTCCATTGACCTCAGAACTCAACTCTGGATATACACAAGAATGGTAACTTTTATCCATTTTTTCCCCATGGTCCCTTCCTGAGGCTTGCCCAAGTAAAAATGTCATCCATCTTTTCTATCAGGCTACAAAACACAAAAATCAGTACCTCAGAGTCTGAACTTTGTCTGCATTTATTTCTACTGTGTGCAAGAACTGTAATGAGTTTGCATTGAATTTGGATTTCACTGATTTAGAAAGAAAGGTTAAAAGTCTTCACCTCACTGAAGCCCTAAGTTACACTGCAGTAATTTCCTTTTTAAACCATATGCAGCAATTACTCTGCATCATAGATGTAGCACTGGAAGGCTAGTTATGTTTTGATTCTCCTTACTGCTCATATGTCTTTAACTCTCAGACAGATATTATCCTCCTGGTATCAGGGACTTTAAAAACAAAACAAAAAAATGAGCCTTAAAAAGGTTCTAAAGAAAAAGGAAATGTCTGCTTGATTATATTATGTTACCTTAGGCCTTTATCCAAAGCCCACTGAAATCAGTGGATAGACTTCTATATACTTCAGAAGGCTATAGGGCTTTATTTTCTATCTGTTCCTAGTGCCATACAAACAACCACCTTTTAAAATTGTGAGATAGGGTGAAGTAGGGTGGGTAGAGCCTTCCTGTTCTTCTTCGTGAGGAATCCAGGCAAACAGGAGCTTCAGAATTATGTAATATCAAATGTAACTGGGGAAAAAAAAAACCAAAAAAAAACAAAAAACCAAACCACAAAATACAGTAACACAGCTTTCATGTCCTTGGGAGAAAACAAAGTTATAGGTATAAAGTGATTGTCACTCAAAACATCTAATCATCCACGGTGCTCTTCCAGCATATCCACCGCAGTTGAATTACCACAAATGAGAATGTTACAGGTTTTTGAATCCTTCCTTCTAAGTAATCTGAAGAGACTAGAAAAAGCAGTCATCTAAGTACAGAAATTTCCTTAACTGGCACGTTGAAAAAGATCAACTGCATTATCTCATTCTCCCTTCATCACCCCCTCAAAAAAAGCAGAGATTTACTTGCATTTTGCAAAGAAGGTTTCTCTCACTATACCTATCTTTAAATCAAAATACGAGGGGGAAAAAAACAAACTGCTGTTTCACCCTTTGTTCACAGCAAGAGAAACATTTTTCTCCAATCACCCACTGATTGAGATTCTGAGAGCTTGCTTTTTCACAGAAAAAAAAAAAAAGAAAATAAATAAAATGTATAGCAAATAGGAGCATTATAATTTGCTAGCATTATAATTTGGCAATATAAAGCTTTATGTCAATCAGTCACCCTCTGCTACTTCATATGAACATGTCTGTTTGGAAGGGCTTTGATCCACCCTGGCACCTGAAGTTGAGAAGTATCAAAGTCACTCTACCACAGAGATGAAAGTGAACATTCATCTGTAACACAACAAACAGAAATAGATGAGCACAGAAACCAAGACATACAGCTAAGTGCTTTCCCATATCTAGTATACATAAGCCACCTAACTGGTGGCATTATGTTCAACAGAAAAAAAGGGAGTCTTTGTATTATAATAGCTGTTTGCAGGTTCAGAACTAAGATGACAGCTGGAGGAAGCACGGTTCTATTTTTTATACTGAGAGTGTAGAAAGGCAAGGGAGATGATACAGCACTCTTCATTTCTGTTCTGAAAGTGTTAGTCTTGCTCTTAAGTTAATATGGGAAATATGGTTCATGGTTCATGGTAGTATTACAATATGCTACATAGCCATTGGTTATTGCAGTTGGTATTGCCAAAGCCATTGTAACGGAGTGGCTGTATTACTTTCCCTCTACATGTCATTGTTGTTTTTGACAAGGTCAGGAAGAAATAAAAGCATTTATGTGACTCACAAACTACAAATAAGTTAGCTAAAATTTTAAAAATGTCATTTTAATTGGAGTAAATGTCAATTTTCCTACCAAATGGAAAAGATGGTTACAGATATTACAATAACAATGAGTCTTCAGATACTGTAGACAATATATTACGGTTGTACCTGGTGCCTCCCGCATACAAGATTGGCTATGCAAGTATGTGCCCTGAGACTCGTGATGCTCCTGTGTTAAAGTACATTAAAACCACAGTTCTGCTTCACATCCCATGACGCCAGGCACTCCAAACACAGCAATTTATGAACACTCAAATCTTTTCTCAGGTCTTCAAGCAAGTATTGGTATGGCTCACAATAAAGATAACTGGCCAGTAACATTTCAGGAAAACAGGAGTGACAGGAGAATCTATGGAGCCATAAGCAATTCTGTGTCAGCATGGACCAGAGAGCATGTTAAGCCCTTGTAGATGATTATAAAGACAAGACTGACCAAAACATTACACATTTCACTGAAATTGCTAGGAAAAATGCATATTCATGAGACAATCTGCAGACACTGCTTCCATTCCAACCTCATTGTAAACAGGGTGCGCTTTACACAGAAACAGTAACTGCCTTGTTCCAAATGCAGGAAACACTCACTTGGCAAATTAACCTGTTAAAACTTCAGTTATCATACTTCTTAGGATGCATCAGTATCGAGTTGGAATGCCCAGCTGAAACAATAAAAAGTAGGGCATACAAATGCAAAATATGCAAATACCCAGGATCATTTTGGAACTGAACGTCATGCAAGTAGCTTGTATGCATTCCTATACATGCTATAGAATGTAATGTAGGCAGTAAAATTCAACAGCATATGTTAAGCAAAAAGGAGATTTTCCATCCTAGTTGATAAGGAAACCACTAAGTCTTGGAATAGGTTTAATCAAAGTGAAGAGACAGCTTTCTGGCTTAACCTGTAAATTTCTTGCACAGTAAAATGGGAAAACAGTCATCAGTGTCCACTGCAGAGTTCTATTCTGGAAAAAATATTCCAAAATGAGGAACTCCAACTATTTATCTGCAACAGAAAAGAACTAAACCTTACTCTTCAGAGGAAGGATCTTCCCCATCATCTTCAGCATCTTCCTACCCAATCCTTACTTAATTCCTTTTATCTCCATTCTAGAGCATATCAGGTTTTTCTGTGCTGAACTCTGAGAGTTGTGGGCTTTAGGGCATGATTTCCAACTGTTAATCATAGATAAGGTCCCATGCCAGAAAGAACTAAAAGGGTCAACTGAACAGACGGAAAGCAGTAATAATTAGTAATCACAGAATCACTCAATGGTTGAGATCGCTCAGTCTAACCTTCCATGCTCAGAGCAGGGTCAGCAAGAGCAGATTTCTCAGGTCTCTTTCCAGTCCAGTTTTGAAAATCTCCAAGGGTGGAGACTCCACAGTCTCCCTGAGCAACCCGTTCCAGTGTTTCACCACTCTCACAGTAAAATAATTTTTCTTGTGTTCCTGTATTTCACTTTGTGCCTGTTGCCTCTTGTCTTTTCAGTGAGCACCACTAGGGAGTCTGGCTCCATCTTCTTTATTTCTCCCCCTGCCCCCAATCAGGTATTTAAGCATATTGATCAGATCCCTCTGAGCCTTCCCTTCTCCAGGCTGAACAGTCCCAGCTCTCTCAGTCTCTCCTCATATGTCAGAGGTTCCAGTCACTTCATCATATTTCCAGCACTTCGACAGTATGTCCCTGTCTCTCTTGTACTGAGGAGCCCAGTACTGGACACAGCACTCCAAATGTGTCTCACCAGTGCTCAGTAGAGGGGAAAGATCACCTCCCTCAACCTGTTGGAAACACTCTTCCTCATGCAGCCCAGGAAGCTGTTGACCTCCTTTGCTGCAAGGTCACATTCTTGTCTCATGGACAACTTTGCTGGCCACCAGGACCCCCAGGTCTTTCTTTGCAAAACTGCTTCCCAGACAGTCAGTCCCCAGCCTTGGTGCATGGGATTGTTTCTTCCCAGGTTCAGGAGGTCTTGGTATTTCCCTTTGTTGAACTTCATGAGATTCTTGTTTGCCCATTTCTCCAGCCTGTCGAGGTCCCTGTGGATGGCAGCACAACCATCTGTCATATCAACCAATATTCCCAGTTTTGTAATATGATCTGCCTTCCCCCCACACACATTCCTTATTCTTTTCTGGATAGAGGAAGTACTCCTCTAGAATACCTGGAAAATATTGCTACTTAATCAAGAGAGATAGAGGCTTCTTTTCATTTGCCTATGAAATAAAAAAGACCTTTTTCTTCAGTTACAAAATATTTTTGTTGGAATAGCTGGGGTATCCACTGTCTCTGCTGAGAGGAAGAAAAACATGACTTGCACCCTAATCTCAGGATACTATCCAAAATATTTTGGGTAAAGACCCCATCATAGCCTTCAGTGACTGAGAAGATTAACTGCTACATATGCCATAGACTTCAAGCTACTCTTCTAGAAGAGTTTTTATTCCCCTGCAAGCATGCCATTTCAGAGACAGGATTAGATATGGTATTCCAGCTCTTAAACTGCTGCATCGTATCACCCAGACATAGGCTGAAGGAGTAATTTTTATAAAGACTGTACTCAGTGAATGCTCAGTTCCTAGACCAGGAAAAGCTTCTGCCAAAGAAACATGCTATTGGAAAAGAAATGTACATTCCACTTTGTCAACTCAAAATACTGCATATCAGGCAGAGATCTGTGATTTTAAAAGGCTCTAGACTATTTATTGTCTCTAAAGAGGACAGGATTCAGAGTAACATGCAGTTGAGACAGAATCTACCTAACAGCTATAGCTAGGTGTCATTCTTTGATTGAGTAACATTCAGTTTTATTGCATTACACTAGTGCAAGCAACCTAAAAGCACATTTGTTTCTGCACTTTTGATTAAAATTTCAACTCCATCCTGAAATCTTTACAACCTTCTCTTGCAGTTCATGGAGTTTCCACCTTCAATAGCTCTCAGGGTTTCAGTTTTCCACTCAGTCTTTAAAAAATCTGTTTCCATTTCCAGTTTTACATTTCCATTTTTTTCCATATTCATTTTCATTTCAGTCAGTACAAGTAGATTCATAAACCTAGGTAACACATGAATCAAGTGAATGTGACCCCATTAATCCATGACTCTTCACCGAGGGGTACTGGAAATAAAGGAAGTCTTCATCTTATTTCTATCAGTTGTCCACCATATGGTGTACATGGCTGTCGTTAACAAAGACATTTTAGTCTTGTCCTCTTAAGAGTCACTCTTGAAATCATATTCCTTGTATTGGGTTGCGTGGCAAGGTTTTGGTAGCAGGGGGGCTGCAGGGGTGGCTTCTGTGAGAAGCTGCTAGAAGCTTCCCCCATGTCCGATAGAGCCAATGCCAGCTGGCTCCAAGATGGACCCGCCGCTGGCCAAGGCTGAGCCCATCAGCGACGGTGGTAGTGCCTCTGTGATAACATATTTAAGAAGGGGAAAAAGTTGCTGCACAACAGCAACTGCAGCCGCAGAGAGGAGTGAGAATATGTGAGAGAAACAACTCTGCAGACAGCAAGGTCAAAGAAGAAGGAGAGGGAGGAGGTGCTCCAGGCACCGGAGCAGATATTTCCCTGCAGCCCATGGTGAAGACCATGGTGAGGCAGGCTGTCCCCCTGCAGCCCATGGAGGTCCACGGTGGAGCAGATATCCACCTGCAGTCTGTGGAGGACCCCATGCTGGAGCAGGTGGATGCTCGAAGGAGGCTGTGACCCTGTGGGAAGCCTGCACTGGAGCAGGCTTCTGGCAGGACCTGTGGACCCATGGAGAGAGGAGCCCACACTGGAGCAGGTTTGCTGGCAGGACTTGTGACCCCATGGGGGACCCAAGCTGGAGCAGTCTGTTCCTGAAGGACTGCACCCTGTGGAAAGGACCCACGCTGGAGCAGTTTGTGAAGAAATACAGCCCGTGGGAAGGATTCACCTTGGAGAAGTTTGTGGAGGACTGTCTCCCATGGGAGGGACCCCACGCTGGAGCAGGGCAAAAGTGTGAGGAGTCCTCCCCCTGAGGAGGAAGGAGTGGCAGAGACAACATGTGATGAACTGACCGCAACCCCCATTATCCCCTGCGCCGCTCGGGGGGAGGAGGTAGAGAATTCGGGAGTAAAGTTGAGCCCAGGAAGAAGGGAGGGATGGGGGGAAGCTGTTTTAAGATTTGGTTTTTATTTCTCATTATCCTACTCTGATTTTGATTGGTAATAAATTAAACTGATTTCCCCAAGTCGAGTCTGTTTTACCCGTGATGGTAATTGCTGAGTGATCTTTCCCTGTCCTTATCTCGACCCACAAGCCTTTGGTTATATTTTCTCTCCCCTGTCCAGCTTAGGAGGGGGAATGATAGAGCTTTAGTGGGCACCTGGAATCCAGCCAGGGTCAACCCACCACATTTTTTTAAACTAATGTTGGCCTAACTTTTAAAAGTTAGTTATCTACACTAATCTAGTAAAAATCACTGAATGTTCAGACGGAGCCTCCTGTGTTTCACTTTGTGCCCATTGCCTCTGGTCCTGTCACTGGGCACCACTGAAAAGTGCATGGCTCTGTCCTCTTTGCATCCCCTTTAGACAGGTATTTATATACATTGATAAGATCTCCCTTGTCTTCTCCAGGCTGAACAGTCCCAGCTCCCTCAGCCTCTCCTCATACATCAGATGCTCCAGTGCCTTCATCATCTTTGTGGCCCTTTGCTGGACTCTCTCCAGTTGCTCCAAATTTCTGGGGAATCTAGAACTAGACACAGCACGCCAAGTGTGGCCTCACCATTGCCGAGTGGAGGGGAAGGATCATCTCCCTCAACCTGCTGGCAACACTCCTCCTAATGCAGCCCAGGATGCCATTAGCCTTCTGTGTGGCAAGGACACATTGCTAGCTCATGTTCAAGTTGTCCAGCAGGACCCCCAGGTCCTTTTCTGCCAAGCTACTTTCCAGATGAGTGGCCCCAGCATATACTGGTCCAGCATATACACCTCCCCAGGTGCAAGACTTTGAATTTCCCTTTATTGAACTTCATGAGGTTCCTGTCAGCCCATTTCAAGTCATCAAGCTTTCTTCTATAGAAATTGGAGAGAAACTACTACCACCAGAGAGAGTGGGAGTATATTTAAGATGATAGGCGTCATCTTTTGTAAGTATCAGTAGGGGATCTATCTATAGCAGTATTTAAAACCGGTCAGATGAATTACAGCCTAAAGTTGCCTATTCATATCCATAATAAAGCGACTATAAAGGGAACTTGTGAGACAAGTTCAGATGTAGGCATTATTACACTGTACCACTTTTTGCCAGACACTACATTTGGCCAGATGAATCCTACCACAGATGAATTCCTAGTTGAATGTGACCTAGGAATACCTCTGGGACATCACTTGTGACATCGTTGTCTAGCTAAGGAAACAGTAATGAGATTTACAGTGTCATGGAGCCTAAAGAGTGGGGCTGCTCCATGAAGGGGAATGAGCCATGAGCCCAGGGTGACCCCACCACAGGCAATGCCCCCACCGATGGGGCACAGTCCCACTGGGTCTGAGAATGGTGGGCAGAGCAAAGGTGATAATAGCAGGGAGCATTGATAGCCCTTGACAGAACAAGTGATGCACCAGAACCAGGTATTCCATCAGAAGCAAAAGGAGACTGGGCCAGAGGCAGGTCTGAGGACAAGGCTACAGTGTACATCCAAAGGGTCTATTCAGGATGCACAGCTTGAGACAGATACACCTACACCATACCTCATGCAGTGACTGAAGTCCCAGTCCTGAACTGAAATGGCACTCCTGGGCACACAGACAGAGTGTCAGTCGGAGTCCTAGATGACGCTGCTCAGGGCCATTATGGCCTGACGCAAAGTCAGGGAAAAAAATAAAAATTACTATGTCATCAAATGTTTTAGACTTTTTACAAAGAAAAATGTAGAATTAACATGAGTTCATAATTGCAACAGTTTGGGGGCAAAAATGCTCTTGTCATATTACACACAATTGAAAAAAACATCTACTCATTTAATTTTTTTCCAGTCCGAAGAGAAATCTGGATTTATTTTCTTCTTAACTCTAAAATCCATTTTCCCTGAATTATCTAAATGGAGATAGAAAAAGATAGAATCCAATGTTTCAGATATTTTTTTCATCTGACAGGTTTAATTAACTAACACAAATATTGTAATTTATTAGCACTTTTAATAATGTGACCTTCAACTGTTCCCCAGGGAAAAACAAACACTATAGACAAAGACATTTGTTCTAAAATGACAGTCACTAGTGAAACATTTTCTGTTCAGGATGTACATACACTGTATTTCCAAAAGAAGCATATAATGTTTTTATTTGAGAAAGTTTTATGCACAACACATTATTCTTGTATTGTGACTAACAAAAAACCATATTTGACATTTATAATTCTGTTGCATTATGAAGGGGGGGGAAATAAGGTAGTAGACTGAGCTTCATATTTATACATGATGATAAACAACAGTACTTTGCACTTCTATGTTATTTTTTATTCTTAAGATGTCAAAACTCTTTATAAAAAAAACCCCAAATTTATATTCTTATTTTATAGATGGCAATCCAAGGATATTTAACACAGAAGACCGAATTACACAAGGTCACACAGCTGTTTATGGGAAACGTAATTTCACTATATCAACTCTGTGAGATCAACAGCATGAGAGCAGAAGATAGTTCTTGTGCTAACCTCCACCATGTCCTAGCTGGAATACAACCTTAGAGTATGAAAACAACAGAAATTTGCTACATTTTTCCAGTAGCAGTTGTTTCTAGTCCTCAGAGGTGCAGCTAGTAGCTAATATAGTTCCAAAGTATAGTACTGGCTGTAGCGTGGCAACCTAAAGTTCATGTTTGTTTTACTAAAGAAAAAGTTGGAACAGGGAATTTTCACATTTTCTTTTTTTAATAGTCAGTTAATGAGAAACATTAAAGGGAATCAAGTTCGGTTCATATAACATTTAATTCTTCATTCCTGTTTAACAGTATTTAGAGTAAGATAACCACACTTACAGTCTCTTTTGAAGGAAATCAGGTGATGAGCACAAAGGTGTTTTGTTTCTTCAGGACTTTTCTGCACAGTAGTACATATCCGGTGAAAAGAAAGACCACAGGAAGCTCAGGACGAAATCTTAGCAAAGAAGTACACAAACACCCACAGTAATCCTACAGTGGAAGTAAGGTTGTCAGCCAACCACTATCATACATTAGACAGTGTAAAAGAAAACATCTTGAAACTACGGAGAAAGTTAAGAACCACATGCCCAGCTATACTAAGATCTTGGACGCTCTCTCTTGGTTTCTTTTCTCCAGACTTAGAAATGCATTTTGAGGAATGGCTGTGAAAGTAGTTCACAGAAGATGGTTCCAGCTCCTCCTTCCACAGTTACGGCCCCTGGAAGCTCATCAGTTCCTAGCCTAACAACAGAGAACATTGTTGATGAATACGCTGGATTCTGAGAGTATTGTGCTATCAGAAATGTTGCCTACTCAAGAGACAGCACCACTGAGTACCCTACTGTATCAAATAATCCACCTTTCTGTAGCATTTTTTCCAAGGACAAACAGGGCCAGCAATTTGAGTTAGTTTAAACAGTCAGGTGAGCCTGTGTTTAGAGATAAAATGACACGATACATGCTTGAGACGTTTACTCTTAAGATTATACACTCTCAGAAAGTCATAGTATAACTAAAAGAGCTAAACTATATATGTACTTTATATATACATGGCTGGACTTTATCCAGAAAATTAGTCCCACCAAAGTCAGTAAGTCAAACACAGAGAGTCAGTAAAACAAATGATACAGTGTTGAACCATACCACTCAAAAGAGAGGACAGATGACTAAGGCAGCAGCAGTGAATTCATTCTCCTTCCCCAGATTTTATTTTACTGCTTTGATTTTGTATAAAAATTTAAAATTGAAATATTGTCCTTGGATATTTTGATTTAATTTAGTGCAGCAAGCAGAAGCCTCATTTCATTGTGAAAGTGGCAATGTTTTTCTAGTGGACATAATCCCTATACCTAGATAAAGAGATTTGGATTATCATTTGCAAAGTTTATCAGAATTCTTTTAGATTTAGAGTGTTATATACAGTGGTTATCATTAATTGTAGTTTCAATTATTTTGACAGTTAACTCCTCTTCCATTTGTATCAAGAAAGAGTCAATTTTTTCTCTGACCTATTTGAAGTGAGCAGCATTGAGGTTTTTGTGTATTGTGTGCTATTCATAAAAACCTCATGCAAAGGCTAAAGAACACAGTTCAAACTTACTGTGTTCTTTTCACTTTGGATAAGCATCCAGATGCTTATCTGGGTCTTATCCAGGCCTGTCTGGTCAAGAAATCAGCCAGGGAATCTTAAAAGAATGGGTGTGCTTATGTGATTTCCAGTACATCCTATTTTCAATCCATTTAAWAAAAAAAAAAAAAAAAGTTGTTATGCTATAAGCTCACAGATCTGACATTTCAGAGCAACTCACCTTTATTTAATTAACCCTATCATCACACTTCTGTGTCATGAAAATATTTTACTTCCAGTTTGCAAAAAGGTTGAGCGTTTTGCCTACGTACAAACAAGTATGTAACAGAAAAGTGAGACGTGTATACACACAGCACTTCTCAGTTTTCATTAACAACTGGAAACAAGGCCTGCAAAAGTGCATCTGTCTAAAATAAGTCTTGTATTTTTCTTTTCCTTAGATTAATTCCTAAAGCCATTTTAATCTTTGGGTTTGTTTTTATAAATGGGAAAACAGTTACCAATACATACTTTTAAAAAGTGAAAATATTGTGGCTATTGTAAATACTTCTTGGGCAATCGATGGTGAGGGGAGATGCTGAATACAATAAACCTTTCTCCTATGGCCTTCCAGGCAGAATCCACATGCCTATTTCTGCACATGTCTATTAAAAGTCACCTTTAACTATGTGGTACATGTAGTTGTGGAATAGCCATGCTGAAGTCCTAAATTATCATTCTGACCTACAGATGTCAAAGAGATTTTGTCATTATCTTCAGCATTGGAACTTCAGTCTTTATTTTTGGAACCAATATGCTTTACTCACCTAGACCTGTGGCAGACCGATACCTTACAGCTATTGGCTCACGAGGTTACAGCCGGCACAGCAGAGTCAACAGAGGAAATCTGTGCTTCCACCTCAGTCAGTTCTCTATGAAGTCTGATTGGTGTTTTCGTCTGAGATGCCAGATTTGCACTAACAGGTACTAATATTAAGGCAAAGGTTCCCTTTTGCTGAGTCTTTAGGAGGGCAGAATCCTGCATCGAAAGGCTCATAACAGATGGTCAGGGAAAATAATGACTTAAACCAACAGATCTTCACTGTTGAAGCATTAAGGTCTAGAAAAAGTACCTTGTTATTAAGCAAAATGAGTTGCAGAGGTTAGCCAAGCTTTCTATGATTTTCCAGTTTAGTTCAGTCAGAGTTTTATATCTTTTTTTTTCCCCAGCATTTATCCAAACCTCAACAGGATTTTTTACCTTTCCTGAATTTCATGAAGAATGGAAAAAAAAGTTAGGTAATATAAATTACTTCAAGAAAACTTGCCCTGAATTTATGAACTAAATTTTCTTCTCTTCTCTTTGCAAATTAAATTCAAAACTTCACAGAGTTTCTTGTATTTTTGCCTTGCAAATATGACAGCAATTACATTAAATCCCATAAATTTTCATACGTTTTACATATTCCATTGGTCTTGACCATTAACATAATAATAAAAAGAAGAAGAAAAAATCTTAAGGATATTTCTTAAAATTTTACATCAAGGTTAGGTAAATTTACATACACCTAGGTTAAAGTCTTTGCTGATTATGCAGACATTTTCTATAGATTTTTCCTAGCCCTTACAATATATTGTACACATCAGATCTCTAGAGAATTTAAGGCCAGGTTAATGTTTTAATAGATTTACCTAAACCAGGTCAAATTATAATAAGATCTAAACAAAATGGTCCTTTGGTTATTTCTATCACTTTCTTGATAATCTCCTGTGTAGACCAGTAGAAGTAATCCTGTAAAAGGAAAAAAAAAAAAAAAAGACTTTTGAAGCAGATATAAATCCACGAGGCATTCACAGATATTCCCAGAGCCACGGGACTCTTAGTGCTGATAAGCGCATCAGAGGTGATCAGCAATCCAAGTGTGGTACCCTCACAGAACAACGTTTTCAGTAGTTCTGACACTAAAGCAATGGCCAATCATCAGAAGTCAATCCTGACATTATTTGTGATAGAAGCAGAGAATGAAGGGAACACTGGAAAGTGATGTAGCATACTTTATGGCTTTCGTTTTGCTTTTCCCCACTGATGATCTTCAACATAAAAAATAATAATACCTGATTTGACACTGAAAAAATTATACCAAATGTACTGAAAAACAACCAACCAAAAAAAAAAAGCTAAACCTTTGAATTTCTTTGACTGAATAACTGGTTTTGAGACTTCATTTCCTCTTCATTTCTCAGCTTATTTTCCAGGACCGGTGTACTGGGTCTGGTTGGGATAGAGTTAATTTTCTTCATAGAAGCCCAAATGATGCTGTTTTGGATTTGTGACTAAAGCAGTGTTGATAACACACCAGTGATTTGGCTATTGCTGAGCAGTAGTTGCAAGCATCAAGGCTTTCTCTCTTTCCCACTCTGCCCCTGCAGTGAGTAGGTTGAGGGTGGGTAAGAATTTGGAAGGGTACACAACCTAGACAGCTGACCCAAATTGACCAAAGGAATATTCCATGCCATATAGCATCGTGATCAGCAATAAAAACTGAGGAGAGGTTTTTTGGGGGGTACTAGTCATTGCTCAGAGACTGGATGGGCTTTGGTCTACTTGCAAGAGGTGGTGAGTGACTGCCTTTGCATCACTTCCCCCCCCCCCCCCCCTTCCTTCCTCTTTGCTTATTAAACTGTCTTTAACTCAACTCATAAATTTTCTCACTTTTGCTCTTCCTATTCTCTCCCCCATCCCACTGGGGACAAGGAATGAGCAGGCAGCTGTGTGGTGCCTAGCTGCTGCCTAGGGTCAATGTACCACTCATTAAAGGTTTTTTCATTGTCTTTACATCAAAGAAGGCATTTCTTACTATCTTAGTTCCTCCACATCCTGTGCATTGGTCTGTGCTCAGTGCTACTTTCCTTTCCACCTTCCAGCTTTATCATCAATGTTATCCTTAGTGCATGTTGAAATTTGATACTAAATTCAACACATCCAGCAAATCTGAGTTCTGCCAAAACTGTCAGGAAACAGAGATTACGAGGATGAATCTAATCTTATAATTTTATTGCCATAGTCCAGGAATATCTTGCAAACCTCGTTCATGTGCGATTTTCTGAGTGAAGTACCATTGCTGTAGAGTCAGTAACTTAACAGAAGAGGCATCAACAATCAGGACAAAATACCTCAGAAAAAAATACCATATACAATTTATATGATAACAAACATAAAGGACAGTTTAGGCTTTCACTTGAGACAAATTTTATCTTTCATTTAAAGAAGTACTACAGAGTGCTGGATTGTCTCAAAACCTCTTCTTGTAAAAGCCACTGGATTTCAGATGAGGGCAGGAAAACACATAGGCACACAGAGATAGAGAATAATTGGGTGAAGGCTATAAGAGATTCAGCAGAATGATAGGATAATAAAGATATAAATTCACTTTTTCCTAACAGCTAGTTCTTCTGTAGGTGACTAAACAAAAAATGTCCATATAGCACTATGAGAAATGTACATTTTTTTAAATGAGAATGAGGTAGAATTTAGGATTGTGAATCCAAACATATGATCCCCCAGAACCTGTCCAAGCTATAGGCACTTCCAGGTTGACTGCTGTGCATTCAGGCATTGTTGTCATCCTGGCCTCTACACCTGACTGAGTCTGAATGGATCCTTAGACTAGGTGTTCATTTGCCTAAGTCCTAGGGAAGGCTTAACCTGGTAGGCATGCACAAAACACGCATAACCCACACCAGCCATGATCCATACAAAACACTGGCCCTAGAAGGTGGTCAGGGTTTACTGCTTTCCTTACACTGAGAGTATTCAACCCGTAAAAAAGAGCTCAGTGCTGATCTCTTCTCCAAAAAGTGTTGGGTTTCTTTGTTTGCTTCTTTTTTTTTTCCTTCTTTTTTTTTTTCTTTTTTTTTTTTTTTTTTTTTTTTTTTTTTTTATTCCTAGTGACACTTCTAGAGTCCTAGAAGCAGAACCCAGCATGGTCACTCACCTCCTTTTCAGGGAGACCCACAGTACCTGAGCTAGAGAGCTGTCCATCTTCTTTCCACTGTGACGAACAGTGGATTGTTTTCTAGGAAGCTATAAAGGGGTGCTTTTAATACCTTAACTTAACTAACCACTTTTGTGGTTAGGGCATCCCTTTGGAACATGGTGTTTGTGAATGCTAATGAAGGAAGGATTGCAGGGGGGTTCTTCCTTTAAATCTGCACTTTTCCAAGCATTCAATTTTTTGGTAAAAAAAAAATGGGGCACCATCACTATTTTTTAAAAGTGAGAGCTCTATCTTCAAAGTAGGTTCTTTCTTTAGGAGAGGGCTTGAGGCTTGAAATCTCTAACAAAGGTGTGTCCCTAGGCCTCCTGAGTTAAGCATCTGTACTCTGAAAAGGCATGGAATGTAAGACTGAGCCTTGAACCTGTGGTTGAACCAAGTCACTTACAGATGACTTTCAGGCAACCTAAAGACTGTTAATCCCCTTTCTGAAGCACTTCTCCGTACAGGCTTCATAGGGAAGCTCCTAAGCTCAGGATGGGACATCCAGTCAAGGATGAGGCACCAAAAAGTAAGGCTTAGCAATGCTAAGAAAAAAACCAGAGGTATTCCTTCAGATACCTAGATCTTTCTTCATCAAAGTCACCTCTGGAAAACAGAATACACCCCTTCAAGGGGTGTATCCTTGCATATAGGAATAAAAACACATAATAAATTCACTGCTGTGTGGCAGCAGATAATGAAAAGGTACAAACAAATAGCAAGAGGTACATAAGTGGCACTGAAATACTGATTACAGTTATAACTATCGATGGCAGTATATCATTTGCCTTTTCTTTCCCTGTGTTGTAGGAAATTCTTTAGGAGACAATGCTCTTCTCAGCACACGTGAAAAAGTGTAAATTGAGTGGGAGGGAAGAGAATGGAGATAGGTTATGGCACAGTACATAAACTACTAGGGAGGGTGTCAAGTACCAAGGTGAAGGGGAGTCTCACCATGGTGGAGGTATTACAAAACCAACCCTATGTTTATAACATTAATACTAAGATAGTGAAAATGGGCCAAAGGCAAATTCATGGAAGCACAGAATTTACCTTATAAGCAATATTCTTTAAAGACATACCAATGTAGGGTATCTATAAAAGTGAATATTATTGTGCTCCCAGAAAGTGGGCCTGAGGATTGTTTGACATGACCTTCTGTTAAAGAAATGTGTTGAATAACATGTGAGAAAGGAGCTGTCGTAGGATTCCACGTAAGTGCTCCAGGGCCTGTAAAGATGACTTTCTTAGGGAGCTTTAAATGTTTGTTCACTTCTAGGTAGAATTCAGGCTAGAACACTATCCTATAGTTTTCTTTGAACTAGACTGCATTCTGTAAATTATGAAGAAGTGATTTTTCATTCAAAATCTAGTTTGGCTCTGTGCAGAGTTCTGCTGCCTTGTAAAGCAAAAAGCTGGAATGTGGATTGCCTAGACAGTGTTTTGAAAAAACTTCATTGCAGACATTATATGAATCAATTTTCAAAAGATACCCCAGAAGCTAAGGCTGCCTCTAAGATGCAGCAGTGCTTCTGAGCAACCAGGGTAAGCTGAAAGCAGCTACCTCCAAGATGGAAAAAAACCTGAAACAAAGAAAAGCAATGCAGGTACGTGGGCTTGGTGGGAATTTTGACCCAGTTGTCAGTTTGGACAACTGGTACGTTCAGCTTCTGAAGGGCACTAAAGCAGCCATGCACATGACAACTAAAATACAGCCATTGAGAACAATGCAAAGTTGCAGGATAATGAACTATTTTAGATGTGTGGCCTTTGTGTCCTATGTTAAAAAATCAATTTCTTTCATACTAGGCTTCCCGATGGAAGATGTGGTGCACTTTGGGAATTTCCATAAGAAAATACAGAAATTTATTTTTCTCAATAACTGAAGTCTGAGATAAAACATTTAATAACTCAACTGTTAAATGTATAGCAAAGGTATTTTAGTAAAAAAAAAAAAAATTACAATCCTATGGTTATATCTTGTACCTATTAAAGTATTTTTTACTTATATATCTTTATTCTCTTCCAGCCAGAAACTCCTCCTTTTGTGAGTGCTTTGCCTCTAGCAGTTTAAGAAATCTTAAAACTCTATTTTTTATTTTTTCCACACTTACTTTCTACTGCTTAGAATTAAGAAAAAAATCCAAAAGGAAAAAAAATATTCTTCAGTAAGGGCAGTTATAATGTTGCAACGTAGTATTTTAGTTAAAGAAAATAGCTTATCTAGGATGACATTATGGGTTAATTTTCAAGCAGAAAAAGCTATGCCATGCCTTGTACTTGAGAATCCCTAGTGCAAACAATCTCCACTAGTTTGCTCTAAACCACTATCTGAGTTTATTTTATTTGTATGAATGCTTATTACCAGACAATCTGTTTAACAACTTCATAATAATTTCACCTATTTAAATTTAAAACTATGATTTTTGCATTGGCACAGTTGTCTCAGATCCATATTCTTAACAGTCTTCATACATTCTTAATACTTTTCATACAAGCTGATGAAATGTCAAATACAATACCTATACAGCAATGGAAAGCACAAAAAAGTTCATTGTCGAGGTAGAACAATAGAGTGTATTTACCAGAACGAATATTGCACAATTATGTCAGAAACTGCATGTTGCTGATCCACTCCTACCTTCCCTAAAGTTTTAAAGAACCATACCTGTATTATACAACTTCTGGAAACTGCCACTTTAAAGTAAATTTCCAAATCATGAAATCTGATTATTTAAGGAAGGTACTCTCCATGTATGTTTGCATGCTTGAAAGGGCTAATGGAAAGCTTCTATTAAGATCTACTTAATGTCCCCTACATTATTACTTATAAGCACTATAAATGTATGAGACATTTGCAGATTAATAAAACAGAGAAGGAGCTTACAACTTAAGGGGAAAAGCTTTCTGACTTTGCATCTTGTCCTAGCAACATCACCTCTGTATATGGTCAAAGGGAAGACAGTTCTTCCATTGCCTCTGGGGAAAATTAGCTTGTGCCATTCAACTACAAGCAAAGACTCTTCCCCCGTTGTTGTTGGCTGAACTCTGCAGGCTGCCAACTTGTGGGGCAGCATCAGCATGCACAGTCCATTTACCCTCTTCATCCAACTGCAAAAAGGAAAGGAAAAGGGAAAGAGTAATCTTCAATGTCTTATCTTCATACAAAAGCATATATAACCTAAGGCTTTTATGTCCCTTTATTTCCCCCCACCCCCATTTATCTAGAAAAAAAAAGTATAATCTTTCTTTAATTCACTTAATTGTTGATCGTTCAGAACTTCTTAAATTCTTTAAAGAATGGAATATTATTTTCATCTTCCCAATACAAGGCCCAAGCATAAAAATATCTTTTCAATCTCAGCCAATGAATTATTCATGATCCCCCAGGCAGTGTGTTCCATATAATGAAATAAATAACTGTATTTGATAACGTCATTATCAAAGAAAGCAGTTTTCTTGATGTGAACAGAGTGTTAAAGATATACTTATCAGTGCTCTTTTCACTCTGATCCCTGTCCATAGTACCAAGAGGAGACCCATATCTGCACCCCTATCTTGAGGAAGTACTTCTAGTGGGAAACTTTCAAATGGAGATAAAAAGGGAGGAAGATTGGAGGACCTATCATGATTCCTGTTTCATCCACGCAAAGTACTACAGCCATTTCCATCAGGACGAAAAAAGGGTACTTTGTGAGTACATAAAGTTTTCATGGTTTAATGCACAGGAAGGGTTCTTTTTGGTGTAAATTTGATGGAACCAAGGCTGAAGTTGCGTATGTGGGCACCATATAGAGTGCACAATTTGGAACGTGAACACAAGACCCTCCAGTACTTAGCACTTTAGGCATGTGCAGCACGCACTTGGGCCTGGCAACTGGTTCACACTTGGCTGGCCAGAGAGATGAGATGTGGATGTACTGTCCTAGAGACGTAATGAAGCACAGCAGGTGAGAAACTGACCCTTAGCACACTGCATCAGTCACTAATTAGTTAATCAGCATTTCTGTTACAATATTAACATCAAGATGAAAGTTTGACTCCCTTTCATTTTCTTTTAAAGTACATCAGAACTGTTTTCCTTTCATGTAAGAATTTTTTTTTGTTTGAAGTGAGAGAGTGGGGGGAAGGACATCCTTGGCTTTTTACCAATCAAAACGAGCCAAACTGGGTTAGAAAAATATGAAGGCATTTCTGAAGAAGAGGGTATATTAATTACCTGATTAACTTCATTTAGCATTTCTCTTTAGCCATAAATAAATGTGCACTTCAGTTAGACAGGTACTTAGACACTTCTGTCTAGAAAAAATGACCTCTTTCCAAATACGAATATATTTACAGATGAAAGATAAAGAACTGGGTAGACAGAGTAACAACCTAGCTGAATAAATGCCAAAGGAATTCAAAGCTGTTTTGTAATCAAAAAAGTGGGTTTGCCTGACTCTTCATTTACACTTGCTGTGTCTATACTTCTTGATACTCTCAGTCCAAGGATAGGAAACAGTAATAACAAAATACAGTGTGATTATGTGTCATTTTTTTGTTCTCTATTTCTAGAATCTCATGATCCTACAGGATTTCCTCCCTGCATCCTGCTCAAAGAGACGAAAAACACTAGCAACAGACTGAATCTTTAAATGTGTATTCAAACATTTTGAGGTTTGACCATACAGAGCGCCTGCAGGATGCATTGAATTCTTACATTCATGTAATTTGTTTGCACTAACAGTGTTAGGCTCAGCAGGTTCATCTGGACTCAGAACTTTTGAGTAGAGCCAAGATGGCAACTAGCGCAGATGTACAGCTGGAATATCTGTGCAAATGTTGTACCTATCCAGAAATAGGTGGTTGAGTATTTAAAAAAATAAATTTCATTGCAGTCGACTTTATTCATTCTGAATTCTTGTACAGTACCTTTAATGCCTTCAGTTTGGAAATAAACTGACCTACAGCTCTGAGTACCAGAATCTGACCTTCAGAGTCCCAGAGTACTTGCAAACCCATCTGAGATCAGCAATGCCTGCTAATGTTGACCACATCATACAAGCAAGAGTTAAGTATTTCTTGTTAAGTAGATAAGGTAACACCCACAAGACTTGATCACAAAGACTTGTGTGGTAAAGTGGAACTTGGAATTTAGATGTTTAAATGCAAGTACCACAATCCTGAAAAAACCCAACTCTGCTCTTGTCTGACTTGGAGGTACTGACTGTGCAGTGACTTCCCTGTTATTCTATAGTGTTAATGCATTTATGCAAAGACCACTGAAGGTAAAATACATAAGCAGCTGTTTGAATAGAGTCTTGAACAAAGCACTTTTTCATTCAGGTGAATGCCTGAACCACTAAGCTAGAGTGATGCTTGTCTTGTGTTCAGTTTTGATACATTATTCTTCAGCTTTGTGTGTGCATTGTCACAGTTTCAATGAGAAAGGTTAAAAAGTGCTATTACCTAGCATAACTTGTTGGTTTAGTTAAAGGATATTGTGGAGTTAGTCATACCAAAGTGGGAAATGAAGCCAGTTCTATTCTCTCTGGGTGAATTACTTGATTGTATAAAAGATGGGGAGCTGTTGTGCCTTGAATCTTTTTAGGGATCTAATCAATGTTATTAAACTACTCTCTCTTTAAATTTTTAATTGTGATTCAGTAACAATAAAGATCCAACAAACTCTGTGATTGCTTTTATTATCCTTAGCTATTAACTTCCTTTCTGCTGAGAAGAACCCAAAAAAAGACAGGTGTCTTTACAAAAATTATGCCTGGACAGCAGAGAAAAAAAGACATCATGGAAGGCACTTGTTGCTGACAAGAAAACAGGTTGTAATGCAGCAAGTGCTTTGGCAAACCACGAGGACCACATGGGGTGTGTCAAAATGTACCCAGCAGAAGAATTCTGTCTGCAAGCAGTCTGCATACAGGCAATTATATTACAGACATTGGCACCAAGGGACGAAATCAACCTCAGAGGAGTGAATCAAATAGAGCTCAAGACACATGTTGTGAAATTGCCCCAAGAAATGGGCAAGCAGCCAATAAAGCATAAGGCATCATGGTCAGAAATGAGTTGTGTCATGGCCTAACATATGGGATGAAGAAAAATCAGAAGAAGAAACTCCTTCGCTGTCTCAAAGTCTGACACAAAGGATAAAGGTATGTCCTATGAGTCTTTTTCTCTAAGTGCCTGAGTATTTATAATATGCTTATCACAGAAAAGAAATTATTCTTCTCTTGATTGAAGTCATCCTGAGAACAGAGAGCACTATAAAATCAGTTAATGCTTGTAGTAAGAATCTAACTATTTTAAATATCTCTTCATAGAAAATGCATAGAGAAGCTGATTGAATGGTAAACATCCTCTATTTGTTTATAGTAGCTATTTAAATTTAGCAGAGGTATCTCACTGTTGTAGAACTACAAGACAGTTGATACTGGTTAATTCTTCAACAAATTCTGTAGTTTCAAATTAACACTATAAAAAGAAAAGGTTAAATATTATATATAAAACCTTTAGAATTCTTCAGAGATTGTAAAAATACAGACATTCTTTCAGGAACAACTCTGTAATGAGAGAACACTATGAAGCTATAATTTCTGATCTGTTTGGGGTTTTTTTTCACATCTATATTGTAAATTTTCAGTCTGGATAGATTAATATTTTGAATGTATATCAAATAAAGATTCCAATGTACATTTCTGGTTTTTTTTCCCCAAATATCTTTACTGACTAATGGATG
The DNA here is from genome assembly GCA_035582835.1 of Phoebastria nigripes. NCBI lineage: Eukaryota > Metazoa > Chordata > Aves > Procellariiformes > Diomedeidae > Phoebastria > Phoebastria nigripes. The sequence continues at coordinate 237,959 of JAYKAV010003437.1, forward strand.
AAATACACTAGGTTCAACAGGAATAATGACGTAACTACGTCCTACTGTTTAATAAGGAGGGAAAGGTTTGGGAGGGAATAGCAGAAATAAAAAACTTATGCTTTCTATGTGTGGTTTTTTCCTTAAACAGAACAGAAAACAAAAAATTACATTTGTTATCCAAGTTGCAATAAGAAGAGGGAGAGTTTCTAATTTCACAAATGGGCCAAATGGACCAGTGTGCAATCCAAAGCTCCCAGAAACAACTTTAATGCTGCATGCTGCATACCTGTCCAAGTTTAAGGCTGTTTGCACTGACTGAACTGTCATTTTGTGAAAAAGCAGAATTAAGAACAACATACCAGAAAAACTGTTTGCCTTTAAAATAACATTGTCTGGCAGGGAAGTGAGGGGAGGGAAAACAACACAAGGGAACCATTCCTTCATTATGGGAAAAGTGAAAAATCCCTTAAAAATTTCAAGGCAACCAATGTCAAGAGCCAGAAGAGACAGGCTTTTCAAAGGCCAGCTTTGCATGCATTTCAGGCAGAAGCAGGAATATTTACACCTAGTGATACTGTGTGTGCCCCAGAAATGGAATCGTTACTTGCAACAGTGGCTGTGTTCTGCATGCAAGCCACAACGCTCCTTTGTACAAGGTCAGTTCCTCTTTCTAATTCTTATTATTCTCAAAACAGCAGTCCAGCTCATTGATACGGTGAAAGAGTAATGTCAGATGATTGGCAAGTGTCTCACCAGCAGGAAGTTAGCTGATAAGCTTCTTAAGCAGTGAGCTCTGGTAAGCAGGAAGCACTGGAGCCAGCTCAAGGAAGTTACCCTTAAAATTGCTTTGCTCAGAGCTCAACCTCAGCAGCCTAATTAGAAGTTGTTGAAAGGAAGAGTCTCTGGTGTGCATTTTTCTATAGACAAGACTCAGGAAACATGTTGCTTGGGCGGCAGTAAACAGACAGGGAGATAAATGTTTAAAAGCTACCATAAAAAATATCAGACGGTTCACGAGTACAGGAGTGGAAAAAACAGACTAATATAAGTGGTCACTGAAAGGTTTTGAAGCAGCCTGGGACAGGTCCCAGTGGACAAGCAGCAGGCAAACAGGCAAGCTATGCAAATGAATATTGGCAATTTGAACATTTCCTATTTGCGGAACCCGATCAGGCCCAGAGAAAGGAATGCTGCATAATGAGGATTATCATATTTCTCCACATGATATGCTGGATAGAAAGAACACTAACAGACCTTTTCTTTATAGTGATCTAATAATTTAGACAGGCACTCTCATTCTTTATGGAAAAGACAAAGCATATTAAATTAGGAACATTAGATTGAGCTAATGATAGGATGGCAGTGTGAACAGAGAAAGGCTCAGAGATCTAAATGCATGATCTGCTAAGGTTATTAAAATAACATTCTCCTGAGTCTCCTCTCTCCCCACCCTGAAGTAGTGACTAGGGCTGCATCCTCACACAATTATGAGATCTCTAAACTCATGAAGGCACTCAAATTATTCTAAAAAGCCTCTCTATATAAGTATTTATGTGTATGTGTGTATATATATATATATAAAACAAACTCTGATTATCAGATTATTTTAAATATAATTCAAAAGGGTTTTTGTTATTTAGGGTTCCTCTTCCTCCACATGTGTTACTGCTGCAACACATGCCTTCCCCCATTAAGAAATCTCATTTCTAGATCCAAGAACAACTCCTTGGCGATACAAACATTAGCTAGCTGGGGTTGTTTTTGGAGCTGCCTTCTACCTATGGCAGATACAGCTCTGTTGCTAACACTGTCGCTGATGAAAAATCATCACATGCCTAGTTAAACATCCAAAGCACACACCATTAAGTACCTTGCTCCACTGTGCAGGCAGACAGGTTCTAGCACCCACAGATTACACCAGATAGATAGTCTGAATTACACATTTTTGTCTCAAAGCTAATTATCAGTGTAGTCACATAAGTCCATCATAGACTCTACTGGCAGCAGGTCTGTCTTATGATGGTCCATACCACCCATTTCAGCTGCCCTTAGGTTCTTAGAAGAAATGTGCAGCTGCCCCTCCCCAGCAGCTGCCATCTCCCCTTTTCATAAAAGCAAGGGGACTTCGCAAGGGAGAACACAGCTACCACCAGGCCCAGCTCCATTAACTCTGTGGCACTAATATCCACGATCCTTGGCAGAGGATCGGCTATCAAACCCTCCAGGATCCTCCCCGCAACTGTGGGCTAGGGAATAGGAACTTATTACATTTAGTGAGTGCTTGATGAGAATGCAGGAGGATGACTATGGCATGCAATGGATCACTGGGCATTTGTGACATGTCAGTGGAGTTGGCAGCTTGCAGTTTAAGTATTAGTGCTCCCATGTACACCTCCCTTTCTACTCCCCTGCTGATGGCACAGACACATTCTACAGCCCTTCGAGGTTGCTTAACTTCAACGCATAGGCACAGCAGGGGGAACTAAAGACTGAAAGAAGGAATTATCTCTGAATTCCCATCTTGTGTGGGTAGGTATTTAAAAGCTGTAGACATATACATGTATATATATGCATAGATATGCATATATATATATGTATAATAAATGTAACAAAAAATACGGATCATAAATGGAATTCCATGAGACAGTCCTATACTGTAATTTGTGGAGTATATGTCACAGACACAATAGAAAGTTAAAGCTTAGGGGCATTATGGACTGTCATGTCAAATCATACTTAGAGAGCTTTAATATGTGGATTACAGATACATTAAACCATACTCTCCCGTGACTATTATGTCAATGGGACTTTGCATATTTGAATACTACTACAGTGTATAATCCCAGTACTACGCCATGCATGCACAATAGGTCTGGGTATACCTGAAATGAGTAGGAAAAGTCCTGATTCTTTGTAAAAACATTAGTTATTTTTAGTGCATAACCAGAGGGACAGATACCATTGTTTTATAAACTCCCTTTATACAAAAGTTAGCAATCACAAATGCACACTTATGATAAAAACCCATGTGTGTTTCAATAAAACAAAACAACATTTTTCCCCACTCCATTCTCTTTTAACTTTCAGATCTCTACTTCAGTGCCTTGGAGCTGAACTGAAGATCTGAAAACAACTATACTATCTTAACTACTTCCTTTCCTCCCTGCCCTCCAAATGGGTCCTTGCTGTTCCCAATTACTGAACTGTCCTTTCATCTTCTCAAGGGAGATTCAATCTTTCCACATCTCTACCTACCTATGCTCCCTCTCTCAATCATTTATTGAATTTCATCACCTCCCTTCCACCACAAATTCCAGCTCCCCACAAATTCACAAAGAGCACGCGCTTTTGCCTAACTTACTTCCCCTATACTTACTGATTTGTTTCTTTCAATGTGTTAAGAACTGGGCATACAGTGGGGGAGTGAACAAAACAAAAACAAAACCAGGAAGGAGTTTCTAGTGCAAAACTTTATTCTCGTAGAACTGATTAAAGATGGTTATGTCTGCATTAGCAGTTTTTATTAGGCAATAGGAGCACATTTATCGAGTGAAACAGCTGCTGCTGAAACCTGATGTCCATATGATATGTATTTTGTTGGAGATTTACTTCAGACTAACTCCAGTCTTGCACCTTCTACTGACTGCCACATAGCAGTTGGAACAATTTTGATTAATTTGATCCAAAAGTAATTCAGTTTATGCACTCTTAAATCACTCCACGTTCCAAACCAAAGTGGTTACAGTTGGAAAATTTGCTACAAAGGTCTTCCTCATTGGAGCTAAAGGCTAATGCAGATGCATACATGTCAAAAATGGTAATTTATTACCAGAATCACCACAGCTAACTTTGGGCACCAACTGAAGTATCAAAAGATTGCAAGTGTAGATGTCAGAAATCCTTCTCTTTTCACAGCTGCGAGAAATAGAGCTTTCCAGAGGAGAAATCAGTAGAGGGTCCAGTAGAGCATGCTACAACTTTATATTGTTTGATGTAAAGAACTTAAAAAGATTCAAAGAAGGATTAGAGGTTTGTAAGAACAACATGAATATTTGGAGCTTATGTGTGGAATAAAGCAAGATGAGCTTCAGTCTTGAAAAAATCCCTAATTTTTAGGAAATATATGGGACCTTTATGGGAGCAGTTTATACAAGGTTTGGCTACTACATGATTCTTGCACTTTTGTATCTACAATAGATATCCACTGTTAGATCTGGTTCTGGACTAGAGAGATCATAAATCTGATCTCATAGTGAAATTCTAATCCGCATGTGTCATCTATTCAACCCTTCACAAGTAGAAGGTCATTCTCAGCCTGAATCTCAACCACGGCTCTGCAGCAAAACCTGCCTTCAGAAAAAATATTTTCTTCTTTCACTGATGTTTCTTTCTGTCTCTTTGCTCTGTTGTTTTGTCTTCACACACCACTTTGGCTTTTATTTTCCTACAGTCTCCACAATCTTCTGTTTCCTTTTGTAGTCTCATATTTATATCAGCACCTGTTGAGGTTTTTATTTTTCTATCATTTATCTCCTCTAGTTTCCTTCCCCCCTAATTCTGGGTTTCCTTTCTGCGCTTTTCTTCTCTTGAGAGATACTGTCAATCTGTGATTACTCTGGGGTTTATGCAATAACATTTTGCAAATAAGGAGAGACACATCTATAGAGTGCTTGCTTATTTTTGAAGCCATGAGGCAGCATCTACTTTTCTGTAGTTTTAGTGGTTTGCCTTTTTAGAGGGACACTTTTTTTTTAGCTAACTTCTAATAACACTCAACCTCTCTATCTAAAAAACCACAAGTACACTGCCTGTGATAGCAGTGCTCAAGTTCAGCCATTGGTTTGTAACAGCAAATGGCTGGGGCTAGTTGCCTCCACACTGTCTTGGAGTGGATCACAAATTTGAACTTTTTTTTCCTTCCACAATAACCATCACCTTGCCTGTGCTTTCCTGCCCAGAGAATCAGTTGGCTCACTTCTGATGGAAAAAAATAAACAAAATGCATGTAAAGTGAATGACTACAGAGTTTAGGCTCAATTCTTGAACATCATAGCAATATGGACACAGCCAAAGAGTATTCAAAGAAGAGGCATCAGCTTGCAAAAACGATCCACAAAATAGTGGAGAATGGACTGATATCATCACCTCATGTAGTACCTTTTAAGGGGCTGCTATGTGGGTTGAGGTACAAAGGAGATGACAATGGGGAAACAAAATTTTTTTGGGTGGTATATCCCTGTTATATTCCCACCACAAACTGCTTGCCACCATGGATGAGTATGTAGAAATCATTAACAAATCCTAAAGGCTTTTGTGGCTAAGAATTGCTTTAAATGCAGTGACTATTTTATATAAGCGGTAAGATATACCAGCCCATGTTTAACTGGTCTATTAATAGGTACCTCAGGTGACTGAATATGTTTTGGCCTATAGCATTATGCTTCACAACATGCATTCCTGGTTCAATAAAGTATAACCTCTTGTGTCCTGTTGCTCTGTTTAATTAAATTTAAAGTTCTTTCTAATTATTAACCTGAATTCTTTATTATTTTCCTTTTTAATGGATGATTTAACACAGCTTTCATGCCTGATCCCACCCCCTCCGACTCGTGTGGAAATACAGTTTGAAGAAAAGCTGAAAGCTTAAGCCTTGATGCCTAACTGCCCATTTTATTTTCTGATATTGGATTAGTCATTCAGTTATGTTAGGCACTTTGATCAGTTTTTTCTCTGCATTCTCTAACTGGATGAATAAATTCAACATGGCTGTGTGAGGTTTTTTTTCTATATATATGGGAAAATAAGTATCATAATAAATCAGTTTTTAAGATAGTTATCCTGTAGCTTTCTTTTCCCCTCCTGTGGAGATAAAGACTGTGATAGTTTAGTTATAAAGTTCTCTGTTCATAACTTGTCCCCCTGTATGTGATTTGAAACCACTGAACAGTATATGTACTAAAGCTGGGTGCCTTTTTTTTTTTTTTAAGTTTGTCTTTGGTTTTGGCTATTTTCATAAACAGTGTAATTTATTCCACCAAGTCTCCATAACCCTTTAAATTACAGTACAGCAATGAAACGTTCAGGCTTCAGGAGAAAATTGCTCCTGGGGAAAAAGTCAAACCTTCTGCCCTGTTATATGATACCAGAGTTTAATGAGTATGTAAAGTATCAAATTAAAAAATGTTAGCAGTTTATTATAGCTGAGCAATCACTGAATGAGAAACAGGTTTCCCTTTCATTGAGCATTAAGGACATGACCTGAGGCTGATAAGCGCACTGCTGCCTCAGATTCAACATTTGATTTAGGGCCAGAGTAGTTGCCAGCCAAAAATCAACCTAGGTTTTGTTTGTTTGTTTAATCAATAATTTTCCAAGCTGCTTATAAGAAAGAAGTATTGTAATGAATTAAGAAATTAACTAGGTTTTAGTTATGCATTTACATTCATCATACTCAGTTTTTCTCCAAGCCACTGCAATACAAATCATCCTTTGAAGACAGCTAGACCCTACACAACAATTCTTTACGGTTGTGTATATTTCACCACAGTTCTGCACATTTTTGGTGCCCATTTGTCTTCTCTGACACCTGTTCCTCAGTGCCTGCAATATATGTTGTTAATGGAGAAATTACCGCTGAATTACAGAGAACGAAGGCAATGCCCTTTAATTCCTATGAGCTACCCAAGGCCACCTTGTGGGGTCTGTGAAGTTCTTTCCATGTGCCAGGACTCCCAGCTATTCTCTTACTGCCATCACATGAGTTCAATGTGTCCCCAGCACCAGGACACATTCCCACGTGCAGACCTCTGCCAAAGTCCCATGCCTGCTGCAGGACCAGGGCTTATATGAGCCGCCATCAGTGATCACTGCAGCTTCCACGTAGCCAAGTGTGCAGGTTCTCTTTTGCACCAGCGAGGATGAGTGGGATGACTGGTGTGTGCCCAAGTCCCACTTGATAGGAGGTTGGGGTGTGTTAAGGGAGTACTCTTAAATATAAACCTCAGAAGCACTCGCAGGTCCCCCAGCCTCGACAGGGCTTCTGCTGTTAAACCCTGCACTGCTGTTTTGTAGAGTCTGAGGCCCTCAGCCACCCCGATCAGCCTCTTTTCCTGCTCAGTGACGGGCTGGGATGTCAGCCCGTGCATGGGTGGGGGTCACGGTCAGGCCTGGTGAAGGGAATGAGGGTCAGACACAGCCCTGGGCTGGCCGGGCAGGGCCATGGGGACAGGGTCTCGACCCACAGGGCGAGGGCTGGGCGCAGGCAGGGCAGTGAGGCGGCAGGGCTAGAGCTGGGGCCAGGCCGGGTGAGCCACAGCCGACAGCAGCTCCCAGGGCTGGGGGTGGCCAGGTCGTAGCCTCCCCCCTGCCCACCGTGCTGCCCAGCAGCCTCTCCCCAGGATCAGCAGTGGGAAGGGGCTGCTCTCAGCTGGCCCTGAGCCCCGGCAGCCAAACCTCACAACAGCGGGCCCACAGGACCTACAGTGCCTCCCAGGTAACACGTGTTCCTCTCCATCTTGCCTCCACAGGCTTTCCTTACCACTCACACACTTTAGAGAAAGATTGCACTCCATACACCAAAGTTAATATGTTGTTTGTAATACGGTTGCTTTTTTTTCCACTTGTGTCTAATGGAAATGTGCTACAGAATGAACTAGAAAAGAATTAATATGAGATGCATCATCTGGAAAGGTAAATTTCTGAGAAAAACATTAGCAGGCAGGAAATACGGATTCTGAATAAAACGATCATCTCAGTCTTAATTACATTTATTGACACAATAGTAATATTTTTCCCATTTCTTAGGTTTCATCCCTGACTGCTGCAATCACAATGAGCCCACAGTACAATTTGTTTGACCACATTTTATTGCATTTTCCATGTAAGTAATCCCTGTTCTGTCGCATTGTCCTTCCTAATGCACTCTAATAGAGAAGCAAAAATGCTAATACAGAGTAGTGCAGCAGGTAGTGGAGGTTCCTTGACTTCCTTCTTGTGATTTCTGATCAGTTCAGCCTTGCCTTTTTCCACAAATTTTGTTCATTTTTGCTTCTATTCAAAAAGTGCTCCTTTTCTGTTTTAATCTTAATTTTTTTCCTGCTCAGTGCAGCTGTAGACGTTACCATTTATAATGCAGCAGTACCCAGAAAGCCGAGTCAGAACATGTATCATAGCGGTTGGGGTTGTAGAAACCCATAAGAAAATAGTATTTGCACCAAAAAAAAAAAAACCACAACAACCTTTTTCTCACGGTCCTGATGAAACAATAAGTTTTGCCAGTGAGAAAAGAAATGGCATTTGGAAGTTAAGATATCTTGGTTGCTTTTCACTCTCCACTTTTTCAAAGGGATTTGGCCAAAGTTCAAGCCTAAAATAAGGGAGTACAAATTTCTTTCAACTTTATTTGTAATGAGCAATAGGAATTTAGAGTTGTAGGGGTTTTGCTTTTTTAAGTCAGAACTAAATGTGTTTTGGCAGAACACTAGCATTCTTCCTCCCCCTTGCCCAACCCCCAAACTCCCTCCCAAACTCCCTTTTCACAGTCTGTTTGAACCTGAGCTTTCATTATGCTGTTTGTGGGATGCTGCACTCCATCCTTGCTGCAGGCTTGGGATAGGAGTAATACTTCTGCCTCTTCAAGTTCACACACTGCATCCTCAGACAGTACTGGACCCTTTTGGTCCTTTTATATAAATGCACCACTAGTAGACTGCAGACAAGAAGTACTGGTTTGAGCTCTCTTTTCCTTCTTCCCCATCTGTGTCAGCCACAGCCCAGCCCACTTGCGTTTCTCAGAAACTGCAGATAGTGTTTTGTTATGCTTGGGTCCCTTTCAGCGCAGCGTTTTTCTTTCTCTCATGCTAGTCAGTAGCTTTCTCATAATCAATGAATGTCATTCACATTGGCAGGTTATTTTCATTCATCTTTACCAAGAATTCATTAATCACTGGAGGACTTCTCCATCGAACATCCTGATTAATAGCCTCTCTGCTTTCTGGTTGAGTAGAAAATTTCTGTTGTAGTTGGTGAATTTCTCAGTCATTTAAGCACAGAATCTTAGAAATCACAGAGCTGAAGGTATCACCTAGTCCTACCTGCATACAGACAGGATAAAAACCACTTAGACAAACACTAAAATATGTCTTGCCTCTTAAAACAAACAAACAAAAAACCCAGCCCATGCAGGCATCTTATTGTAGTGCTTCACTAATCCTTGGCTTTCAAAAATTTCCCCAGTATCTAAACTAAGTCTTTGCTGAAAATTCACTCATTATAACTGCCTTTTACCTAATGGAAGAAACTGTTGCTCCCTCCTGTCCCTTATTCTTCTATCTGCTAGACTGAATAAATGCAATTATTTCAACCTTTCTTTTCTTCATAGGTCACTTTTTCTAAACCTTGTATCATTCTTACTGCTCTCTCCAACTTACCACAATCTTCTCTAAACCATGTTGTTGGACTCTGTTCCAGCCAAGGATCCACTAAAGCCAGGCAGAGCTAGAAAAATGTTGCTTCCTATGTCTTACATCCAACAGTCTTCTTAATTCATTCCATAATGAGATTTTCCTGTTTTGCAACAAGATTGCACTAATGACTTATATTCATTTTGAGATCTGTGATAAGCCTTTTATCTTTTCCATCCAACTACATAGCCAGCTAGACCCTATTTTAAATGTGTGTATCTTATTTCTCCTTTCTAAGTGTAATGCTTTGCACTTGTCTAAAATCAATCACATGAAATTCAAAGACCTTTTCTCAAATCCTCATTTTGACCTCCAAAATGTGTTTGCCACCCTTCCCAGAGTGATTTCTGCTATAAAGTTTGTATATATTGCATGGATTATACAAAGACTCTTATACAAGAATAATGCATTGACTTTCAAGAATCTAATTTAAGCAGGTTTATATGATTTACTGGGTCTTCAATGATCTTTTGTAAAAAAATGCTGCTGCTAGAGCAATTGTGTATTCACGTAAGTTGTTTTCTCGATTGTCATTTCTACAGGCTCCTGCTCTGCAAAGCCATTCACTGTTTTCTTTCTTCAGCAGATTCTTTCCTCAATTCAGCAGACTGTATTCTGTGAGTAGATATCTCTACTTGCTGTTCTATGTTCCCAATGACACAGAAAGGGATATACAATCCTGTCCATGAGGGATACATCTGTTGTTGGCCCTTCACCTGGTTTCCAATCTTACTCCAGCATCTGCTTCCCTCCAGACTCTCCTGGATTCCACCAATGCAGTATTTACTGATGTCTCCTGCAACCATCTGCCCAAGGGCTTTGCACAGTTCAGTACATTAAACCATCTCTCTCACATTTCTTGGTGAGGTATCTTGGTCACCAATATCTGGGCTGCTACTTCCTCTGAGGAATCAACCTTTGCACACATTATCACTTTGCATCTGGCATTCAGACCTTCAGTCTGTCAAAGCTTGGGATTTATTCAGTTCAATACTAATTTCTATCATACCAAGCATTTCTAATTGAATTTGGGATGCTTTCTGCAGATTAGTTTTCCTCTCTCCCACTTCCATCTTCGCGTTTGGCATAGGCAGATCTAGCAGAAGGACTGACAGTATATGAAGACCAATTACGTACTTCCACAGCCTATTGCAGCTTTTTGCTCTGCCCAGGACAAAAAGTTAAGCGCCGGAATAGCCTGAATAAGTCATTAATATATATGTGCCAAAAAATAAGGAACGAAGGTAAGTGCAGCAGGGAATGGCTCCAGTTTACTACTTGACTTCCATAAAGGGAAACAGAACGACTTCTGAAAAGAGATTGCATTGAATGAGTGAGCAAATTAAAAAATGGAAAGATGATAAGAGAAAGATTTAGAAAGTCTAACAATGCTTTGAAATCCTCTTAGTGCTGCTGTCACTGCCATAACCAGCCTGCTGCTCTGCTACTTTGTTAAATCAGCCCTTCTAAATGCAGTACTTGTCAGTGACACTATTTGCAATTTGGTGCCAGTTCAATACTTAGCAGAATAGGTAAGGATAGCAGAAAAGGCAATTGCAGCAGGAAGTTTTCTTTTCAAACCTGTGTTCATACCAGATGAGGAAGTCCAAGGTTGTCCATGGTAAATCAATACATTGGCTAATTGTCAATAAAATGAGGCTAATGGTACAGTTCTTTACAAGGACACTATTTATAGTCTTTAATATTCTCAGACTTTACATTCATTGCTAATCACCATATAGCAGAGCTAAAATGAAGGGTCTCCCAAGTATCTCTATTTCAGTCTCTATTTGCTTTGAACTTTATCATCCTTTTCAACATATATTGGCAATGTATGCCCACTTTGTTTTAATAAAATAGACCAGCATCAGGGAAAAATATTGCTTGAGTTTTCCTTAAAGCACACAAACAGATTTTTGCATATTCCTGGCTTAAAGAGCAACATAAGAGTAAGCCATATTTTATTTCCCTTTTGCCTATATTGAGGTTTCATGATGAGTTTATTGAGTAGAACCTGGTTCTTAATATTGGAGATCCTCAAACCTGTAATGAACATTCATTTAAGAAAACATTTCCATAAATGCTTCATTATGAGCACATGCCTAAATCCTATTAAAGTCAATGTGATCTAAGTATATGCTTAAAATTTTGCTAAATAACCAAGGACTTTCCCATATTTTTAAAAACTAAATTGGAACCCAAGAGAACTTATTAATGAGAAAATAAATTCTTAGTCAAATTGTGTGCTTTAAAACATATTTATACACAATGTGATCACATATGATAACTTCCCAGTATCTGCATTAGCTATTTTATGATCTTGCTCTAGGATAATGATTATGTACAATACTGAAATCTGTACATTGTTCAAAGCTCTCCTATAATTATCTGGAAAAGGTGATTACATCCGCTTATGGAATTTTTCAACAAAATCTTTTAAATATTCTTGTGTTATCCAGAAAACTGCTTTTTCTATATGGGACTGTGCAACTGAATGATTTGAAAAAGACAGAGGGCCATACAACAGCTTATGCAATGTTTGAAAGTAATGCTGGTCAAATGGGTGTGACCAAAGTGCATAAATAGTAATGAGTTTTGACTACCTTAGATTAAAAGCCAATGACATTAACAATAGCTTCTGTCACCCACAGATGATCCCAAAATGCTTTATATATTATGTCTAGCAAGAACAATCCACCCACTACTGGAATACAATTATCTCTGTGGGAGAAGTGGGGCATTCCATGATAGCAACCACATACTCTACCAAGGTAGTTTGATGCAATTGCAAACTTGAACACTTATATCCAGCAAGCATAAGTACATAAAAAATTCTCTACAGAAACAAATACACATATAAATATGTCTAGAAGAAGAGGAGGGAAAAGGGTGCTTTAAAAAGATAACCTCTATATTTAATTTTTCTTTTTATAATTTTTTTTTTTTCATGGGAATGAGATAAAAAGATAGAAAGAAAGTCCCTCCGGGTTTTGCATAATCAAAGGTAAGCAAGACCTACAAAACTTTCATTCTCACTTCCTGTGCTCACCTCTGTGTTACTGTGCTTTTACTTGACTGTAAAAGGACAGCAACAGTTGCCAGTAATTGGCATGTTTTCTTCCTTTCTTTTCCTCCTTCCCCCATAATGATACAACAAAATGGTCAGTAGCTGATAAATGGCTGTCCCCGTTTGTCTGAAACAATGAATTTGCTTGCAGTATTAAAAGTGTTGATTCAAGTCCTGCATATTTACCAATGGTTTGGTAGTCACAAGGAGCATCTTTAGTAGATCTGATTAAAAATTTCTTCTTCCTGTTTATTGCAATAACTTTTGTCCCCAAAGGACTCTTATGATGTCAAGCTATGTGATAAGTCATCTCATGTCAAGCATGAGATAGCAGGGGAAGATGGAGAAAAATTCTGAGTTGTATGCTACAGAATTTGCATGTCATTCACACCTACTCTTTCTTTTTTGACCAAATCTACAGTTTGCAGGTGAGAAAAATTTATTTGGTGAGAAGACAAGATTCTTTTCAAGATGAATAAATCAGACAATCAATTGTCAAAAAAACTAGGGAATCTGATTCATCACTCTGTGATTCAATGCTATAATACTTTAGTTCCGTTGAGTTCAACCCCATTGTTCTGTTCTGTTGGAAAGGGCCCATTTATGGGCACACACATAACAAATACAGTTTTAAAAGGCTCTCTCTCAAATTTTCCTTCTCTGCAGTCCATCATTTATATGGACAGTTAAGTACTGCCTATACATATATTGTACATACCCACAAAAATAAGTTAAAAGAACTTAGGTTGAGTGCTCAATCGCTCAAAAATGTCAGATTTGAGGTTACTACTGCAATGGTAATTTGATCCTTCATACATATGCATTATGTTAGAATCTTTAATTACACCATTACACAACATCTTTTCCACAGGACCTCGGCCTCATTACAGGCCATGAATGTATGATGCTCACTTAGTGATCAATATGATGACCAATATTTTCTTTTACCCTCATTATTCAGTGTGTGACCCAGGGCTTTACTTACTTCATACAATTCAAACCTTATTTCTGAATAGGAACTATGATTAATTCCTCACAGGCTGCTCTAAGAAGTTCATGACGAGGGTATCCCAGTGCTTCACAAATATGCAAGTACTTATTTCTACAACTACCCTGGTGGGGAATACGGTGATATTACTCTTATTGGGGGCAGGAAACGGAGGTATAGAAGTCAAATCCATGCACTAGCTGGTGACAAATTTCAGAGTACAAAGCATTAGTGTCCTTCAGCCTTTGAAACTCAACACCAGTGAAATGCCACAAGAGTCCAGTCCTTGTGGTGCAGATGTGGTTTAAGTGCCTTCCCCAAAATTACGTGGACACTGTGGTAAGGACAGGACTAGACATCAGCTGCCACAATATTTAAGCATCATTGCTTTAATACCATGATGTTTTTTCTCCTTGCAAGTCATTCACTGCATATATTTATTAGGGATTTTGACTTTTTCATTTGTGTAAGTGGACTTTTAAAATTTCAAACATCTTTCAAAATAGGAAAAACATTTCTCTTTCACTTTATGAATAAGCACTGTACCTGAAAATTACTGCCAGATGTCAAACTCCCCAGAATAAATGCAAAGGTGAGCAAATAAACCTAAAAGAAAGTGTTAGTTTAGATTTTGGATTTCTTCTGGGTTTTTTATCTGATAAACAATTAAGTCTGCAAAAGTGATCTAAAATAACAAGCACATCATGATTACAAGGCCAGACGCATACAAATATATTTTGTACACATTCTTTAAAACCCTGCAGCTCTATCTTCCAAGTTTGTAGGTTAATTTCTATAAGTTTCCAGAAGCACATTAGTAACTCAGTCTCTGCCTTGCTAAAGGTCCTCTTTTTCTTATGCCTTTAATATGAATTGGATCTCAAATCATAAGCAAATAATATTCATCTTTCTGTAGATTCAGGACTGTTCTTTATATACTAGTTTGCTATATTCCCAGTTTGCTACACTAAGACACAGGCTTTTCTATGTATAGATCAACTCAGGTTTGAGACAAACTATCAGAAAATTTGCCAAATTAATTGAGGCTTTTGATGAATAATAAGAACAACCTCATTATAGCAGTGTAAAGCTCTGGCCCACCGAGCTTCTGCATGGTTACAAGGGGAATCCTTTGGAGAAAAGCTGTGTAGACAGGCTGTTATGGAGTGTCCTAGTTTCGGCCGGGATAGAGTTAATTTTCTTCCTAGTGCTGTGCTTTGGATTTAGTATGAAAAGAATGTTGATAAGACACTGATGTTTTTAGTTGTTGCTAAGTAGTCTACTAGTCAAGGACTTTTCAGCTTCCCATGCTCTGTCAGGTGCACAAGAAGCTGGGAGGGAGCATAGCCTGGACAGCTGACCCAACTGGCCAATGGGGTATTCCATGCCATGTGACGTCATGCTCAATATATAAATAGGAGGCGTGGTCCAGGAAGTAGCGATCGTGGCTTGGGTATCGCTCAGCAGGTGGTGAGCAATTGCATTGTGCATCACTCATTTTGTATATTCTATCATTATTATTATTATCATTATTTCCCCTTCCTTTTCTGTTTTATTAAACTGTCTTTATCTCAATCCACAAATTTTACTTTTTTTCCAATTCTCTCCCCCATCCCACTGAGGGGAGGGGGGAGTGAGCGAGCGGCTGTGTGGTATTTGGCTGCCTGCCAGGTTAAACCACAACAGTCTCTTTTGGAGGGCTCTATCCCAGCCAAAACCAGGACATGGATTTACCTCTCAGGCAAGGAGCAGTTCTAAATAATATCAGGCACATAAATTTACATACATGAATTCATATATAAGTATGCTCACAGAAAATACATGGTTATAAAATTAAATAAACATGCATTGTTGTTTTATAAAAGACTTAAAACCTTCTGTCCTGGCTCCAGCTGAGACAGAGTTAACTTTCTTCCCAGTAGCTGGGGAGGGTGTGCTGTGTTTTGGGTCTGGTATAATAGGAGCGTTGATGGCCCATTGATGTTTTGGGTGTTGCTGGGTGGTGCTTGCACCGGGCACTTTTCGGCCTCCCATGCCCTGCCAGGTGCACGGGAAGCTGGTGGGGGGAGCATAGCCGGGGTGGTTGACCCAGCTGGCCAATGGGGTATTCCATACCATGCGACGTCATGCTCAGTATAAAAACTAAGTGTGTGTGTGGGGCTCTGGGTTCTGGGTCGGGCTTGCGCGTTTTGGGCATGCGTCGGGTCGGCAATGCGTTGGTTCGGTGGGTGGTGAGCAGTTGCATTGTGCATCGCCTGTTTTGTATATCCTATTGTTGTTGTTCTTATCACTGTTACTATTACTGTTCTACTTTGTTTTATTTCAATTATTAAACTGTTTTTATCTCAACCCACGAGTTTTCCTACTCGTGCCCTCCCGATTCTCTCCCCCATCCCACCGGAGCAGGGGGGTGAGCAAGCGGCTGCGTGGTGTTTAGGTGCTGCCAGGGTTAAACCATGACACCTTCTCAAGAGCACAGTTATATCAGGTAAAAGATTTTTCTTTGTATTTTATGTTGAGAACTAGTTGAAGGTCAGCTATTAATAGTTATCACAAAATAGATTGTTTTAGTTAAATCTGTTGTACTAAAAGAGTCTGTTAATTATTTGACACCTAGATTTATTTTCCTCAGTTATCTAAGCTGAAGTAACCCAATGGCGGCAGTTACACAAGTTCTCTTAGTGTTAGCTTCAGGTTGGTGAGAAAGCAGACTGACTCAAAAACAAAGTGAAGTTTAAAAAAAACCCCACAAAGTGTTATTTGGGTAACTTACTGTGTAGAGCACTCCCTGTGGTGTGTGGCTCATTTCTGTGTATGTTGTGGCTGCTTTCATGGTTTTCCCCAACAGCTAAAWAAAAAAAAAAAAAAAAAGAAAACTACAAAACACAGAAGAAAAGAGCACTGCTCTCTCAGAAAGAGTCATTGGTGTCAGCACACTGTGTAATGCAAAGGTGTGTGATGTTACTGGCAATAGCATCCAGCTGCATCCAGCTCCATCATTAACCCCTCACACATCAATTTGCCTGAAAGAAGTATCACCACTGCTAAACCTGTTTCCCAGAAGAGTAGCTCATAAAGTAATAGTTTGGCACTCTTTATGTTTATTTTGCATAATTTCTTCTCCTTTCCACCTTCCAGCTCAGTCACTTAAACATCATAGCCTCAGCATGCTACTGCAACAGAACAGCTTGACTGACTTTCCAATACTTGTGCCCCACCAAAGAGTAATTTTAATCCATATATTTGAACAGTGTCCCAGAACAAAGAGACAATCAGCTAGATTTCACATTGTGATGTGCAACTCATCACTCTGCAGATGAGGGAAAAATATGTTTTGAAGGTTATTACGGTTTTATGATAACTGCACTTGTGTTTTCTAACATCTTAGATTTTGCATCAGGCTTTTAGTAAGATCACTGTGATGTTAATAGCATCAGTGCTTTGCAGATAACCACACTTCTCCCAACAGCACTGTTTGTCATCTTGAAATTTGTTCATCAGAAACTACCCTCCAGTGATTGAGCCAAAAGAAGTCATCTAAGGCCCTATCCAACCCTCATGGTTTGAGGTAAAAGATTCTAATGTTCTTTTCCTTGGAGAAGGAGGTATAGAAGCTTCACTAAACAATATACAACCGCCTGTGGATGCTGCTCGAAAAGGACTGAGGAAGATTTTGCATCATGTTAATGGTTAAATTCCACTCCTGCTCCCACACTTTCCTAAAATGACTGAGTGATAGGTCTGTGCTTAACACTTTGAGAGAATCTTAGAAAGTAATCATGTATATAGGTGTGTGGCAATCGTAGAAAAAAAATGGATCTTTTTTTTTTTTTTTAGGTCTGAATAAATAAGGCTTAAAATTCTTATCCTTGCACAGTCTTTCCAGTTTCAGTTTCCCATTCTTCCACAAGTTTTCCACCTGTGTTGAACAAATTGCTTAGTGCAAGAAACTCAGAGCATACAGAGCCATCTACATTGATTTCAGTGGAAGTGAGGCTCATACATGCTTTTAAAATTCAGGCCTTCATCTCCTAATGTTACAGAAAGGAATTATAGCACCGAAGTGCCTGAACCACGTGTCAGCCAATGCCACACAGAGATGACACATCCCCAGAGCGCTGGATAGTGCCAGAAAGAGCTACCAGCTTGTGTCTGAGAGTGGTGCAGCAACTGTGGTGGTGTGGTGCCCGTCAGGTAACAAAAACAGCCTCAGAAACACCACCATGCTGATACAGCTGTATCACCTTCCACCATTTTGGCTAGTTCCAGGGTCTCTGCACTAGTTTTATCTTACAAGAGTGCTCAAAAGTAGCACAACTTAAATCTTGCAGTTTATTAGCAGGAACAGATTCCATGACAGGATCCTGGAGGATTTGCCTTATTAAAAATAATGTTAACTGCTACGTTTCTAGTGTAATTTTCCTCTCCTCATAGGTGGAAAGCAAAGATAATAATAAAAAAAATCTTGAAGTTCAGGTGTATTCTGATGTTCATGCCAGTATCTGCTTGTAAAACTGTGTTGTAGCTGGGAATACTTTGACAATGCTATAAAAGCTGATTTTCTGGCACTGCATTAGCTTGTTCCTGGAAGAACTGTCTTCCATGGTACAGTACTTAATATATCTCAGAATAAAGATTTTCAAAACACTGGTTCCATGGGCACAGTTTAATCGCTCAAGCATTCAGCTGTTTTAAACTACTGATACATTTTCCGAACTTGTATATAATTCAACAATATACATTTCTCTGTTAAAAAAAAGGAATAAAAGAACTTGCAAGGTTTTGTTTTGGTTTTTTTTTTTTTTCTCCACAGATAACAGCCTATTCACAATAACAATTCTGAGATAACTCAGAAATGTATAGATAATATCACCACCTAACCTCTTTCAGATGAAAAGTAAAGTACACTTCTTCTCTATTATAAATGCCTGTAGCACAGTGCACATATTAAACATAAATAAACCAGCAAAAATCACTTCACTACACATATGATTCTTTCCTCTGGGAGAAGATGAGGGGAAGGATAGACCACATTTGAATTCATCATCACATTTCTTATTGGAAAGGCTCAAGATGAATGTGACATAAAAACCTGAATACATTACTGCAGTAACTGTAGCTCTATTCTGGTGGGAGAGGAATATTTAATTGCAATCAGACACCAAGGAAGAGACAGATCCAGAAAATTCATTTTTGAATTGACTTTTTAAATTAACCCAAAGTTTGGGGCTTACAGGTCGGGCCATGTCTAGTAAGTACACAGTTAAAGTTTTTAGATGTCTTTATGCCCACTTTTCCCATGACTTAGAAGCACCTTCTATCAATACCCAGGATGGCCAATACAGACATATGCTGCGTGAGACTTTATCTGTAGCATCTCTGTCTAATGTATGTGCTCTAAAGTAGTTTTCTTTGCTAGTATCTGTACCATAGTTCATTTCAGCTCTGAAGGGAAGAGCCAGTGTGATTTCTGGTTTTAATAAGAATGGCTATAAAACATTCAGATAGAAACTATTAAAGCTAACTTTGCATCCTTAAAATTTGTTTGCCTGTGAGTGGGTGTATAATAGAAAAACATAGTTATAAATAAAGTCACTTAAACAATAACAGGTTTCTCTGTTTTAACCCAAGCCACTGGCCCAGTATTCAGCAGCTTACATATTCTTTCAGCTAGAAAGGGGACACAGTGATAATGGAGATGAGTATCAATCATGTGGCCCTGCTTATTTCTGAAGAATCATTTTAGAATCTTGTTTTCTAAGCACAGGAGGGACCAATGAAAAGGAAGATTTTAATTTGCTCTTACAGCCAGACTTCTGTCAAGCAGCGCTTGTCCCAAACACCACCACTTGAAGTTTCGGAGATGCCTGAAGTTATGCATACTGTTGCATTCATGTTAATTCCTGATTACCTGCCCTGACTTTAAGTCCATTTTTGTCTTCTGTCCCCATCTTAGATTAATGGGCACCCTTCCCTAAAACAAGTGCTCAGCAAAGGCTTCCAATAATACAGTTTTTAATCTTGGAAAATTTCATACATGCTTTTGTTTTGGGCATTGTCATACACAGGTATTTTCTTTTGAGGCTCCAATTGTTTCTTAAAATAATGAAAAATGAGTGTTAATGGCTCTAGTTTCAGTAAAATTTTCACAAAAGCAAACCATGGTCTACAAGACAAATTCTAAAAGAAACACAGGACCTCCACTTATTTCAGTGCCTTTGCTGTAAGGGGCAAGCATAGTCCCTTGACTTTCACCGTCCTTAGAAGTAAAAGTATGGCAATTTGAGCCAAAGAAACAGAAATCAAAAGCCAGGCACACCACCTGTCAGTGGCATCAGCATTGCTGAGTTGGGCTAACTGGACTACCTTTCACAGGTCTCTACTGTACTGAGTTGTCAGCAGCTGGCCAGTTCATTGTTCTCTAATGCCTAATCCCAACAGGCAGCTGTTTCACTTTCATTCATGTGAAGCTCTACTCCACTACACTACACCATACAGTTTGTATGGACTTTACTGTCACTACTGAAATGTTCTATTATGCATTGTGACTCCCTGATGTGTCTAATTGTGTTACGTTTTCAGTTTTATGAAATCTACTGCAAAAAGCACTTTATTCTTCTGTCTTTTCTGTGATGTTGTGCTTTTCTTTCTTGTATTAAGTGTTTGCTAGTTTTCTATTAGATGTTTTCTACTTTAATTAGATGTTTGCAAGTCTTCTGGCTTTAAGCTATGTAGGCTATAATCAAGCTGCAAAGCTTGATTTTGACATATTTTTCTGTCAAATATCTAGAATGTGCTTGAGTAGTTTTGGGAGAGCGCATGTAACTAAACTGTAGAAATACAATATGCTAATAGCTTCCAAACAGAAAAGACATACTCAAATGGTCATGAATTTAAAATACTTTTCCCAGACTTTTCTCTTTTTCTGAAAATAATTATTCTCGAAGTAAATCTAATGTGGTTTACATCAGTGGATACATAAGAATCTACTTTACAAACGTTTATTTGATAATGATATCTATGAATATAAATTTCCAAACCTTAGATAGGTATGCATTTATGCATTTTATATCTTTGTCCACAAACTTAAAAGGCCTAGTTATGTCCAGTTATCATAGTTTTAGGCATACTGTTTTCCTACCCTTTAAATGATTTAATCCTCTGATTACACTGAGAATTTTTTCATAGACTTTCCTGGGTGGGTATTCTTTATATACTCTGACATATTTTTTCAGTGTACCATGCACAGCAAAATGTAAGAAAATTCATACAAAACTTCGACTCTCTTCCAGCTTTTTTTCTTTAATAACACCCTTCATACAAATGTGAGAAAATGCCACTTTAAATCAGAAAATACACACGGATCTAAAAGTTATGAGAAGAGAAGGCACTACATATTAAAATCAACATAGGAACATTGCTACATTTGAAAAAGGTCTTTTATTTTTAAGGCAATGCATTATAAGAAAAGAGAAGCATAGATATTTTAAAGATATATGGAAGGAATACCTAGAAGAAAATGGGGAGGGGGAAAAGTCAATGGCATTTAAAATATGAGATGTATTTTACTGCCAGCACAAAGATTAGCTGTGACAGGGACATCTAAATACATCATGAAGAGCTGCATGTAAAGAGCTGTACATAGAGAATCATTAGAAATGCATGAGGACATCTTCTGTTGATCCAACAAAACCGATGAAGAATGCTTTAATATATCTTCTTCTGTAATGTCTCAGGATTGTCAACTCATGAATTTTTTGTAACTCTCACAATATTCTATGGGTTTTTTTAAAGCCTAAAAGCCTAAAAGCCTCCTTTTGTCAGATAATTGTTTATAAAAGAATCTGAAATGTCTTACTTTAAAAGTTTATCATCTTCAGGTTTGCTAAGAAAAGGCTGTACGTACATAGATTCTGAGAGTTTAAAATCAAAATAGCAAAGAAACTTCATCTTCAAATTATTACTATTTAAAACTCATTTTAAAATCATGAATCTTTGGTGTTTGAGTCATATTTTTTTAATGTTCATAGATGGTAACATTTCATCTATTGGTATATAAATCTACTAATTTACACATACACACACACAATCTTTTGAAGAACATTCTCACAACACACAGTATCTATGGAAATCTGACTCACTTCAAAGAATAAGCAAGCTTCCCACATTATACAATACAATTTACGTTGTACTGAAACCCTCTTAAAAATCAGGAGCCATGCTATGGTCACAGTTTCAGCCTAAAACAGCCAGTTTAGATGCACAGTCAAATACAGAGGAAGAAAGGGAGTTACATGTTATCTTTGACATGACTGCTCTTTCAGAATGAAAGTATTCATTTAAAAGGCTTTGAAACAGCTTATCAGTGGGATATCCCACATTTTTTAAATGTTATGGAAGTCCAAAACATTCCATAAGAGTTTAGTTTCTTCTACCTCTCCCCTCAACTGTCTGCATCTATATATCCTGTAAGCTTGTTTTTAAATGGGTTGCTTTTTAGAATTCCTTAGAGAAGCAAGAATTGTTTCCACGGTATTTCCAAGAAGGATTAGAGAAGGCTTTGTGACTCTCCCCAAAAAATCACAGAGGATCTGCTGTACACAGAGATTTAAATCATCTAGCAGAAAGGGCAGGGATAGGCACACAGAATCTGTAATCAGTTAACATAAGGCATCCATCTCATTCTGAGCAAAGGAGTGGAAGGATGAAACCACTCTTCTGGCTGCCGGGCAGTATATGCAATGAAAAAGGTAATGCGGGCATCAAGCCTTTCCTTCTGGAGTTCTCAGCTGCATGCAGGAAACCAGGAGAACATGGCTTAGCAACACAGTTGCAACAGGATTATAATGCCAGGCAGCTTGCAAAAGAGCCATAAGGTATCTGAAAGCAGGGAGAGACATGTCTTTTGTACATTCATGGCCTTTGTCTCTATTCTCTGACTGAAATCACATTTCCATAGTAGATGTAGCTGAAACAGAAGTCCTAATGCTCTAGGAGCTCATTGGTCAGGGGATTTCCAGAGGGCTTTCAGGTCTGGTCCATACTATAGAGTTCAACTTCCATACAAAGGGCAGAGTCACCTAACACCTATCATTTCCTCCCAAGTGCTATCTCAGAGAAAAAGAGTCTTGCAATCAGTCTTTTTTGTATTTTCATAAACTACTGACTTTTTTCTGCCAGTGAGCCTGGCTTCTTGAAAGCAGATCCATGCTCTACAGGAGATCAACTTCAGCTGCAGACATGAGAGATCCACTTCTATTTTGGATGGCAGAGAATCAGATTTGAAGGCACAGGAAACATTGCATATGACAGTCAGATCTTGTTGTTGGGATATGCGAAATTTATTTAAACATCGGCTCCCCCTACCTTTGGGAAAGGTGTGGACAAATGTACTGAGATGGAGGCATGGAGAAGAATGGCTGGTGTAGTGAAATAGCTCAACATGAAGTATTAGGGAAGAGTCTGACCTATGTACCAGAAACAGAGGAGAGCAAATATATTTTAGGGTTTTCCTATGATGAGGTTTGCAGAATGCTCACCCATTACAAGGGCAACTTCCACATGGGGTTAAAATCATCAATGGAAAGACAGTCCAAAATGTTCATGTTTAGCCGAAAAGTGAGGCCATTAAAAATTCTTTAATCTGAGAGGATCTGTCTGTCTTTGAACTTAAGTTGACCAGACCATTGCAACTCTCAACTACAGTAGCACTAGTATGTTGTTTACTGAATATTCCTGTTAGTGACTGGTTATTCTGAAATATCACTGAAACACATTTAGCAGCCTTACAGTATCAAGCAGGAACCTTGCCTTTCTCAGCCAGCACTGTCCCCAAATTCCAGAATAATCTGTAAGGATCATCTCACGGAGACTTTTCTCTTTTTTAAATCCTTTCAGGTTTTTGGGCAGATGGATGCAGTATGACAAAGAGGTATTAGATTTTCTTAAAAAAGCATTTGAAAAAAACTATACACACCAATTTTTTTCACAAAGTGTCATTAAAGGTATCATTAAAGTGTTTGTAGAGACACTACAGAGACAATCCAATTTTATGGAAAGGCTAATTCTCTCTCTGACAAATTCATTTGAATCTAAATATTTTTTACTGCCTGCTGTACTCATTGTGCCAGTGATTCCTAAATACTTAGCCATATGTGATTTAAAATTATGCCCATCATTGATTTTGCCTTTTCTCCTTTTGCACAAAAAATAAAAATCAACAAAAATTAATGACTTTTTCAATTTTCATGGAGAAATGAGAGAGAGAGAGGGATCTACAGATGTTGCTGACAGTTACCATGGTTATAAAATGTGTTTTCTTTCATCAAGCTCATTGTACATTTTCTAGTGTAAGACAACAAGAGATAATTTTACTATATCTATAAAGTCCACAGCTTGATAAAAGAAGAAAGACAGTACATAATTAATAGTTTATATTACAGTCAGGACAGTAAAAAATCTGTTATATTCAAAGGATTTCATGACATAGTCCAAATATTTAATATTCAGTATGATCATCCATCAAAAGATCTATGTTGGATTAAAATAAAATATCTATCAATACAGATAGCAGATGAAGTTCTAAAGATTAAGCACAGGAAGAGAGGAAAACAAAACAAAGGAAAAGCAGTGCAGCAAGAAACAATCGTACAAACCATCTCCAGCCAATAAACTGTCAGCTTCTTAATCAAACTCAGTTTGAGAAGCTGAAGAATTAGCTTCAGGAATAGCTTTGTATCATAATTATTTATCAGATAAATATCTATCCTTGTTCACTGCAAAATAGCCAAATGGGAGTCAAGAAAAATCAGAATTAAAAAAATACCTGTGTAACCCATACTATATTAAGAAACACAAAACTCCATTAAAAAAAAAAAAAAAAAGGCGAGATTTTCTCCTGGCAAGTTCCAGAAAGAATGTAATCACTTTAAACAACCGATGGGAAAGCTCTGTGCTAATCTCTGTTGCCCTTCAGTACTATACTATGAGGCTGGTGTCAGAAATATTTTATGTATCAAAAATATTTTTTTCAGCTGTCAGTGGTAGACTAAATACTATGTCAAAGAAAATCACAAGAAGTTTATATAATATTGCCTCTACTCAATCTAATTAATCCCTCCACATAGACTTCAGATTCCCACCAAAATCTCAAGTGTCTGCTTTCAGCATTGTTTGTCAGAATCTTTGTTCTCCACTAAAGTGTTTCCTTTCATTAAGTCACATTACAGACTCATCATTTCCACCTTTCTCTGCTGAGCACCTATCAGTACCCACATTTCACTTTTCCTCCAGTGCCTCTAGTTGCCTTTCAACTTTCATTATCCTCATTAGAAACACATCCATATTTTTGCTTTCATCTTTTCCTTTAAGGAGCTGAAGGATGACAAAACAGTTTTCAAAGGGAGCTGGGTCAGGAGCATTAGACATTTCTGATGAGATTTTTCTACCACGCAAAACAGAGCAGGAAACAAGAGGAAACAAACTAGACCAGTGTGAAATTAATATTTTTTTCCTTTCACAAACTCTTTTCTGAGAAAATATAACTTTTTATGGAGCCTGGTGAGCAATTTGGGAAATATTTTGAAGAAAAAAATCTACAGTAACTCCATGGTTCCAATGATAATTATATTGATTGTAAACTTCTGGGACAGAGACTGTATATTCCTATATACCCTGTTTAGCCCATTGAATAGTTCTTATTTTCACAAAGGTGTGTTGAGAAGATCTTACTAAAACTGAGTAACTTCTACTTCCTACCGATAAGGCTAATAATTTTGTTCCTATGTCAAAACGCATTTGTAAAACTTGTCAATTTCTATCTCTGGCTATAATGAAAATGAAAGAAGAAAAGAAATCCTATAAACACTGAGCACAAGAAGCAAAAAATATCCTTTTTCATGAGTCCTGTATAAACATGTTTTGTCAACTGTTTCACCAATTACAGCAGAGCTGTAAATCTACCAGCATGTGCTAGCTTCAAGAATCTCTTCATTTTGCTCACAGCATCCAAGTGTGGAGCCAGAGATAATTCTTTTTTTCACATCACTCTTTATCTCAAGTAACATCTTTGCTACTCACAAAGTTAAGGAAATAATCTGCCTTTTTCAAAGAAAAAAAAATCTGCTTTATAAACATTGAAAATAAAATGTTGGAACTTTTTAAAAATGGCAAATCAGTTAATTAAATCAAAAGCAAATAGAAAAATACGTGCATGGGAAAGTTTCCAAAGACAGATCTTCTCCACATAGAGATAAGGCATGTAAATGTATGTAAATGGGGTCTCCCAAATCAGATTTGTCTACTGCAAGACCTGTCCCAGAACATTTAAGGCATCTGTAGTGCTAGGCCAAAGATTGAGAAGCAGGTTTATGGGGTTCAGATGTGGACTTCTGGATTTATGTTTTATGTGAGTTCCATTTTAGATACCTTCAGCCTCTTTATTTTTCTGTATCTGCCCCAAAATAGAAAATAGTTCAGCACTCCATTAACTACATGCAGGTGCTTCTTGATTTTGAAATGCCTGTGAGTAACTGAGATACAAACCCTAATTCAAAATACCAGAAGTATTATATGATAGCAACTTAGACATTCTCCAGTTCATAGAGATTGTATTCAGTATTCAGTATGATATGAGAAAAAAATAAATTCAATATAGGGTGTAATAAGTAGCACATATAGGTTGCATGTTTTACATTCATAGGTAGTTCTCTTGAAGACAATGAAGCCGATTCATTAGGTCACTTAAAGACAATGGTCTTTGAATTTTAATTATAGCATATGTATTTATGGAAATTCCCCTAATTCTCCATCTATCCCAGGATTAGGGTCTTGATTATCTACATGAAAACTACATCTGTGTCTTCAGTTATTTTTATGATGGCTTTTGTCAAATATACAACAGCTATTAGATAATATACAGAAAAAAGAAATGGTAATATCACCAGAATAGATTTTCAAGAAGTTAGATAAAAAGGGAGAGAAAAAGTAATAGTAACTACATATAAATAGGCTCCATAAGAATGAAAGAACAGTCTTCCTGGGGTCATAACAATGATGCATCTAGTCTAATGTCCTGCCCTGACTGTGGCCAGGAAAGATGCTTATGGGAAAACTATAAGAAAATTGGCCAAGAATAAGGTGATACTTCTCTCCCATAAATCCTCCAAAATGCCAGTAGCCTGATGTTTAGGAGGTTCCTATGCAAAAGGTTGCATTTCCATCATGGATTTAATATCTCCTGCAGATTTTTCCCCAAGAATTTTTAACTCACTCATATTTGTGGAAAGCAGAACATCCTATGAAAATTAAATCTATGGTTTAATTTTGAATCGTATGAAATCCTTTTACTTAATTATATATTTCCTGATTTCATGTGTCTGTATCATAGCTCACTTCAGTCAACCATTTTCTACTCTGAACATTTAAGACCATCCTTTGTTGCCCTTTTTTGACATCTTTGCTGAGAAGAAAGAATCAGGACTGTATGCAGCATTCAAGAGAGAGGTGTACTGTAGAACTATTCAGTGTCATAATTTGATTTTCTATTTTATTGTTTACCCCCTTTTTACAATTTCAAATTTTATTTTTGATCTGCATTTGACCATTGGATATGTAAAATGGTCTGTAAAAAACCCTCTTTCCTGGGTGTTTATACCTGATTTAGTACCTATTGTTGTTTGCCAACTCAGAGTTGATTTTTCCCTTCATGTGCATTATTTTATGTTTATTGATATTGAATTTCATTTGCTTTCTTATTGGCCGCTCCATACTGTGAAATCTTACTGCAGTTTCAGTCAATTTCAGTTTTGATCAAGCTGAAGAGCTATATAACAGCACCAAATTTAATGATCTTGCTGTTCACCCCCTATCCTAAATTATATAAGAGTATTTAAGCTACATGGATCCAAGAACCAAGCCTTGTGGGATAACTACATTACCTTCCCCATTTTAGTAAGTGCCTATTTAAGTCTACTTTTTATTTCCACCCTTTAACCTATTATTGGTCATGAAATTCCCTCTTACTTATTGATAACTTTGTTTCTTTAAGAACCAAAGGTGAAGGATCTAGTTGATAGCTTCTTGAAAATCCATGTAGGGTGTTTTAAGCAGGTAACATGTACATACTCACTGACATTTAAAAAAAAAAAAATACATCTAGTGCATTTGTGAATCACAGACTTCCTTCTACAAATGTCCTGTTTAGTCATAGTCTCATATTATCATGTATAGTATGTATATTAATGTGTCTATGAATGATTTTATTTAACATATTTCCTTTAACATTTGCCTGAAATAGCAGTTAGACATAAAAATCTTTAATTTCCCAGATGCTTTTGGTGTCCTTTAGAAAACAGTCATTACATTAATTCATTCATCTGATACTAAAGCCAATGTAAGCAGTAAGCTATCCACCACAAACAAGATCAGCAATCTTATATTTGATTTCCTTTAAAACTCTTGGGCAAAAGTCATTTCATCCTGACAATACGTAGCTATTAATTTGTTCTAAAACCTTTTATACTGACACTTTTGGGACAATTCCTTAGACTTAACACCCATAAAGAAAAAAACTTCTATAATGGCCATCATTGTTAATACCAAAGCAGAGAATTCATTTAACTTTTCTGCAGTGGCCTTATCTTCTGATATTGTTCCTTTTAGACACCTATCTCATGTTGGCCATACAAATTCTTTGGCAGGGTTTCTGCTTCTGATATGTTTAAAAATATATATATATTATTCATTTTTATGCCGTTAGCAAATTGCTCCACAAGATCTTTTTTGGCCTGCCTTATTGTGTACTTAAGTTTAGCTTGCCAAAGTCTAGACTACCTTCTTTCATCTTTTAGACACAGCTTCTGCTTTTCACTTTTAATGATTTCCCCACCCTTCTTGTTGAAACAGAACCATTGGCAGCCAGGAATGCAAGGGTCATAGGACCAGAAACAAAATAGACAAGAAGGGGTAGAATAGCTCAGCAGAAATGGGAGAAAATGAGCTTCTGATCTTTTCTTCTAGGACTGCTCTACTTTTCTCTTCTGTAAAATGCATACACTCTGCCAGAAGCAGGATCTGGGACCCCAGTCCATCCTCATCCAGGTGAGGGCTGGGCTTTCTTCTAGCCCTCTGATTCCTCCTCATGGCCTAGTTGCTTAGCAAGGTGATGGTCACTTCTTCATTTCACAAATGCCCAGGGCCATTGTCAGCACCTTCTGGCAGATACACTTAACCTTTCTCAAGAGAAAGAGAGACTTCACCTCTCTCAAGACTTAAAATTAAGACCTCACAATTCCGGGTGTATTGGGTTTGGCTGGGATAATATTCTTCATAGTAGCTTGTATGGTGCTGTGTTTTGGATCTATGACCAAATCAGTGTTGATAACACACCAATAGTTTAGCTATTGCTGAGCAGTGCTTACACAGCATCAAGGCCCCCTCTGTTTCTCACACTGCCCCACCAGTGGGTAGGCTGGGGGTGCACAAGAAGTTGAGAGGGAACACTGACCCCAACTGTCCAAACGGATATCCCATACCACATGACATCATGCTCAGCAGTAAAAGCTGGGGGAAGAAGGAGGACAGGGGGATGTTTGGAGTTATTAGCGTTTGTCTTCTCAAGCAACCGTTACGTGTGACGGAGCCCTGCTTTCCTAGAGATGGCTAAACATCTGCCTGCTGATGGGAGGGAGTGAATGAATTCCTTTTTTTGCTTTGCTTGCGTGCACAGCTTTTGCTTTACCTATTAAACTGTCTTTATCTCAACCCATAAGTTTTCTTACTTTTGCCCTTCCAATTCTACTCCCCATCCCACTGGGAGGGAGTGACCGAGTGGCTGGTGGGGCTGAGCTGCCTACGGGGTTAAACCACAACATGGGACAAAAGCTCTGTCAGACTAGTAAGCACAGGGCAGGCCCCAATTTTAATATAGATATAAAGTTAGAGACAAAGGTCATTCATACATGGGGAAACTTAGTTTATTCTCCATTGAAGCTTTCTAAGAGGGATTTAAGAAATGTGGTGTCTAGTGATGATGAAAATAAGTGTTCATAATCACTGAATTGTCTAGGTACAATGGCTGTGACTATGCCAATTAAAAAATGTCTGGCACTTGAGCATTGGTTGGATAATCTACACAGTAAATTTTTTACTTAAGTTTTTACCAATTTTTTTTTGGCTGTTTTGTTTATTACTATATATATTGCCTATACTTTTTACAAATATTGTTGTTACTTAGTTCTGTACTTTTAATTTTTACATTATGAAGTTTGCACACCTTCTGCTTTTTTAACACCTAATCTTTCATTTTTCATTTCATGTGCTAAATATAACAGCGCAACTAAAAGCTTTGAATGTTAAACCATCTTTGCATAAAAGACCATCACTTATTTGTTACTAGTAAAGGCTCAACCAAAGCAAAGAACTCCACATCTCTGTAATGAAACAAAGACCTATATGAATGCTGTCTGGTATGAGCGTGTCAGAGAGCCTCTGCTTGTGTGGATTTAAGAAAAAGCTTGGTTGGAGACAATGATACAAAAAAAAAAAAAAAGTGAAAACCCCAGTAAAGGTCTTAGCAACTACTTAAATGCTCAAAATCTTTGTTAGCCCCTTGGGCATAACTAAGGGGAACCCAGCTTCCAAGTTCCTGTCCCTAGAAATCAATGCTGTAAGAGCAGAGAGTTATCAGACCCATAACTATGGGCATCATTTTAGTCCTGTTCTGTGCTTGTGTTCAGGTGACTGACAGGTTATTAGAATATATCTTCACTGCCACTGGCTGGTAAGGCTTGGCAAAACAGTCTGTGCAGGAGCTGAGAAACACAGACTGAATGTTTTCCAGTAGTACGAGCATTTTTGTTTCCTGTTTTATGACTTAGCTTGATCTGCTTTGCACTCTTACGTTTTGATAGATTACCACAGTTTTTATTTATCTCATAACATTGTGTGGCTATAAGCATGATTTTGAAGTAAAGATGACTTATATTGGGCAAATTGTCTCCTCTGGGAGTTGTGAATACACTATACAGTGGATTCATTTAAGGTGGCTGTCAACCCAGGAGAAGACAGGGACATCTGGAGATTTACATCTAGAGATACATCTAGAAAGCTGTAGTTTGCTTTCTCATGGCAAGCAGTGTCAGTGAAGTGAAATGGCCTCAGATCACCCTCCTTTCATTGCTCTAATTCTTAGTTAATCTTTTTGATGCATATCTTTTCTCTACACATTTTAAAAATAGAACAACAAACTATGCAACAGTCTTTCTTGGCTTTTAAATCTGCCACTCTCCAGAAAGCTAAATGCTAGCATTAATATACAGTCAAATCCTGCAGTAAACTCTTGATGTGCCTATATCAGTGTTTCAGTTTGCATCAAGAGCATTTTTTAAACATTGTGTAATGTGTATTGAATAGGCATCAGGTCCTCAGATGAACTGTTTTGCTCTCCTTATCCTTTCATAGTGGTGCAGGCTTCTTAGTCATGTAGATGTTAGCATTAAGGATGTATTAACATGCCCTTTAGTAGCAAAACCCCTCTTTCTGACAGAACAAGTCAAAAAGCTTAACCATGATAGATTCAGAAACATTGAAAAGATTAAGTAAGGTTTTATTACATAAAAACTCTATTAAAATTCATATATATAATAAAGCTAACGTGATATAACATAGCTGATAAAAGTCTATACAAACACACAGCATGATTAGATCAACATTTTTGTCTATGGCTGCAAAAGGCTTAATGTTGTATAATTCTGCACCCCTCCTGGCATCCGAATATGAAAAGAAAAAGATAAAATCCCTGAATTCAAAATAACATGCTTGTACATTGTCCTGATATATGTACTATTATGCTAAAGAAAATGGTTTTGTTTGTTTTCATTTACATTTTAAAATATATATATATGAAACATCAACCAAAATATATCTCAGTATTTACATTCTACAAAAAGCATGTGACTAACTTGCTCTTCTTTTTATTATGATTGTCAGTGCTCTTTTACTATCCATAATTCTTTGACTTTTTAATAAGCATAATTTTATTGCTGCTTGCCATTAAAATAGTTCAGATTTTCTAAGCTTTCCTTCTCAGAATCATGTAAGTTATCTAGCTAATAAAGTACATTTATCTATGCTGAGAACAACAGACTAAAATTTTTGGTAGTGCTATAAGGAATTCTTATTTTCCAATGCAAACTGCTTCCCTAAAATTATTTCAGGTAGTAAATGGTTTTAATATTTATCTTTCAAACCATGCAGTTTTCTAAACAGCTTTGTTCTCCTGCAATTACTAGATACTCTGTCCACACTCTGTGCTGTTTGGTAGCTTGGTACAATGACTATGTAGTTATTCAGAACTCAGAAGCACTCTAGCTTCACTAATGTCCTTTTACCACATAAAATAGTACTTCCTGCAAACATTTCACACAGTCTATCAATCAGTCCAACTTACTTTTTTAAAGTGTCCTTCATGGAAAAATCCTAAGCACAATGCAAATTTAATATAAAACCAGATACAATAAATATTTAAAAGGATAAATCAAACACAGTGTTAACTCTGCCTTACAGGTGGACAGTAACTGTGATGTTTTCATGTACACCTAGACAACATCAATGTCAAACAGGAAGGGAACACAGAAGGAATTCATCAGATTATAATTTAAAATTTCTAAATTCTTGTCTTAGACCTGACCAGAAAGAAAACCACCCCAATTTAATCCTGAATTCCTTAAAAGCAGAGACAGTAAAAACATAGTTAGTGCTGTATAATCAAGACTTCTAATGAAAGTTCAATAACACTGAGGTCACAGTCATTATTTGAGGGAGTTAAAAGAGCTGCCACTTGCAGATACCAGCATGGATTATACCTGAGATATTCATGTTGAAGAACCAATCAATAGCAACTCAGTTTTATCTCTCCTAAGTTCAAGAAATTTTGAAGACATGCATGCTTAAATAGCACAAGCAATTACACAAATCATCAAGCAGCTTCCCAGGACTGCAAAGACTGGAACAAATGTTCCAGTGTGCTATGAGCACACATATGACACACCAGGCCATGACAATGAAGAGAATTATTCTGTGGAAACAAGCAAATACAAAGCAGAAGAGAGTCCCAAGGAGATGGTGAGAGGCAGAGTGGAAGAATAGGAACTCTGAATTTAAAAAAATAATAGAAGTTAGTTGAAACATTAATTCCTTAGAGCAACAAATTGAATTTGCCAGAAGGAAAATCTAAACCAGGCAAAGTTAATCAAATTAAAAAGAAAATCATTGTCCACAGTATGATAAAGAGAAGGAAAAGTTTTTTTGTCAATGTGCTGGTTTTGGCTGGTATAGAGTTAATTTTCTTCATAGTAGCTACTATGGGGCTATGTTTTGGATTTGTGCTAAAAACAGTGTTGATAACACAGGGATGTTGTCGTTACTGCTGAGCAGTGCTTACACAGAGTCAAGGCCTTTTCTGCTTCTCACACCACCCCACCAGCGAGGAGGCTGGGGGTGCACAAGAAGCTGGGAGGGGACACAGCCAAGACAGCTGACCCCAACTGACCAAAGGGATATCCCATACCATATGGCGTCATGCTCAGCATATAAAGCTGGGGGAAGAAGAAGGAAGAGTGGGACGTTTGGAGCGATGGTGTTTGTCTTCCCAAGTCACCGTTACAGGTGATGGAGCCCTGCTTTCCTGGAGGTGGCTGAACACCTGCCTGCCGATGGGAAGTAGTGAATGAATTCCTTGTTTTGCTTTGCTTGTGTGTGCGGCTTTTGCTTTCCCTATTAAACCTCAATCCATGAGTTTTCTCACTTTTACTCTTCTGATTCTCTCCCCCATCCCACCAGTGAGGGGAGTGAGTGAGCGGCTGTGTGGTGCTTAGTTGCCGGCTGGGGTTAAACCACAACAGTCAGAAAAAATGCTTACCTCAAAAGTAAATACATACTTTCACTGCAGATCCAAAAAATGCCAGGTTGATGAACTTCTTGAACACCACAATTAAAAAAGATCAAATGATTAAAATATTGCAGATACTCTGCTGCACAAAACTTCTTTACTTTTTTAACTACCTTTCTTCATTTAAAGGCTTGAAGAATGAGGAAATTAGTTCCTCTGGATATGTATTAAGAACTTTAATGCTGAAATTCTATGGCCATCACTATGGAGGTCAGACTAGTCAATAATGATTGCCCCCATTGGCTTTGAATCCTATGAAGTAAAACTAAGAAGCTGCACTAAGTAAAAAATACAACTAATTCATAGACAATAAAGTTGTTTATTTCCTTGATCAGAATATTCTGACTACTGTAACGTACAGTTTTGTAAGCACCTGGTTCCCGTCATATCTGGCTGTCATATTTTACAGTCCAGTCTTAGAAGTAATAAGCAGGGTTGTTAGGAACTACTAACAGGATATGGATCTTGTTCAGACCTCTCAAGCAGTGGGGACCACTTCTGGACTTCCTAAAAATTATTTCCTTTCAGAAATGGGAGAAGAGTGGCAGCAGTTAGCAGAGCTGGTCAGGTCTAGTATCTATAAGACTTACATCTAAGGCTACTGCTAACATGACTCAGCTGTGTGATACCTTGCCTTAGCCTGAAAACCAGATATGATACTGACTGCATCACTTTGTGTGGGACAGTAACTATAGACGTTGCCTCATCTTAACCACTTTACATGATGAGCTTCTTAGATCCATAAGAATATCCTACATTTTGTGGTGGTATTCCCAGGGTTTATTCTTGCAATGATACCCTACATGTAAACCAGGAAATCACTGAAGAGAAATGGCTGAAGTTTTGGCTGTGTCCGAAGAAGAGCAACAAAGCTGATGAAGGGTCCAGAGCATGAGTCTTACGAGAAGCAGCTGCGGGAACTGGGCTTGTTTAGCCTGGAAAAAAGGAGGCTCAGGGGAAGACCTTATGGATCTCTACAACTACCTGAAAGGAGGTTGTACCGAGGTGGGTGTTGGCCTCTTTTCCCAAGTAACAACTTACAGGACAAGAGGAAATGGCTTCAAGTTGCACCAGGGAAGGTTTAGATTGGATATCAGGAAAAATTTCTTCACCGAAAGGGTTGTCAAGCATTGGAACAGGCTGCCCAGGAAAGTGGTGGAGTCACCATCCCTGGAGGTATTTAAAAGATGTGTAGATGTGGCACTTAGGGACATGGTTTAGTGATGGACTTGATAGGTTAACGGTTGGACCCGATGATCTTAAGGGTCCTTTCCAACCTAAAGGATTCTCTGATTTTATGATTCTATGTTTTTTCTCTCTCTACAGCTACCCATATAAACAGAATAACTTAATTCAATTCTTGTGAAGGGTTTACTTTTCTTCTTTTAAGTTAGCAACCACATCTCACCTGTTTCCTGCAGTGTTAGGAAGACCTTTTTAGTCTCAGGACCAGTCACAAATGTGTTTTCTAAAATTCAAGCTATTCAAGAAACAAAAAATATACAAGCAGGAAATGTTTTGCGTTGTATTTTTCAGGATATACAGCACAGTCTTAAGGCACGTATGCATACAAAAGCTGTAAATGTTCTGAGACTTATAATTAAAATATCAACATATTAAAGCACTGGAAATATTAGCTTCATGGGCACTGCCTCTAAAATAGGACAGAATTTTACATGACTGATGCAGCAATATCAAAGCTGAATAATTCTTAGATAGTGCTGACAGTCAAATATTAAAAAATAAAATTTTCTTAGAAGAGGGTTATCTTCTCCTATTTGCATTCTGATTAGAAATCTAATGTCTTCATTAGTCACAGATATCCTGTTCTATAATATTAAGAAATGCCAACATTAAAAATATGTATTTTGGAGCCAATCCAGCAGTGTTATGCAACAATAGCAGTGCAAAAAATGTATCTTATATACTAAACACAACCATTGCTGGAACATGGGGGTTTTATTTTTTTAAACACATGCTGCAGAAACAGGCAAAAAGAAACCCACAGCTCTGAATTTGTTCTGACTTTTTCCACTGATTTTTTTTCAGTCAAATATTCATGTCTATATGCTCTGAAGAGTTTAACACAATTCACCTCAATTAACATATTTTTATCCTGCTATTTGATGATTCCCAAATTAAAAATTTAAACAAGCTAACACAGAAAAATCCTTTCATGGTAAACAAGCACCATTGCTGCTGGCAAGCTGAGGCCCTTGAAGCATCCCCCTTGAAGCTGTGTATGCCTTGAAGGTGCCCATCTGGTAGTTCAGTCTCTTCTTAAGAAAAGAATTCATGTCTTCTCCCAAGGGGAGCCCTGTTCAGTTGTTAACAGCTTTAAAGTAATTTCCTTATTAAGTAAGAATGTAACCTGGTCAGGATCCTTTGCGAGGCAATAACTGTTTAGTTAAAATTAAGGAAAATGTTTAGTTAATATCCTGGTAAAACGGGGATTGAATGGCTGAGGTGTTTGGTAACAGAACACTGAATATTTCATTGCAAGGCCAAACAATTCAAGACAGTAGTGATCAAAAACTCATTAGCCTTTAGTAAGCATTCAGTGACATTACTACATAATATTTGCAGGGTGTCCAAAGTTGCAACATGATGCAGAATGGAGCAGTTACCAGTCCAGAAATTTATCATATAATGATAGATTTAAGCACTTATCATGCCCTACTACTATTAGCAAAACTCCAAGTGGATGGCAAATGCAAATTAGAGTGTGAAAAAAGAAAAAAAAAAAAAAAAAAACAAAGCACAATTTAAATCCCAGAATAAGAATAGATGGGGGACTACTAAAGTTATTTTAAATTCATTCCTCCATGAGAAAAACATATGTAAAGATTCAGTTGCATTTCTCAAACCAGTCCCAGCAGGACCGATATTCCCAGAAGAAGCTCATTTCATGCTATTTTGGCACAATTACCATAAAAGTCAAGGACGGAAGGAATACGGATACAGAACCACCACCTTGCTAAAAGGTTCCTTTGAACCAGAGTGTAGGCAAGGCTACATGAGGGAAGCTTGTTGGCTATTGCTCATTCTCTACCTGTATTACATCTATAATTTAAAAAGAGGAGTTCCATCTGCAGGGCCATCCATCTGGTGTAGCATAGAAGCATTAAATTCAGAATGAAACATTAAAACACAAGAGGAAGGCAAGCACTGAACCCCAAGGCAAACCAGGAGCAGCATAGTCCTTATGGACAACACTTGTTTGCCCTCAAAATGAGCCAGAACAAACCTTTATTCCAAAGGCTAATGCATGACTTGTAGGAGAAGAGAGACAAGACATGACAAAATCTCTAATTGCTGTTAAACACAGGTGTTGAAGCCCACTGCATTTCTGTTTCATGGGGATTGAATCCAGAAGCAACAAAAAGATGACCTTAAGCTCTCTTTTTTAATTTTATTCTGTGGCCTTTGTAGCAAATGTTTGAGCATCTCATTTTTTCTTTCTTTTTTTTTTTTTTTCCTTTCCTAGACCTGAAATAGAGATAGTACTTATTTACCCACTTTACAGGTGTGTAACAGTAGAACGACTTAGATAACATTTCTGCAGCATTGTATCTAAATGTACATGTAATGCTTTTCTCTAGTGCAGAATCTATGCTTGATTTATTATAATAATAATAATAATAATAAAAAAGTATAATAACTGTTCATAGGCCAGGTAAAATTTACTACTGTACCTGCAGTTAGAAATACAAAATAGAAGTCATCTGTACAAGTCCCTGAACTGACATGTTGGAACTCACAGCACTTCAATGTTTTGTTACATAATCCATACACTATAAAATCATATTTTTTAAAAAAAATCCTTATCAGCAGCTGATTTTTTTTTAAAAAAGTTGATAAAATCTGAAACAAAAGAGAATCTGCAAGGAATTTTTTTTTTTTTTTCTCAATTTTTGTTGCCTGTGGATTATATGGCCCAACACAGTCAATAGTTATTTTTAAAGGCAGAAAAGATGCTTTACAACAGTAATTTGAAAGAAACAAATTGCATATACATTTGATACAATGCGATATAATGTATTTGGGAAAAATAGCACAGATGTTTTGTAAAGAAAGGAAGTTTAATAAGGATGACACTTAGAAACCATTGAAATTCATAGGGAAAGTATTTATTCCCCAAACCTTGATAACTTCAACAAAACTTGATAACTGTATCAGTAATTGTTTTATTTACTTCCACAAATACAAAACCACATAAGAGAAGCATGCTTGGTTTCAAGCATAACATCTAAAGAAGGGCTGAAAATGCACGCTCCCACCCAACTACGTATAGCTGACAGATGAAGCAAATAGACAGTATCCAGTGAAGACTATTCCAGATCCCAAAGGTAATACTGGGGACTAAAAGTTTGGCATCAGTGTCTGAGCTACTAACTCAAAGCTGCCTTAAACTCAACTAAAAAAATAACAACAAAAAATAATAAATAATAAAAAAAAAAAAGCACCCTCCAAAAAGCAGTATATCTGACCTTTCCTAAATGTCTACTTAAAAAGAAGAAACCTTTTTTCTCTATATTGACCATAAGGAGAGTGTAAGATTAATAGAAGTTCTAACTGATAAGTCTTTCCCTAAAAATCCACCCCACATGCTCATATGTCTGCCTGATCCTTCCTTGGGTTACTGTTCCTTTCCCAGTCCTGTTCATTCACTTCAATAAAGGGGAAGTAAATATGTCCAGTATACTGAGCAGTGACTAAGGATAAATTAATAGAGCACAGTATAAGCTAGACTCCTTTTTAGCACATGGCATAAATAATTATTGGAGCAGGATAGAGACTATAATGTCTTTTTTGCTGCATTTTGGACTGTATAAGCATGTTAGATGCATCTAACAACATCTACAGTATCCTCCTCTATTGGCAGCTGACATAAAGGAATGACTAATTTTTGGATCCCAGCATGTACAGTTTTCTAGCCCTCTGAAGATCAAACCAGTTAGTTCTTCATGTGGGAAAATCTCTAGGCACCTGAGGAATGCTAGAGGATAAAGCACCTTCAGATACACGTACACCTCTCTAGCACTAGACAGAAGATAAATTGGGATTTTTATGTGAACTCTTTAGATATCTATATCTCCCAATAGATCTAAGTCATATGAGGACTTCTAAAACACCCTAGGAACCTAACTACAGTTTTTTAAATCTGGCCTAAGTGATCTCTTCAATGTCCAAACCACGTCTGAGGCAAAACAGGGAAAAAACCTGCTCTTCTACTCAAAGTTCTGGGTAAGCAATCATGTCACCAAATCGTCTTCTACCACACACTGCAATAACCTTCAATAAGTCCCAAACACCTGAAAAATATTTTTTTCATGAACTTATGTTCCACAACATCATTTTTTTAAAAAGAATAACCAACATTGTTCTCTGATCAACAGATGCAGTGCAAAACCCACTCTGCTTCCTGTAGGCCTCAGGAAATCAACTTTCTCACTTCTGAGAAGTGGTTCTCTTTCTTATCTTTCCTTAGGTGGTTTTATTTTGTCCTCATTTTGTACTGTAGTGAAAGTACAAAAGGAAAAGCAATTTATGAGTGGCAATTATATAGGTTGCAACAGCTATATTTTCCATTACCATCTGGCTTCTCCTATCCTTTTAAGTTAGACAGTAGAAAGATAAGCAATAGAATTAAAATGAATAAATCTTTTGTTGATCTTCAGAAAAAATAATGATTGTATCATTACGAAAATGGTGCTTCTTTTCAAAATGTCACACATAATTGTGCATAGCCAGAGTTAAATGAACCAGTAAATGGATTGGCGTTAATAATTATATTGGTTATGCATGCAATTTCAAGTATTAACTAATAAAAATGATTGATAATTTTTAGATAATTGCATTTAAGAATATGAAAGAAGTTTTAACAAAATGTGACTTGTAGCTTTTTAGAGAAGTTAATTAAATACTTGTTAAACACAATAATAATTTATTACATCACTGGTGTTTTATGAATAAAATAAAATAAAAAGAGAATATTCTACAATTTTTATAGTGCTGGAGTGTCACAGGCCTGTAAACATAAATCTCAAGTCCTTATGATTGTTCTTATCTTCTGTCTGTACTGTCAATCTGATTCCTGAAATTCTTTATGGCTTCACATTCATTAATCTACAATGGCAGTTCTGCCTTTAACTCTTATTACAGGCTTGTTGGTTAAAATGTAAAATAAAATAAAATAAAATAAAATAAAATAAGGAAAAATATAACAGTGAAATAAAAATATACTAGAATTAGAAAGTAGTTTCAAGACTCATGACCCTGAAGATTTACCTGAGATGATACTTTAAGAAGTAGATGAAGCTTTCTATAATTGCAATAAACAAAATCATTGTTTTTAACTTGATTTGTTAGGAGCT
The DNA here is from genome assembly GCA_035582835.1 of Phoebastria nigripes. NCBI lineage: Eukaryota > Metazoa > Chordata > Aves > Procellariiformes > Diomedeidae > Phoebastria > Phoebastria nigripes. The sequence continues at coordinate 277,782 of JAYKAV010003437.1, forward strand.
ATTAAGTGTTCATCTCACTAATGTCAATTACTGAAGTAATTATTGCATCAGATGATGTCTCTGCTTTTCAGGGACTGTGGCATATTTCTAACAACACTTCCTAAATAAGAGGGGGAGGGAATGTTCTTTATAGTTACAAATTCACAGTTCAATTCATAAAGATACAAAGATAAACCTCCAAAATCTTTTTACAAACCACTATAGTCAGCTGCTATATATCTATAAAAAAGAGGGCAAAAGAGCCTTCCCCACAAGAAACTAGAAAAAAAATGCATCCCTTACTAGCTTTCTTTGGTATATTAGCAATTTAAAATACCATAAAAGTGGTGAAGAGGAGGCAAGGCTTGGGAATTTTCCCCACCAGAATTTGATATTGGTTAGTCACAAATGAAAGTTCTCTGAACTTCTTCAGTTCAGTGAATTTGATTTACCTAAAATGTAGGGAATTCTTGACATACTGTATCTCCCTAACACGTTGTGTATCTAATGCTGTCCCTGGAGAAGCAGAGTGTGACGCAGCTTCACATTTCCACTCCATCCACATATTTCAGCAATCAATTATTACAGCCTATTCCTGTATTTGTGATGTTGCAAACATAAAAACTACTAAAGGAACACACTGGTCAAGTAGCAGAATGTGGCATTCAGAAGTTATGAAGTGCTGGAATCTTCATTCATCTCTCTTCACTCTATACTTTATGATGCAGTTCATAATTATGTATGAGATAATATTTTTACACAAGTTCATTCATCATTCCAAATAGAGAATGGATAATGTTCAGTAATTGAACAACTGAGCAAAAAGCTTTCACTAAGCTGGCTTTGGTTCCTTAGCTTTGGTGCTAGGGACTTACACAAGGTCATAGGAAATCAAGACTTGGTGTCCGCTTTTCTTAAGTAGCATTTGAACACCTGACAGCCACCTCTTAGATCAGTGTCATAATGACCAAGCTACAGAATATTTGGAAAGGTTGAAATAAGTTTTCAGTGTGTCTTCTTGACACTGTTCAGTTTTGATAAGTAAAGCCATGGGAGAAGGGGCAAGAATTTATATTAACATCTTAACCACCTGCCTAAAGAATGGTCCCCTCACTTTGTTTTTCACAGAGCACTGAATTATTTTAAGTGAGGAACAACAACTCCAAGCACTGAGGTGGAAATAGCCTTACTTTAAATACCCTATGGGCCAAAAAGTAGGGTGTTCAGCAAGGAATATTTAAATAATTGAAGATGTTTATATTTAAGAAATATAGGGATATTGCTTAATATTATATTCCTTACATTCATTACCTTCTTTAAATTCTTTATTTTTTTATTTAAAGAATAATAGGAAATTTTAAATATCTTTCATTCTCAAGTATGGTAGATATGGTACTTGCAACCTGCTTGGTAAGATATTTATTTGGGTAATGAGGCACTTAGGTTTCAGTCTCTGCCCCAGTGAAGGTTTAGATTTTGCAAAGGAAAAAAAAAACATCAAGCAATCAAATCTCCCCAGGAAAATATCAATGACAGAATTTAGGCTGAAGCAAGTGATGTCTGGTGACAAAGCAGTCTCTGCTGAAGACATTTAGCAGTGGAGCAATCTTCCAGAGGCAGTAAAGCAATCTGTATATCTGACTATCTTCAGGGAATGTTTTTCTTTTTCCCTTTTTTGAGCATAGAAGGGCAAAGGGGGAATGAGGGAACAGAATAGGGGAGATACTGGCTATAGCTGACATGGATTTTTGCCTATCTGCTTTCCTAAGGGAAAAAAACCCTTTCTCCTCCTAAGCAGAATTCGCACCCTTTGAATGATAATCATAGAATCATAGAATCATAGAATCATAAAGGTTGGAAAGGACCTCTAAGATCATCAAGTCCAACCGTCAACCCAACACCACCATGCC
>JAYKAV010003438.1:31713-42964 GCA_035582835.1 Phoebastria nigripes
GGTTCGATGCGGGATACGATCTCCGCCAGGTCGGTGAAGCCGGCGCTGGGGCAGGTGAGCACCTATGGGAGGAAAATGGGGGGAGCCCCCGAGCAGCCCCCGCCATGTACGAGAGGGGTGAGGATGGAGGGGGCAGGAGGAGGGACGTGAGATGGGTAAGGGCAGCAGGGGACACAGAGAGAGGGACAAAAGGAGGTCAGGGTGACAGGAGATGGACCAAGGAGACAAAGGATGATGGGGAGTGGGACAGGAGATGGTCCAAGGAGGGGACAAGGATGCTGGGGGGGACAGGAGATGGACCAAGGGGACAGGACGGTCCAAGGAGGGGACAGGARATGGACCAAGGGGACAAAGGATGATGAGGAGTGGGACAGGAGATGGACCAAGGAGGGGACAGGGATCGACCAAGGGGACAGAAGGATGATGGGGAGGGGGACAGGAGATGGACCAAGAAGGGGACAGGGGGACGCCAGTGAGGGACAGGAGATGGACCAAGAAGGGGACAGGGGGACGCCAGTGAGGGACAGGAGATGGACCAGGGTGGGGGGACAGGAGATGGACCAAGGGGACAAAGGATGATGGGGAGGGGGACAGCAGATGGACCAAGGAGGGGACAGGAGGCTACCAGTGAGGGACAGGAGCTGGACTAGGGTGGGGGGACAGGAGATGGACCAAGGAGGGGACAAAGATGCTGGGAGGGACAGGAGATGGACCAAGGGGACAGGAGATGGACCAAGGAGGGGACAAGGATGGTGGCAGGGACAGGAGATGGACCGAGGGGACAGGAGATGGATCAAGGCACATGAGGATGGACCAAGGAGAGGACAGGACATGGACCAAGGAGGGGACAAGAGGATGGACCAAGGGGACAGGATGATGCTGGGGAGGGACAGGAGATAGACCAGGGTGGCAGGGTCAGGAAGATGGACCAAGGGGACAGGAGGATGGAGTGGGCTGGGGGAGACAGGAAGACGCCAGTGAGGGACAGGAGGACACCGGGGGGGGACAAGCTGCACCAGGAGGGCTAGAAGGACACRAGGGAGACAGAGGGGACAAGGAACAAGCAGGGTGCTGCTCCCTGAAGATGGCTCCAGGGCCAGGGGAAAATAAAAATCTTTAAAATCAGGGTGCCAGAGCCAGGGTGGCCCATCCCAGGATGCCCCAGAGCAGGTTCCCAGGCAGCCACCACCACCCACGGGTCCCGGTGCCACCCCCTGCTCACGTCCATGCGTTTGCTCTCGTAGAAGTCAGCCGAACGCCGGTCCTTCACCATCTTCTCAATGATGTCGCCCCGGCTCCAGCCGTCGAAGACCACCTTGCCGTGCTGATACCCCACGTCCTGCAGGGAGAACAGCTGCAGCCCATCAGAGGCCCGGGCACCCCCAAATGATGGCCTGGGGCACGCCAAATGATGATCCAGGCACCCAACTGATGGGTAGGACATCCCAACTGATGGCTCAGGACACCCGATTGATGGCTGGGGCACTCAACTGATGGCCAGGGTACCCCAAATGATGACTGGGACACTCAACCTAGTCAGGACACCCCAAATGATGGCCAAGGGTACCCCCATTGATGGCTTGGGCACCCTGACCAATGGCCCAGGTAGCCCAACTGATGGTCAGGGAGCCCCAAATGATGACCTGGGTACCTGGAACGATGGCCCAGGCACCCCAAATAATGGCCAGGACATGGCAATTGATGGCCCAAGCACCCTGAACGATGGCTCGGGCACCCCCAGGTGATGGTCTAGTCGCTCTGTTAATGGCCGGGGCACCTAAATGATAGCTTGAGCACCCAACTGATGGCTGGGGCACCCCACTAAAGGTGAGGACACCCCAACCGATGGACCCGAGCACCCCCAAATGGTGGCTGGGGCACCCAATCAATTGCTGGTTGACCCTACCTGATGGCCAGGAGATCGTGTTAATGGCCTGGACACCCAACTGATGGCAAGTGCACCCCAATCCACATCTGGGGCACCCCATTAATGGCCAGGACACTCTGTTCATGGCCAAGACACCCCAATCAACAGCCAGGACACCCCAACTGATGGCTGGAGAACCCCAACCCATGGCTTGGGGCACCCCACTGATGGCCAGAGGTACCCTAAATGATGGTCCAGGCCACCCCACCGGCCTCTCCATCCCCCAACTCACGTAGATCTCATCGAACTTGCCGAAATCCATGGTCTTGAAGCGGTCGATGGGGGGGCGGATGTACTCACAGTACGAGCTGGACTTCACCACCTCCAGCTGCCTCACGCACGACACGTAGGCCAGGCGGGACTGGATCTCTGCCATGTCGGGCACCTGCGAGGACAAGGTGCTCAGCACCCTGCCCGCACCATCTCACCAGCATCCCCGTGTCCCACCGGTCCTCACCTTGACTTTTTCAGCCCAGGGATTGAGACGTTTCCAGAGAAGCCACCAGCCAGACAGGCTGTCCCCATAGTTGCACAGGTCTGTCTCATCCTGGCTGCCCACGTCGATGGCGATCACCGTCTTGGCACCCATGTTGCGGGCGATGTCGGCTGCGGGGTGGGAAAGGAAGAAGCTGGGTCGGCAGCGTCATGGTTTCCCCCGGTCCGAGCCCACAGCGAGAGGTGATGGCATGAGCGGAGCAGGGAAATGGGGGTGAGGGATTGTCCCTGAGCCTGGGCTGGATGGCAAAGCCATGCTGGGGCTCGTGGTGGGATGAGCAGTGTCCCATGGGTGCTGGAGTTGTGGGCAGGAGCCCAGCGGCAGGACGTGCCGGTGGGGAGCAGAGCAGTCACGCAACCTGGTGCATGTGCTGGGGCGATGGGAGGGCACAGGCAAGTTGCAGCATCTGTGGTGGGATGCGAAGGAGCATGGAGATGCCCCGGAAGGACACCCAGTGGTGAGGACACCAGGAGACGATGCGAGGTGGATGGAGATGGCTTGATATGGAGGAGAATGGAGGTACTCCAGGAGGGCACCTGGTGCTGAGGACATCAAGAGATGAAGCAACATGGAGGAAGGTGGTTTGCATGTGAAAGAGGATGGAGATGCTCCAGGAGGGTGCCTGGTACTGAGGACACCAAAAGACGATGCAAGGTGGAGGAAGAGATGAAGATGCTGCGGGAGGGCACCCAGTCCTGAGGACATTGAGGGACAATGACGCAGGATGGAGGAAAGTGGCTTGGAAATGAAGGAGCACAAAGATGCCGCAGGAGGCCACCCAGTACCGACGACACCAAAACATGGTGCAGGATGGAGGGACGTGGCTTGCGTGTGAAGAAGGATGGAGATGTCCTGGGAGGGCACCCGGTGCCAAGGACACCAGGAGATGATACAGAATGGAGGGAGGTGGCTTGCATGGGAAGGAGCATGGAGATGTTCTAGGAGGGTACCTGGGCATCCAGGACACCAAGAGATGGTTTGAGATGGAGTGAGGTGCTGTGCCTGTGAAGGAGCATGGAGGAACCTGGTGTCAAAGACATCAAGAGCTGGTACAAGACAGATGGAGGTGTCTTGTAGGTGAAAGAGGATGGAGAGGCCCAAGGAGGGCACCTGGAGCTGAGAACATCAAGAGAGGATGACGTGAGATGGACAAAGATGGCTTGCACATGATGAAGTATGAAGACACCCCAGGAGACCACTCGATGCTGAGGACACCAAAAGATGGTGCAGGATGGAGGAAGGTGGCTTGTACCTGCAGGAGGACAGAGATGCCCTGGCAGAACACCCAATGCCGAGGACACCAGGAGAGGATGATGCAGGGTGGAGGAAGGTGGTTGGTACATAAGGAGCATGGAGATGCTCTAGGAGGACACTCAGTGCTGAGGACACCCAGAGATGATGCAAGATGGAGAGATATTTTTTGCATGTGAAGAAGGATGATCTGGGAAGCCACCTGGTGCCGATGACACCAAGAGACGACGCAAGACTGTACAACTTTTTTGGCACATGAAGGAGGATGAAGATGCCCTGAGAGGATGCCAAAAACAGAAAACACCAAGAGATGATGCAAGATGAAGGGATGCATCTTGCGCATGAAGAAATATGAAGATGCCCTGGGAAGCCACCTGGTACTGAGGACACCAAGAGATGAGGCAAGACGGATGAACACTTCTTGCATGTGAAAGACGATGAAGACGCCCTGAGAGGACGCCCAACAACGAAGACACCAAGAAGATGCAAAACCAAGCAAGATGTCCCAAATCCAACCTCAACGTCTCCATCCATTGAGGACCCATCTCGTGGTGGCCATGAAGCCCCCACCCAACTGCCTGCCACCGCCCTCGGGGCCAGACCCGGCGCCACATTGGCTGCCGCCCCGGTTGGGCRGTGACGGTGATGGCGTTGAGCTGCTACTTGCCTGGCAGGTTGTTGATGTAACCACCGTCCATCAGTAAGTTGCCATCCTTGGGGTCGCAGAGTGGCGGTAGGTACCCAGAAAGGGTCATGCTGGCTCGCACGTACCGCCAGAGCGAGCCTGCGCCGGCGGGAACAAACGCAATGAGCACAGCCCACCCGAGACCACCCCCCGGGGGGCTGCCCCTCGCCCCTTCCTGCGCCTGGGGACGTCTGCACCCCACGGGTGCCCAACGGGCAACCACGGGTGGCAGAGGAACCCATCGCGCGCCCTAACCGGCCATTTGCAAAGCCCAGGTGGCTCAACTTGGGATGGGATGTGGTTTTGGGGGGTGGGAGGGGGTGGTTTTTTTGGAAGGCCGGTGGCCCCGGCGAGCGAGATGCTGACCTGGGACATTGTTAACATAGCAGCCGTCCACGAGCCAGTGGCTGTCCTTGGGGTCGCAGAGCGGAGGCAGGTAGGGGGTATAAGACGCACTGGCTCGGACGTAGCGCCAAAGGCTGCCTGCCGGAGGGAGAGGACACGGTCACGGCCATGATGGGACGGGACATGCCCGAGCACCCGGCGGTGGGTGACCAAGGATACTGGCACCACGCCGGTGGGATGTTTGCAGCCCCAAGACCGAGCCACCAGGATGGGGAAGGATGGACGGGCGAGATGCTCGCCGGTGGGTTAGGGGTGGTGAGCAGGGATTAGTTGGCGTTAGAGGCCAGAGGAGCAGGCAGAGCGAGAGCCAGGCTGCTTACGAGCCACCGCGTGCGCCCCGTGGACGGCTCAATGTCCCAGGTGAGCTCTGACACCAGGCAAGGAGGAGGGGCAGCCACCACAACATCCCCATCACCACGATGTTCCCACCACCATGTCATCCCCACCACCACCACGTCACCACCCCCACCACCACGTCACCACCCCCACCACCACGTCACCACCCCCACCACGTTGTCTCCACCACCACCACATTGTCTCCACCACCACCACATTGTCTCCACCACCACCGCCGCATCATCCCCACCACCACCACCACATCATCCCCAGCACTTCCATGGCAACCCCGTGCTCCACATGCCGTGAGCGTGGGTTACTGGGGTTAGTGGTGAGCAGATTATGTTAGAGGGAACATGCATGCTCAGGGTGATGAGATGTGGCTCCACACACCAATTTTGCCCCCAACCCCCACCGAGGACRTGGGGCACAGCCAGACCCCCATGGGGACCTGAGCCTGGTGGGGTCACCAGCACCAGGTGGCTCTGGGAAGCCACCACTGCCCGGGCTCACCACGAGCCCTCCAAGCCCTTTCCTTGCCGTGCCAGGATGCGTCCTCCCCTTGGCACGTGGCAAACCTTCCCCCGTGGGACAGCGACACCATTTTGGGGTGCCAGTGAGGAGGGTCCCCACAAGGGGGGATGTGGTGGCACCGGAGAGCTTCCCCGGCTCCCCGGGGAGCTCTTACCGTCCGTGTGCACCCGCATGGCCGAGGCCGTGATGTCGGTCGTGACATTGAAGTAGGGTAGCCACAGGTCCTGCGGGGACAAGATTGGGTGGGTGACACCGTGGGGATGTTGGTGGGTGGGTGGGTGGGGAGCTGGTTGGACCCCCCACCACGGGTGGGTGCAGCTCCGGGCGGCGTCCATGTGACACACCTCGATCTGCTTGTCCTGGAAAACCTTGTTGATGCTGGCGTTGAAGGCTGAACCCGAAAACATGGAGGTGATGGGGTAGGTGAGGTCCAGGACGGTCTCGAACACTGAATTCATGCACTGGAGGAGGAAGAGGAGGAGGATGAATAAGAAGGAGAGAAGAAGGAGGAGGAGGAGGAAGAAAAAGGAGGAGAAGGATGAAGAAGGAAGAGGAGGAAAAAGAATAAGAAGGAGAGAAGAAGGAGGAGGAAGAAGGAGGAGAAAGAAAAAGGAAAGAAGAGGAGGAGAAAGAAGCAACAGCAGAAGAAGAAAAGGAAAGAAGAAGGTGGAGGAAGAGGAGGAAGAAGAAAGAGGAGGAAAAAAGAAGAAGGAGGAGAGGAGGAGGAGGAGGAGAGAAGGAAGAGGACGAGGAAGAATAAGAAGGAGGAGGAGAGAAGGCGAAGGAGGAAGAAGAAGAAGGAGAAGGAGGAAGAAGAAGAAGAAGAAGAAGGAAAAGGAGGAAGAAGAAGAAGAGGAAGAAGAAAAGGAGGAAGAAGAAGAAGAGGAAGAAGAAAAGGAGGAAGGACATGCTTTAGAAACACCCCAGGCCGCGCTGGCCACAGGCAGGGAGGGCCTTTGCTGGGGTGGGGGACGTGCCACGGCACCCACCTTGGCCCACTCGCGCGCCCGCTGCTTGGTGCGGACGGCGCTGCGCTCCTCGGCGTAGAGCGCCCCGATGAAGGCGCCGATGGAGGTGCCGCCCACCATGTCGATGGGGATCCCCGACTCCTCCATCGCCTTGATCACCCCGATATGGGAGCAACCCCTGGATGGACRGAGAAAATAAAAGAGGAGGATGGATGAAAGCGGGACCCCTACCCTATTGGGTCGCATCCTGCCACGGCRCAGCACCCACCTGGCTCCGCCGCCCCCCAGGACGAGGGCGATGGTGTTGCCGGTGAGGACTCGTGCCAACCGGGAGAAGTCGCTGTGCCGGTCGGCGCTCTTCTCAAACACTTTCTCGTACATCTCCCGCTGCGGATGGGATGGATGATGGGTGACGATGACGATGGTGGACCACCAAGGTCACCCAGGGGGATACACATACCAGTTTGGTGGGGCTACGGCGGGAGAAGACGCGCCGAGGACACTTGATGTGGAGGTGGCCCGAGCACCAGCTGCGCATGTTGAGCCACTCAACGGTGCGGGAAGGGCTGGGACCATCCTCGCGGTGTAGGAGAACCAACTGCTTCAGCGCACGCACCGCCGTGTTCTCCAGCATCTGCTCCAGCTGTAGAAGCCATCAGCCACCTGACGCGGTGTTGTCCCACCACCGCCTACCCCCTACACCTCACCTCTCCCAGCGCCGGCTCTTGATCGCCCAACCCTACGATGAGGATGCAGTCGGCTTGACGGATGCAGCGCACAGTCCACGGCGTCAGGGTACAGTCGGTTTGGTACAGGACGATGCGGTGGATGTCCTCCTGCTGCGCCAGCCAACCCGACAGGCGGTACTCCTGGATGCTGCCGAGATGGAGGGGTCAGCCGGTGGCACGGTGGTGGGTCGCCGGTGATGTTCCTCCCGATGGGAGTTACCTGTCCAGTGCCGAGGAGCCGAGACAGGCACGGATGATGTCGCTGGTGAGGAGCAGCGTGGGACCTGGGAGAGGTGGGGACATGGTCACTGGTGTCCCATGGGGCTGTGGTCACCACCATGCCGTGGTCACCACCATGCCATGGTCACCACCATGCCWTGGTCACCACCATGCCATAGGGCTCTGGTCATTGCCATGCCATGGTCACCACCATGCCACGGGGTTGCGGTCACCACCATGGTGTGGTCACCACCATGCCATGGTCACCACCATGCCATAGGGCTCTGGTCATTGCCATGCCATGGTCACCACCGTGCCATGGGGCTGTCGTCACTGCCATGGTGTGGTCACCACCATGCCATGGGGTTGTGGTCACCACCATGCTGTGGTCACCGTTATGCCATGAGGCTGTAATGGTCACCATGCCATGGTGCCCACCATGCCACAGGACCATGGCCACCTCCATTCCATGGCCACCACCGTGCCACGGAGTTGCAATCACCACCACACCAGGTCACTGGCGTGCCACAGGACCATGGTCACCTCCACGCCATGGCCACCACCGTGCCGTGGTCACCACTGCGCTGGCACTCACCGATGGCGTTGAGCGCGTGCTTCAGCTCCAGCGTGAAGGCAGCTGTGGGCACATCGTCGCACACTGGCAGCACTGCCACCGTTGACAGGTTGCTGGTGGGGTTGGTGGGCTCCGAGCTGGAGGCCATGCCCAAGCCTGAGCCTGCATGGACAGAGACACGGTGGCAGTGGTGGGACACCACGATGGGATGGTGGACACCTTCCATGCGCTGCTTCGATGATGGCCACCGGCACCCCCTTGTCCCCARTCCCTTCAGGACCTACTTGCAAAGGGGCCACGGAGCTGCTGAAGGTTTCCCAAAATCTTTTGGCTCAGGAGGTGGATGAGGCGGGTGACAACCTGCAGGGACGACCACAGGGATGGCCATCAGACCTGGCAGGGCTTCCCAAGCTGGAGAATCATTAACACCCCAGACTGGTGTCCCACATGCCTTTTTGGGTGCCACCACCACCGCCCATCCTTGGGGACTTCAGAGAGGGACAACCCTTTAGCACACCAGCCCTTCTCCTCCAACAGCTCTAATTGCATCTTTAATTCCTTAATTTAAGCTCGTTTTAATGAGTGTCACGGCCACCAGCTGGGGGGGGACATGGGGACACGCTCCTTCCATGGGAAAAGGGTGCAGACCCCAGGATGAGGATCTGGGGATACCTGGGGGTATCTGCGCTTGATATTGTTCAAGGTGCCCTCAGGCAACTTGGCCAGCTCCGTGTCCCGGACCGCGTGGACCGTGGTGGCACGGGGCTGCCGGGTGAGGGCTTCCACCTGGAGAAGAAGACATATAGCCAAGATGTATCGGCAAGATGTATAGGGTGTCCATCACTTGACCCCGACATGGCTCTCACCACGCCGATGAGGTCCCCGCGGCCGTACTCCCCGATGAGCTCTTTCTTGCCGCTGCCCTTCTGGATGACGGAGCGGAGACGACCGTTGAGCGCGATGTAGGTGCAATCCGACTTGTCACCTTGCCTGGGGGACACCACCAGTGGGACCTCAGCCCCCTGCCAAGGTAGTCCCCACCAAGCTAAGGTAGGCACCCACCCATTGGTACCCACCTGTAGAGCGCCCGGCCGGCCTCCACCGCCATCCAGTCGATGGCGAAGTCCATCTGGCGCACGAAGGGTGACATACGGGCAGCCACGGTGTGGGCGACGCTCAGCACCACGCTGGGCTGCTCTCGCATGATCCTATGGGTCAACAGCAGTTAGGGGACACAGTGGTGGCCCCAAGAGATGCCACCACCACAGCGCTGACCGCAGGAGTCCCCTTTGGCATCAACCCTTTGCCCCAAACCTCTTCTGCCGGTGCCGGGACTCACTCATAGAAGTCCGACTTGGAGATCTTGAGGAAGGTGCAGTCACGGTTGGCCTTGATGGTGAAGATGAGGGGCTCGCCGGTGAGCACGGCCAGCTGTCCCACCATCTCACCGGGCTGCGTCAAGAAGAGGCAGACGTCCTCCGCCTTGTCGATCATCCGCTGGTACACGTGCAGGCAGCCCCACAGCACAAAGTGGAGGCTCACGTCCTGCCAAAATGGCACCCTATCAACATTGAGGGCCACCTGGGACCCCCAGGCATGAGGGGTCCCACCAGCATCGCTTGGGGTTTCTTCTGATCCTTTTCACAGGGTGTTTTGCACCTTCCAGATAGCTCTGGGGATCATTCCTGTCCCCCACCACCCATAGGGCAGGAGTAGGAAGAGTAGCACCTCATGGAAATATAGGGCGGGGGGAGCAAGATGCCACACCAGCGCCCCAAAACCCAGACCCACCTGGTCCCCTTGACGGGCAATGACYGTCCCGGCTTTGGCGTGATGGAGCAAAACACGGTTGTTGAGGAGAGAAGGGTCCTAGAGGGAAGAACGGCATCACATGAGGTGATGGGGACCATCATGAGGAGATAGGGACAACCACGAGGAGACAGAGGACCACCAGGAGGCCACAGGGACCACCACGAAGCAACGGAGACCACCATGAGGAGATGGGAACCCACCACAAAGTGATGGGGGACCACCCTGAGGAAACAGGGGACCACCCCGAGGCAATGGGGACCACCATGAAGTGATGGAGACCACCACAAGGAGATGGGGAACCATCTCAAACAGATGGGGGACCACCCTGAGGGCACGGGTACCACCACAAGGAGATGGGAACCCACCACAAAGTGATGGGGGACCACCCCGAGGAAACAGGGGACCACCCTGAGGCAATGGGGACCACCACGAAGTGATGGAGACCACCACAAGGAGATGGGGAACTATCCCAAAGAGATTGGTGACCAGCCTGAGGGCACAAGGACCACCACAAAGTGATGGGGACCCACCGTGAGGTGATGGGGGCCCACCACAAAGTGATGGGGACCCACCATGAAGCAACAGGGACCACTATGAAGCAACAGGGGACCAACACAAAGCACCGAGGGACCACCACGAGGCACCGGGGGACCACCACGAGGCGCTGGGGGACCACCACGAGGCGMTGGGGGACCACCATGAGGTGACCGGGGACCACCACGAGGTGATGAGGGACCACCATGAAGCAACAGGCACCACCATGAAGTGACAAGGACCACCAGAAAGCCACGGGGGACCACCAGAAAGCGATGGGAACCCACCACAACGCAATAGAGAACTACCAAAAAAACCACAATTCCTCCGTGCCGACACCGTTTCTGCCCTCACCTCCACCTTCATGAGTTTGACCAGCTCCCGCTTGGCAGCCTCAAAGATGGCACTGGTCTGGCGGCCCTGGTAGGGTCCGAAAGGACAATCCCCGGTTGCCGAATCATCCTCGCAGTAGTTGTAGTGGTAGACACCAGACGGTTGCTCCTCTACCGTCACTGATTTGCGCTCTTTGGGCTCATGAGAGATGGACTACGGGGAGACGGGACCAGCTCCGGCACCCATTCACGGCCACCCCCGGTGGAGAGGATTTGGATAGATGTGGTGTTGCCGAATCTGGTCTTACCCGGGAGAAAGCGGCCAAGGCGCCGGTGCTGTCCTCCTGCAGCGACACCGAGATGCGACCGCGCTCGTAGGCCATGTCGAAGTCGGAGCGGGGACCTTTCTGGATGCCTGGGATGGGTGAGGGAGGGGAACGGGGTGGGGGG
>JAYKAV010003438.1:76713-89797 GCA_035582835.1 Phoebastria nigripes
TCACCCTGCTCTGGGTGCATTTGCTCTGCTATGGGTGCTTTCATCCTGTTTTGGGTGCAGTCCTCCTTTTCTGGGTGCATTCACCCTGGTTTGGGTGCTTTCACCCAGTTTTAGGTGCATTTCCCCTCTTCTGGGTGCCTTTGCCCTGKTTTGGGYGCATTCACCCTTTTCCTGGGTGCTTGCACCCTCCTCTGGGTGCTTTTGCATCGCTCTGGGTGCATTCGCCTTGGTTTGGGTGCTTTCACCCTGGTTTGGGTGCATTTGTTCTGGTTTTGGGTGCATTTGCCCTTTTCTGGGTGCGTTTGCTCTGCTATGGGTGCTTTCATCCTGTTTTGGGTGCATTCACCCTGTTTTGGGTGCATTCACCCTGTTTTGGGTGCATTTCCTCTCATTTTGGTGTGGTCACCCTGTTTTGGGTACACCCTCACCCAACCTGGGAGACTCTTGCCAGCCCTGCACCCATGGGTGCCAGCCCTGCACCCACGGACATTCCCAACCCCACGGGTGCCCCTTGATCCCCTCCCACATCTCCGTCCCCTCCCCAGGTCTCCCACCACGCCACATGGACTCCGTGATTCAGATCGTGGAAGCCCTTGAGTTGACCAACGATGGCTTCACCGGCACCGTGCCGGAGCTGGCGCGGGCGCTGGGTGGCTGCAGCACCCCGGGGTGCCGAGCGGTGCTGGGAGAGCCACCCGATGTCCCACCAGCTCCGCCAACGCTCAGCCATGAGCAGTGGCTGCTCTTCACCCAACTTCTCCATCAGGACGTTGCGGCACCCGAGCGTGGCGCGGTGCTGGCACCCGATGGCTCCACCGTCGCCCTTGGCCCCCTCCTCGCCGGCATTGAGGTTGGCCTCAAGCGGGCGGCGGGGTGGCCCGTCCCCACCGTCGAGCCACCCGTAGAYGCGCTCTACGCCGTCACCATCACTGAGGTTTTGGGGACATCCTTCCTCTTGGCTCGTGATGGTGATGGCAACCGAGCCACGCTGGGACCCGGCGGCTGTTGGGATGATGTGGATGACCCCCAAAACTACACCCTGCTGGGACCCCCCTCACCCATCCCTGATGCCGTTGCCAACGGGGCGATGGATGGGGTGCTGTTGGGTGCCTRTGCAGCCCAAGCACCCATCCCGCTCGCTGACCTTCTCCGGGGCTACTACGGGACGGGCAACGGCACGGAGAAGGGGCGACCACCCAGCAGTTACCGGCGGCGAGATTTCGGGGTGCTGACAGGGCCGGGGAAGCTGGAGGAGGAGGTGGCAGCGATGCTGAGGGTGCTGCGGGTGCTGTCACCCACCCAGGAGCTCTTGGAGGACGTGGGGCCAGAGGAGGTGGTGGCCATCGCTCGTCAAGCGGCGCAGGACTTCACGGAGGTCTACGTGGGTAGGGAGGTGGCACCAGCTCGCGATATCACATCTGCCCCCCCCCCCCCCGAAAAAAAAAATTGGGTGGGAGGATGGGTGGAGAGCTGCACCTTGGGTGGGGCTGGGGGTCCCCAGTGTCACCCCAGTGTAGGTGGCACTGGGGGGAGTTAAGCTCTGAGAGCTGACTGGTGACATGTGGCCCGGCATGGTTAGACACCACCATGTCCCCTGGATGGACACACACAGGTCCCCTGGATGGACACCRTTGTGTCCCCAGATGGTGGTCCCTTGATGGACACCACCATGTCACCTGGAAGGACACTGGCATGTCCCCATGATGGACACCCACAGGTCCCTTGGATGGACACCAGTGTGTCCCCTGGATGGACATTGGTGTGTCCCCTGGATGGACATCGGTGTGTCTCCTGGATGGACACCATTGTGTCTCCTGGGTGGACACCATCCCTAGATGGACACTGGTGTGTCCCCAGATGGTGGTCCCTGGATGGACACTACCATGTCCTCTGGATAATGAGTCCCTGGACACTGCTTTGTCCCCTGGATGGCCACCAATGTGTCCCCTGGATGGCCACCACCATGTCCTCTGCATGGACAGCCACGTCCCCAGCCAAGGGACACCCTGAGCAGATGCTCCACGTCCCCTAGATGAGGGGACCCCAGGAGGACACTACCATGTCCCAGGCCAAAGGGGTTCCTCAGCTGGGCAGACGCTCCATGTCCCCAAGACCCCAAGGGGACACTGCCACGTCCCCAACTGCCCATGGGACCGGGCAAGTCCCCTTCTTCCACCACCTGCCTTCCCTCGCAGAGTGCCCGGCCATCGTGCCCCGGTGCATGTGGGGTGCCCGTCCCTACCGGGGCACCCCCAAACCGTTGACCCTCCCCTTGGGCTCAGTCTACATCCACCACACCTTCATACCCAACGCCCCGTGCCGCACCTTCACCGACTGCGCCCGCGCCATGCGCGCCATGCAACGCTTCCACCAGGACACCCGCGGTTGGGATGACATCGGCTACAGGTGAGACCCCGTCACCGTTACCCCACCGCGGTCCCCGTCACCCATCTCTGGGCAGCTCAGGTTGACCCATGGGTGCTTGCAGTTTCGTGGTGGGGTCGGATGGGTACCTGTACCAAGGTCGAGGTTGGCACTGGGTTGGAGCCCACACCAAAGGCTACAACAGCAAAGGCTACGGCGTGGGCTACGTTGGAGACTTCTCGGCCACTTTGCCGGACCCCGATGCCATCGCCCTGGTGCGGGATGGGCTCTTGCCCTGTGCCGTGCGGACCGGCCGGCTTCACCGCAACTACACCCTACGTGGCCACCGCCAGATGGGTCACACTGACTGTCCCGGCAACTCCCTCTTCCATGAAATTGAGACCTGGCACGGCTTCAAGGTTAGCACCAAGATCTGTGGTATCTCCAGGAGTTGGAGGTTTGGTGCCCAGTTGGGGTGTCTGGTCTGGTCTGGCATGGCCAGGAGGATGGGGGTTTGGTGGGGGTGGATGTGGAAAGGTGATCATGGTCTCTTCTCTTCTGTGCAGTGAGGACCGGCCCCATGGGTCCTGGTCTGGATGGGTGCAGGCAAGGTTGGATCATGGTCTGGATGGATGCTGGCCCAATGGGTGATGGTCTGGATGGACCCTGGTCCAACAGATGTTGGCCCAATGGATGTCAGCCTGGAAGGACCCTGGTTCAGATGGACATCAGTCTGATGGACACCAGCCTGGGTAGACCCTGGTTCAGATGGACACCACTCTGATGGACACCAGCCTGGATAGACCCTGGTCTAGATGGACCCTGGTCCAACGGATGCCCACCCAGATGGACCCTGGTCCAGACAGACTCTGACCCATTGGATGCCATCATGGATCGGCCCTGGTCCAGGTGGACACCAGCCCAATGGATGCCAACCCTGATGGACACTGGTCCAGAAGGACCCCAGTCTTGAAGGCTACCAGCCTGGACAGATCCTGGTCCAGATGGGCACCAGCCCAGACGGATCCTGCCCTGGTCCCACTGGCCCAGCAGACCATCCCCATAGCCACAATAAAGTCAGTGCCAGGACATCAGCTTCGGGTGGTCCCTGGAGAGTGAGGGGGAAACTGAGGCATGGGGTGGGGATTGGTAATGGGGTCATAGGAGAGGACTCAAGCAAGGGACCCAGCTGCCCGGGACCTGCTGCAGGGCTGGGTGCTGTGGCACACGTGTGTGCGTGCACACGCATGCCCTGTGCCTAAGCAGCACTGTCCCCCCTTAACCCACCTTGAAGACCCCCCATGACCCCCAAGGAGACCCCCACCTCCATAACCCCCCACCCGATATGGGCACCCCCCACCCCACCCCAGATGGGCATCCAGCCCCCAGAGGTGCCCACGCCGCAGCCCACACCGTAGTACCCGAGCTCTGCCATCTCCGGCACCCGTTCACTCTGAAACCTAATGATGGCGTTTAAGCTGGATCCATGCAACCGGCCACCAGGGTACCCAGACCCCCGCTGCAGGGTGGCCCGGTGTGGCTCACCCTTCTCGACGTGTCCCAAGTTGTGGCCGAGCGTGAGCCTGGCCGAGCCGGGAGCGTAGATAACATCATCGGGGCAGAGGCGGAGGTGAGGGTGTGACTGAAACTCCTGCCTGGTCACATGGGGAAGCCACGACAGGAACCAGGGCGGCTGAGTCTGGGTGCCGAAGCAGGCAGAGAACAGCCGAGGTACCACGGGGACAAGTGGGGGGGTGGCACCCTGGGGTGATGCTCCAGCCTTGGGGGTGCACAGGGGATGCAGGGTGCTGGGGCGGGGTGAAGCAGCACCCTGAAGAGCAAGGGGTGCTGCAGGGGAGGGTATGGGTGATGGGGTGCTGTAGGGTGCTGCGAGTTGGGGTGGGGACCCCCCCCCCCCCCCCAGGGTTTGGGCACCCTCCGCAGCTCAGTTCTAGGGTGCTGGCACCCCTAAATTGGTGGGCGCCAAAGCCACGGGCACCCACAGCTCACTTCCACCCTGGGGCCATGCCGGGGGGTGCCACGGCGAGGAGGTCCTGGGGTGCAACTGGCCCTGTCCACCCCCACCCTGGCCTGCACCCATGTGTGCACCCTGGGGGTGCTGACAGGGTCCCCAGGGCCTGGGTTCGGCGCGGGGTGCAGGTGCCAGGAGGAAATGCCGTGGCGGCGCGAGGGGAAACGCGGCTGTGGCGGCGACGGAAGCATCTCCRGCACCCGCCTGTGCTCGGGGCCGAGGTGGTGGCGGGCCACCTGCCTGGGTGTCACTGTGTCCCTGGTGTCACCGCACCCCGGTGTCACCAAATCCTGATGCTGCCGCACCCCCAGTACCACCGCACCCTGGCAGGGATGGGTGCTGCAGGGGGCAGGGGCTGCTGTGGGCACAGTGGCGTGGGCACCCACTGGGTAGGGGACCCCCTCGGTGGGCAGGGGCACCCTGGGGACATGGGCACCCAAAAGGTGGGGACCCCTCGGTGGGCAGGGGCACCCTGGGGACATGGGCACCCAAAAGGTGGGGACCACTTGGTGGGCAGGAGCACCCCAGGGACGTGGGCACCCAAAAGGTGGGGACCCCTCGGTGGGCAGGGGCACCCCAGGGACGTGGGCACCCACAATTTGGGGACCCCTCATGGGGAGGGGCACCCTGGGGACATGGGCACCAACTGGGTGGGGGACCCCCGCGGTGGGCAGGGGCACCCTGGGGACATGGGCACCCAAAAGGTGGGGACCCCCGGTGGGCAGGGGCACCCCAGGGACGTGGGCACCCAAAAGGTGGGGACCCCTCGGTGGGCAGGAGCACCCCAGGGATGTGGGCACCCACAAGGTGGGGATCCCTCGGTGGGCAGGGGCACCCCAGGGTGCCCCAATGTGGGTGCCCAGATAAGGGTGCCCTGGATGAGAGGACCCAAATAGGGGGTGCCTGGATTAGGGTGCTCTGGAGAAGGGCACCCAGGTAGGGGTGCCCAGATGGGGGTGCCCAGAGAGGGGCACCCAGATTAGGGTTCCTGGATGGAGATGCCTGGGCATGGGTGCCCAGAGGGGGGCACCCATATAAGGGTGCGCAAATGGGGTGATAATATAGGGGGACCCCAATGAGGRTGCCTCGATTGGGGTGCCTGGATGGGGGCACCCAGATAAGGGTGCCTGGATAGGGGTGCTTGGGTGGGGATGCGTGGATGGGGGGACCCAGATAGAGGCCCCCAGATAAGGGCACCCACACAGGGTGCCTAGATTGGGGGTGCACTGGGTAAGGGCACCCAAATGGGGGTGTCTGGATAGGGTGCCCATATAGGGTGCCTGTACATGGGTGCCTGGATAGGGGCACCCATAAAGGGGGACTCAGTTAGAGGTGCCTGGATAGGGGTGCTTGGGTGGGGGTGCTCCAATAGGGAGCTGGGGGTGCCAGATTGGGGGGTGCCCAGACAAGGGTGCCCTTCCCACCACCACCCAGCCAGTTCCCCATGGCACCCCAGCTAACGCGGTTCTCCCCGTCCCACAGATGGAGGTGGAGAAACCCCCGTTGGGACCYGAACCACCAACTCTACTGAAGACCTACAAATGGCGAACAGCAGCACCCATGGGTGACCGGGAACCCGAGCGGGGCACAGGGTCCCCAAGCAGCCGACGTTGGACCCGATTGCAAGGCTGGAAACGTTCTTACAGCCAACCCGAGTCTGATGGCCCCGATGATGGGGCTGGAAAGGGTAGCTCCAGTTTAGGAGCACCCAAGGCCAGCACCCGTCGGTCCCTCTTCCAACGGGCTTTTTCGGCCCCCTCCAAGGGGACCAAGGAGACACGGGGACCCGAGGGTGGCAAGGCCACCCTGCAGAAGTACCTGCGTTCCATGTCCAAGAGGAAGGGTCACGTGGAGAGCGGTGCCAAGGCTGAGCAGGTGCTCCATGATGCTGTTCCAGGTAGGGGGGTGATGGGGAAGGTGGGGGTCAGGGTGCTGGTGGTGGGTGATGGTTGATGGGATGGGGGTGGTGGTGGTTGGTGATGGGTTGGGGGTGATGGGTGATGGGTGATGGGTTGGGAGTGGTGGGTGGTGGGTTGGGGGATGATGGGTGGTAGGTGGTTGTTGGTGATGAGCTGGGGGGTAGTGGGTGGTGGGTGATGATGATGGGTGATGGGTTGAGGGGTGATGGGTGGTGGGTGATGATGATGGGTGATGGGTTGGGGGTGACGGGTGGGGGGTGATGATGATGGTTGGGAGATGTTGGGTGATGACGATAGGTGATGGGTGGGGGGTGATAATGATGGGTGATGGGCTGGGGTGATGGGTGGTGGTGATGGGTGATGGGTTGGGGGCTGATGGGTGGTGGGCAATGGGGATGGGTGATGATCTGGGATACAATGGCGGATGGGTGATGGGTTGGGGAGTGATGGGTGGTGATGGTTGATGGTGACTGCTGGAGTCTGAGGGCTGATGGGTGATGGGCTAGGGGTTGGTGGGTGATGGTGGGGGGCATAGGGTGCTGGTCCATGATGTGGACAGAGGAGGTTGCAGAGGGGTGCAGGATGTGGCCAGGCTTTGCTGGTGTTGGGGAGCTCCTGCCCGCAGGTGCCCTCCAGGGTTGGGGGGGGGGGGCCCCCATGGGCCCCATGGTTTTGGGGGGGGGGGGGCCCCCGTGGGCCAGAGGGAGTGGGGGGGGGGGGGCACCCATGGGTGCAGGATGGCCGGGTCTCACCTGGCCCCAGGGCCCGCTCCTGGCCACACGTGGCCCCGGTCCCTGTGTGTGCCCGGCACGGGGCTCAGTGGCGGCACATGGAGCTATGCCAGCCCCTGCGGCACCCTGATCTGGCAAAACCGGCTTGGCTCCGGCAGGGCCACCCACGGTGTAGGCAGCACCCTGGGGCAGGGCAGTCACCCGGGTTTGTCCCCTCTAAGGCATGGCCATGGCCACGTGTGGCCTGGCATTGCCACACCGATGGTGGCATGGCCATGTGTCCCCTGGCACTGTCACCCCAACTGTGATATGTCTACACAGCCCCCAGCATCACCACCCTGATGGTGGCACCTCCATGGCCACATGTCCCCCAGCATCACTGCACCCATGGTGGCATGGCCATGGCCATGTGTCCCCTGGCATCACCGCACCCATGGTGGCATGGCCATGGCCACACGTCCCCTGGCATCGCCACATTTATGGTGGTACCTCCATGGCCACACGTCCCCCAGCATCACTGCACCCATGGTGGCATGACCATGGACATGTGTCCCCTGGCATCGCCACACTCATGGTGGCATGGCCATGGCCATATGTCTGCTGGCACCATCACCCCAACCACACCATGGCCATGGCCCCATGTGCCCTGGTATTGTCACACCTACGGTGGCATGGCCACAGCCACATGTCCCCTGGCACTGCCACGCTGCCCTTGGGTGACGGGGGCACGGTGAGCACCCAGTCTTCCCCTGACACCCTGCTCTGCACCCCCAGTGATGACCCATGGGATGTCATCAATCCCGCTGGCTCCAGCACCCGATGCCCCGGTGTGGGATGTCTCCAACTTCTCGTTGGTGGACGGACATCTGGTCCTCATGGGCAGGGACGAGGAGGTGAGGACATGGGGACAAGAGTCTCCTGGACACCCAGGAGCTTGTGCCAGAGTCCCTTGGGTGACGGGGTGCACAGATGGGTGCTGGGGATGGCAGTGCCTGACCCCTCTGTGCCACCAGGCTTTGTGCAGGAGCAGGAACCGGACGGGGAGCTCCATCTCCGAGAGCACCAACCTGCACTCAGCGGGTGGCAGGAGGGACCCCGGTGAGCGAGCTTGCCCCGCGCCGGCACGCGCCGATGCCACGGGGTGTTGGCACATGTTGGTGTGAGCTGTGTGCATGCAGGTCCGGTGCAGCTCCTGTGCATGGAGCCCCTTGGGCTGCACACCATGGTTTGCACCGTGCCGGGCACTGTATGGCCATGCACCGTGCACCGCGCACTGTGCCGTGCATCGTGGCCATGCGCTGTGCCATGCACCATGCACCACGACATGCACCGTGCACCTTGCACCGTGCCTTGCATCGTGGCCGTGCCCTGTGCCGTGCATCGTGCCATGCACCACGTGGTCATGAACCTTGCACCGTGCACTGTGCCATGCACTGTGGCCATACCCTGTGCCGTGCACCGTATGACCATGCACCGTGCGCTGTGCTGTGCACCACGGCCATGCACCATGCACTGGGCACCACGATATGCACCGTGCCAGGCACTGTGCACTGCCCCACGCCCCATGCCATGCATCCTGGCCGTGCCCTGTGCCATGCATCATGCCATGCACCGTACGGCCATGCACCACGCACCATGCCCTGTGCCATGCACCATGCCATGCTCTGTGCCACGCACTGTGCCCTGTGCACCGTGCCCCACACCCCACATCTTGCATCGCAGCCATGACCTGTGCCATGCCCCGTGCCCCGTGCCGTGCTCCACAGTCATACCCCGTGCCATGCCCTGTGCCGTGCACCGTACCGCACCCCATGCCGTGCCCCATGTTGCGCCCACGCTGTGCCAGATGCCAGGCTTTGTGCCATGCCCGTCTTGCACACCGTGCCATGCAGCAAGCCGTGCCCCATGCTGTGCCCCGTGTCGTCCACCCCGCTAAGCCTCGTGTCACACCATCTCGTGTCCTGCGCCATGCACCATGCCACACACCGTGCCGTGCCCCGTGCCGTGCACCGTGCCGTGCCCGGTGCTGTGCACTATTTCTGCCCCATGCTGTGCACCATGCCATGCCCCACGCCATGCCCTGTGCCATGCACCGCGCCGTGCACCACACACTGCACCACACCATGCCATACCCCGTGCCGTGCACCGTGCCGTGCCCCATGCACCATGCCAAGCCCCACGCCATGCCCCACGCCATGCACCGCACCATGCAGCAGACCATGCCAAGCCCTGTGCCGTGCACCACGCCACACCCCATGCCTTGAACCACGCCATGCACCATGCACCGTGCATCACGTCATGCCCCATGCCATGCATCACGCCGTGCAGCCCACCACCCCAAGCCCCGTGCTGTGCCCCATGCCGTGCCCCATGCCCCGTGCCATGCCCCGTGCACCACGCCATGCCCCGTGCCGTGCACCACACCGTGCCCCATGCCCCGTGCTCCACACCGAGCCGGGTGCATGGAGGAAGCGCTGGGTGCAAGGCTGCCTTGTACCGTCACCGCTTCCTCCATGCTGCTGCGTCTGCTGATCCAAGCGATAAACGCTTTCGGCTTCCTCCCCGCGCCCCTCGCCAGTGTGGGCAGACAGCATCGCTGCCAGCCATGGGGCCCCGCCGCTGGCTGCTCTGCACCGCGCAGGAAGGTGAGTTACCCACCCCGGCACCTGCCTGGCGCCGGGGCCATCACCCACATGGCACCAGGATGGAGACCATCCTGGATAGGTGCTCGGCATCGCGGCATCACAGCACCGGGGCTGAGCACYGGGGCTAAGTACCTGCGCTGTGCACCAGAGCCCAGGCAGCAGGACACATCCCTCTGCCCTCTTCTCCCTTGCACCCATGAGCACCCATTTTCAGCACCCAAAGCTTGGCTGCATTTCAGGGCTACAGATATGGTGAGGTGCCGGCAGGATTCAGCACCCAGAACCAGGCGCCTGGGTCCTTCCTCCAGCTTTGGTTGATGTTTCCCAAGGGGGTGGGGGGGGTATGGGTGTATCCTGTCCCTCCCCCAAACCCTGGCATGGTGTTGGGGTGCTCAGGGTGCGGGTAAAGGGGGGGGGTCCTGATGCTGGATGCCCCTCCAGGCCCGGCTGCAGATGAGAGGAGCACCCGGGGTGCTGGGAGAAGCACTGAGAGCGAGACCTCCCCCACTTCCCAGTTCAGCAATGTCAAGGTGGGCACCCCCCCAGCCCGATCCCAGCCCCCCCACCCAGGGTGCTCAGCCCCACCCATAGGTGACACAGCAGACGTCTCCTTACCCCATCCAGGGGTTGTTATGGAAGAGGCTCCGGGAGAGGAAAGGTCGTGGTGTCCCCAAAGCCGAGACGCCAGCGGTGACGGTCCTCGACGGCGAGAGGTACGGCACTGCGGAGGGTGGCGGGGGGGACGTGGGTGCTGGTGAGGGTGCCCCGGTGACGGTCCTGTCACCGTAGGGTCCCCAGCCGGAGCGGTTCACGGGAGTCGCTGCTGCCACCACCCAGCGCAGCTGAACTGGACCTCACCGGGGACAATGTCATCATCCGGCCCGTGCATGGCAGCATCGTGGGCGAGAAGTTTTGCTTTCAGGTAATGGGCTTGAGTGGGTGCTCAGGGTGCCCTGGAGAGGCACCCAGGGCACCCAGAGTACCCAGGGCACCCTGGAGAGGCACCCAGAGTACCCTGGAGGGGCACCCAGGGCACCCAGGGCACCCCAGGCAACCTGGAAGGGCACCCAGGGCATACCAGGCACTCTGCAGGAGCACCCAGGGCACCCAGAACACCCTGCACAGGCACCCAGGGCACTCAGGGCACCCTGCACAGGCACCCAGGGCACCAAAGGCACCCTAAGCATCCTGGATAGGAACCCAGGGCACCCAGGGCACTCTGCACAGGCACCCAGGGCACCCTAAGTGCCCTGGATGGGCACCCAGGGCACCCCAGACAACCCGGAGGGGCACCCAGGGCACCCTGGAGAGGCACCCATGGCACCCCAAGCACCCTGCAAAGACACCCAGGGTACCCGCTCTGAGCACCCAGAGCACCCCAACGGGACACCCCAGCACAGCCCTTGGCCTTGGGCACCCAGAGCCCCCAGTACAGTCCCCCCAGGCACCCTAGGGTGCTCCCCAGACACCCTCCCTGCACCCAGATCATCACGGGCGAGGGGAGCCGGTCCTTCGGGTGCACGTCCCTGGCCGAGCGCGACCGCTGGATCGAGAACCTGCGCCGGACCGTGCAGCCCAACAAGGTGGGACCGCGGGGACACCCATGGGACACCCCCGCCACCCCCAGGGGACAGGAACCCCCAGCACCCTGACAGGAGGGACCACCCGCTGCCCTCTTGTCTCCCCAATGGGCAGGATGAGGCTCGCTGGCAGGGCTGGGTGGGGAAACTGAGGCACGAACCCCCCACCCCACCCTGGAGCCCTGCGGGCACCCATAGCCCTGTGTCCCCTTGTGTCCTGCTGTCCCCCGGAGGGCTTGGCTGTTCCCCATGTCCCCTCCTGTCCCCTGGGGACTTGGTTGTCCCCTCATGTCACCTCCTGTCCCACCATGGGTTTGGCTGTCCCCTCCTGTCCCCCTGAGGATTTGGTTGTCCACCTGTGTCCCCGTTGTCCCCTCCTGTCCCCCATGTCCTCTCAAGTCCTCCATGTCCCATCATGTCCCCACGTCCCTCCACAGAATCCCTGTGCCCTCCTATTCTTCCATGTCCCCTCCTGTCCCCAGTGTCCCCTCCAGTCCCCCATGTCCCCTCTTGTCCCCTGTGTCCCCTCCTGTCCCCCATGTCCCCTCCTGTCCCCATGTCCCCCTGGAAAATCCCCTGTCCCCTCCTGTCCCCAATGCCCCCTCCTGTCCCCAGTGTCCTGCCCTGTCCCCTGTGTCCCCTCCTGTCCCTCCATGTCCCCTCCTGTCCCACATGTCCCCTCCTGTCCCTCCATGTCCCCTCCTGTCCCTCTCCTGTCTCCAAGTCCCTCCACTGAATCCCATGTCCCCCCCCAGTCCCCCATGTCCCTTCCAGTCCCCCTGTCCCCTCCTGTCCCCAGTGTCCTGCTCTGTCCCCTATGTCCCCTCCTGTCCCCTATGTCCCTTCTTGTCCCTCCATGTCCCGTCCTGTCCCTCCATGTCCCCTCCATCCCCACCTGTCCCCCCCCATCCCCCATGTCACCTCCTGTCCCCATTCCCCCCCATCTCCACGTCCACCTGCAGAATTCCCAGCCCCCTGCACCCTGTCCCTGCAAAACACCCCTCAGATTCACCCACCCTGCCATGTCCCCCTTGTCCCCTTGACCTCCCCACCCATGTCCCCCACCCCAACAGGACAACTGCGAGCGGCTGGAGCTGGCGCTGAGCCTGTGGGTGTACGAAGCACGGGACCTGCCACCTCGGCGGCGTCTCCGTTGTCACCTCCACCTGGACGGCACCCTCTTCGCCCGTACCACCGCCAAGGTGGCAGGTCCCGATGGCGAGCTCTTTTGGGGTGAACTCTTCCAGTTGGCTGCCCTACCACCCGCCCGTGCCCTCACCCTCTCCCTTTGCCGTGATGACCACCCTGGTCAAACGGTGGCCTCCATCACCGTCCCCTTGGCCGAGTTGGCAGCTGCCCGGCAGCCCTTGGAGCGCTGGTACCCACTGAGCTGTCCTGGGGGAGGCGAGCGGGTGCCGTCAGTGAGGGTGCGCGGGCGCTACCGGGAGGTGCAGGTGCTGCCCATTGTACGCTACAAGGAGYTGGCTGAGTTCATCACCTTCCATTACCGGGAGTTGTGCGCCCGTCTGGAACCCACCATCGCCGTGCGGCACAAGGAGGAGCTGGCCGGTGCTCTGGTCCGTGTCTTGCAGAGCACCGGGAAGGCCAAGGTGGAGCGGGTGCTGGCCCTGGGGGATGTGAGGAGGGTGGGTGAGGGCAAGATGGGTGCTGCCTGGGGTGCCGTGGGCATGGTGGTTGGAGTGGGATGGACATCATAGGATGGGGGTGCCAGGAGAGCTGGGTTGGGATGGGATGTGGTGGATTAATTGGGTTGGGTTGGGGTAGGTTGGATGGGTTGGGTTGGGTTGGGTTG
>JAYKAV010003438.1:96951-117973 GCA_035582835.1 Phoebastria nigripes
GGGGTCTGTGATGGTGGGGGGGGACCCAGGTGTCCAGGGCAGGTAGGGGGGTAAGTACAGGCAGGTGCCGGGCAGCAACACCGGGACACCCGGTACTGAGCAGCACTGGATTCGGCATCCACCAGCTGGGAACACGGGGATGGGACGGATCTGGACCCRCGCTAATGCTTCCCCTCAGCCCTTCCCGTGCCGGTTCACCTCCGCTGTGATCACCGGCACCGTTCCTGTGCCGGTGGAAGGAGGCCAACCTCTGCCGAGCTCGTTAACCGGGGTTAAACGAGCATCCGGCGATGGGTGACCTCATAATCTCCGCTAGGAGCTTTTCATCTCCCTCCTCCGCCGGCCGGAGCGGTGTCGGGGCCGGCGGGGGGCTGTGAAGGTGGTGGTGCCGTGGCGTTTCACCCCGTGTCGGGGATTGGCAGCACCGGTGGGTTCGGTGGCAGGTTTTGGCGCAGTGCCGCGGTGTGGGGAATGTTTCCTCTTCCCAAGCAGCTCGATGGTGGGGAGCGGGTCGGAGCCCAGCCGGCGCCACCGCCGTACGGCATGAAGGTGAGAGTGGTGCTGCTGTCGCTCGGAGCAGCTTTTGGCTCATCCTGGCACGGCTCGGAGCAGCTTTCGGCTCATCCTGGCACGGCTCGACACCGGATTTCCCTCCCTGGTGCGTTGTTTAGAGGAGTTCGTGCACGAATCATCTCTGCTCGACGCCGTGAAATCCCCCTCTGGCAGCACTGACGACCCCACAGTTGAATTCCCCGAGGATGCCAGCAGCGGCAAAGCCCCACGTCCCAACAAAACCCCTCGGCACGGGATTTGCTGGCTTGTAGCTGCAACCGTCAGAGCAGAAATGGAAGAGCTCCCTGGGGGGGCGCGTCCTTTGCTCGTTCCGGCTCTGGGATGGGGAAAAAAAGCCACTTTTCTGCTAAACGAGCTTGTTAACGCTGGGGAGGAACGTCGCTGATCGCTTGAGGTTTCCCTGTGGAAGGAAATTGTCCACGATCCCAGATCAAGTCCTGGGAGCTTTCCAGGTCCTCCCTGAATTCCTCCTGCATCGAAATCCAGAGCACTCGCTCCCCTTCTGAGTCTTCTTCGTGGGTGCGATGTGTTTCGCACATAAGCGGCATTGGTGCGAGCGCGCGCCAGACCCTGCGCACTTGGTTGCGGCCTGGGATGGAGCGAGGGAAACCGGTGCCGTCCTCCTGTGTCCCAGCTCTGCTCTGCCGCACAAGGAAGAAGAACCCACACGGGGGGGGGGGAAAAACCCACACAGCTGGAGTCTGCCCAGTTCAAGCGCGCTGGGAGTGTGCTGGACCCTGCGAGCTTGGCCGTGACCTGGCATGGAGGAGGAAAAGCCGGTGCCGTCCTCCTACATTGCGACTCTGTTCTGCCAGCAAGAAAAAAAAAAACAAACATGTGGGGGGGAAAAAAAACACACAGCTGGAGCCTGCCCGGCTGAAGCGTGCTGGGAGCGCGCGGGACCTGGCGCACTTGGCTGTGACCTGGCACAGAGAGGGAAAAACTGGTGCCATCCTGCRTCACGACTGTGCTCTGCCACAGGAGGAATAAAAACCACGCGGGGAAAAAACACACAGCTGCAGCCTGCTTGGCTGAAGCGTGCCTAGAGCGTACCGGACCCTGCGAGCTTGGCTGTGACCTGGCATGGAGAAGGGAAAAACCAGCACCATCTTCCTGCGTTGTGACTCTGCTCTGCCAGCAAGGGAAAAAAAAACCAAAACAAAAAACCAAAAAACACATGGGGGGAAAAACACGCGTCTGGAGCCTGCCCGGCTCAAGCGCGCCGGGAGCGTGTGGTACCTTGCGCGCTTGGCTGTGACCCGGCACCTGGAAAAACCGGTGCTGTCCTCCTGCATTGTGGATCTGCTCTGCCGCAGGAGGGGAAAAAAAACCCCAAACAAAACTTGTAGGTAAAAACCACGTACATGGCTGGAGCCTGTCCGACTCAAGCGTGCTGGACCCCGCACRCTTGGCCATGAACCACCATGGAGGGGGGGAAAAAAACGGCGCTGTCCTCCTGTGCTGCGGCTCTGCTCTGTCACAGGTTTCTCCCAGGGAGATAAAAAAACAACATGGGGAAAAAAAAACCCACACGGCTGTAGCCTGCCCGCCTCAAGCGTGCCACGAGCGTGCTGGACCCCGCATGCTTGGCTGTGACTCGGCATGGAGGGGGGAAAACTGGCACCATCCTCCTGCGTTGTGGCTCCGCTTTGCCATGCGAAGGAAAAAAAACACGTAGGGAAAAACCACATGGCTGTAGCCTGCCCCAGCTCAAGCGTGCTGTGAGCGCACCGGACCCCGCACGCTTGGCTGTGACCCGGTACGGAGAGGGGGGAAAAACCAGTGCCGTTCTCCTACGCTGCGACTCTGCTCTGCCACACGTTTCTCCCAGGGAGGAAAAAACCCGTGTGAGGGAAAAAACACGTGGCCGTAGCCTGCCCGGCTCGAGCGTGCTGTGAGCGTGCCAGACTCCGCACGCTTGTCCGTGACCCACCACGGAGGGGGAAAAACCAGTGTTGTTCCGTGCCACGGCTCCGCTCTGCTACAGGTTTCTCCCAGGGAAGTAAAAAAACCCACGCGGGGGAAAAAACATGTGGCCGTAGCCTGTCTGGCTCAAGCGTGCCATGAGYGTGCCGGACCCCGCACGCTTGATCATGATCCAATATGAAGGGGGGAAAAACCGGCACCGTCGTCCTGTGTCATGGCTCTGCTCTCCCCGCAAGGAGGAAAAAAAAAAAAAAAAGAAACAAAACCCCACGGGGAAGAAAAAAACCCACGTAGCCAAAGCCTTCCTGACTCAAGCGTGCAGTAAGCGCGCAGGGTAACCCACTGCAGAAACTCTGCCGGGAGCCGTTTGGCCTGGGGAAAGGCCCCTTCCTCTTGA
The DNA here is from genome assembly GCA_035582835.1 of Phoebastria nigripes. NCBI lineage: Eukaryota > Metazoa > Chordata > Aves > Procellariiformes > Diomedeidae > Phoebastria > Phoebastria nigripes. Next base: position 99,848 of record JAYKAV010003438.1, read on the forward strand.
CTTCCAGGGAAGGCAGCGATTGTCCCCACTTAACCGGTTTAGCATTTAAATTGTCCCAATTCTGCTCCGCCTTTGCATGGCTCTGGGGCGATGGGCTGGGGGAAGGGTTTCCGCAGTCCGGCTCCCACCCTTGAAGCGAGCAGAGCTTGGGAAGCGAGCAGGGAAGCGAGCAGAGCTTGGGAAGAGGCTTTTTAAACTTTACGGTGAGCACTCGGGTCTTTTAGGGTACCGGTGCGGAGCGAGCCGGGGGGCGGGGGGGGGAATCTCCCTTTTTTTTTTTTTTTTTCCCCACCCCCAGTGAGCTTGAAAACACCCAAGTGGGTTTTTGGGGAGGACGGTGGGTTTTTAGGGAGTGCCGTCAGCACGACAGATGGATAAATCTGTGTTTTGGGAAGAATAAAAGGGAAAACTTTGAAAAATCAGGTTTTTTGGTGAGCAAGGTGGGGGATGTGGCACTGATGTCCCCCCTATCTGCGCCGGCTCGTGTTTGGTTGGGTTTGGGGTTTTGGTGGGTTGAGGTGCTGGTGGGTGACGCAGAGCCCAATGCTGGGGTGAGGGTGTGGGATTTGGCGTCATTCTCGGCACGGGGGTTTCGGCACGGCTGCGGTGAGGCACGTTTCGGTGAGCAAAGGTTGGGACCGAGCCGACAAGCGTGGTGCCAAAGGGATGCTGCGATTTATCGCTGGGGAAAGGAGCCGGTGGTCCCTGAGGGATGCAAGATTCTGTCCTGGAGTTGGCTCGGATCAAACCCACATCCCAAAAAACCTGCAGCTTTTAAAAATAAACCCATTTTGTGGGTGTTTTCACCCATTCTTGCCCAGATAGATCCCCTGGCTCGGGGATGTGCCGGGGTCTCTGGCTGGGCTGCGGTGCAGCTGCAATTAAAAAGGCAAAACTCCGCGATGGCTTTTGCCCCCCTGGATCCCAGGTGCTGCTGCCTGTCCCCTGCCTGTCCCCTGCCTGTCCCCTGCCTGTCCCCTGCCTGTCCCCTGCCTGTCCCCTGCCTGTCCCCTGCCAGCTTTGCCGGCACATTGCCACCATGCACCCGGCATGTTGCCATGCCTTTTTATTTCCTCGCAGCGGAGCGACACATCTTGGGGCGGCTTCTTGCTGTTTGATGGCACACCGGGAAACACCGGGAGAAACGCTGGCACCGTGCCGGCTGCCAGGCTCCCATCCTGCCGGCACAGGGCAATGTGGAGGCTTCTCCAACGCTCCTTGCCGTCACGATGGATGAGCCACCGTGGCACGATGGGAGATGTGGTAAAAAGGGAGTGCTGTGCGTGTCTGACCAGATTTAAGCTGGATGGTGGTTAAAGATGGGGTGATGCCACGATCCGCTGCTTTCCCCCATCCCGGCAGAGCATCCCTCATCCCAGCCCACTGGCACTGAGCCGACACCGTGGCAAACCCCTAAACATCCACAAATTTGGGGTTTACTCGGCGCTGCGCGGTGAGAGCATCCCGCCGGCACGGCGTGGGCATCAGGTGCCATTTCGGTGTGACGCTGGTGGAATATCCATACAAACCGAAGCCAGCCGGAGCAACCGATCCTCATGGAAGAAAGACGTCGACGCGTGGAGCCAACATATTTTTAATTTATTTAATAGAATTTCTATTTTCACTTCTTATTGGCAAACTAACCCACACTGGCTCTGGGCATCATTCCCTGGGGAAGCGACGGGCACCGGCTGCTTCAGGGCAGCAGAGATTTCGGGGTGGCATTTCGGGGTGGCTGCCGGGCGTTGGGGTTTGCTCCATCGCTCTCCTCCCTCGGCCCTGGGGCGGGAAAACATCTTGTGCCAGCTCGAATAATTCCCTCTTCATTTGCATTCTTTACCTTGAAGGTATTTATAGTCTCTTCTCTGCCTTCTCCTTCCTTGGCGGGGTAAATTTAGCTCCTTCGCTCTCCTCCTGTGCCTTTATCCTCCGGCGGAGCTGATAAGCCCGGCTTTTTAGTGCCTCTTTCCTCCTATTTTTCCCTTCTCCGCCCTCCCGGGTCARGATTCGACCCGGCATCTCTGCCCTGCAGAGATCAGGATCCTGAGCACTCTCCTTTTTTTCTCCCAATGATTTTCTTTTTCACCCTTTAACCTGCAGCAGCATCGGGTGGTGGAAGGTGTTTTGGGGTGATGGTTTATTTTTGAGAGGATTTCACACTTGGGTGGCCAGTACCTGGTTGCCCCCCAAGGGTCCCCAAGCCCTTCGAGGGTCCCCTAGCATGAAGGTACCACTTTGTCCCACCCGCTTGAATTCATACGGGGGAAGGATGTGGCACAGCATCCCCAAATCCCTGCCACACCCCGGTTTTGGGGGCAGCTACCCTGATTTTGGGGCAGCTGGTGGCGGAGCAGAACTCCCAGGGGTGCAAACTGGCACCTTTCTCAGTGCTGCATCGTGGGGATTGAATTTTTTGGGGGATAAATAATCAATTTGGGGGCGATTGGGGTTTTTTGGGAGCGTGTGGCAGAGGATGGAGGGGATGCTGTTCCCCTGGCAAATCATGACGCAGAGTGTGGGGGGGAAAAGCTTTGTACTGGGGAGAAGCAGCACCTTTTGGGGACCTTCAACTCCAGCAGGGACCCGGCACCGTGTTGGCTACCGGCAGCACCAATTTTTGCAAGGGGAGAGCGATGGGACACCGAGGGCTTTGGTGACCACAGCAAGGCACCAAGACCGTTGGGTTTCTCAGCACGGGCAGAGCTGCAACCATTTCTCCTCCACCTCAGCAAAATCCAGCCTCTTTTCTCATTTTCTCCTCTTTTATCTCTTATTTTTTGTAGATTTTGCCGGCAGTCCCTGGCCGCCAACCCTCCTGAGTGCCGGCGCGGTGTTTTTTTCCGAGTGACACAGCACAATCGGCGAGGGATGGAGAAAGCTGTCCCTAATTTCTCAGAGCGCCAAGGAGATGGAGGCAGAGCCCTGTTAATGACACCGGAGCCAAACAAAGAGACTTTTCCTGCCCTTGAGTGCCCCCAAGGCGAAGAACGAAGAGCCGCTTTCCTTCAAGATGCAAAAAAGCCCCTGGAGAACCCGGCTTTATCTGGGACGTCGGTGGAAACGGAGACGGAGCTCGAGGAAGATGCTTTCTACACCGCGGATGATCTGGCGACGATGAGCAGGGAGGGGAAGGGACCCTCCGGCGCCGAGCTGTGCCCGTTGCAAGAGGACCCCGACTTCTTCTCGTCACTCTCCCGTCAGGAGCCCGACGTTGCCCTGGAAGCGCATGACGTGGCCGGTAAGTCCCCGGTCGGTGCCGTTGGGGTGGCTTTTTGGGCGATGGGGACATCTCCCGGTGCTTCGTGTGTGCCCGGTGATGCTCGGGTTGATTCGGTTGGTTTGGTTGCCTGATGGTCGCGCCATCGTGCCGGGGCGGTTTGCAGTGGACGTTTGCTCTCTTGGTGTTGGAGATGTTCCCCAACTCTCAGCATCTCGCAGCGAAACGGGAACCGCGGTACAGTGAGAAACACGTGGATTTGATGGAAGGAGAAACGAGGGTGCGAATGCCGGGCCGGCATCCCCACGCCGCTGCCTGCCTTCAGCACCACAGACAGGCACAAAACCTGATGGTGGGTCAAGCTGGTGGCTTTTTGGAGACCCCTCCTCCCCCTGGCATGGCGTTGGGACCCCAAACCAAAGGTGTCCCCAAATGGGGACACCTTGCTCATCCCCGTGCAAGGTGGTCGTGCTCCACCGCGTGTCGGTGTGGGACCGGTGCCACGTCGGGAGGGAGCAGACGGTGGCTGTGCCGCGGCGGCGGTGGTAACCTGTGTGTTCTCGGTATTGCTGGYGAAGCCGCGGCCGCGCCGAGCGGAGTGAAACCGTGCCACCTGCGCCTCGCTGAATTCCCCTCTTCTTGAAATGGAAATGCTCCTCCAGCTTTGCCGAGGGCGGCTGCGTGCTTGCAGGGCAAAGGCATCATCCTTTGCCTCGCCACTTGGTGCCGGGGAAGCCGCGCCGCCAGTGCTGTGAGGGTGATGGGGGATGAGGAGCTCCGGCAGGGACTGGTTGGTCCCCAGTACTGGTGTGGAACTATACTGGGATGTCCTTGGCATTGTGAAAAACGCCGGCATGCGCTGGATGCTCTTGCAGGGGATGTCCTGCTATGAGGTGGGGGATCTTTGTCACCTGTGGGAGACCCTGTTGGGTCCATCCCTGACTCAGCTCTGGGAAAAACTCTCCTCCAAGGGCTCTTGGATGAGCAGGGAGGTTTTCATAGAGTGGTTTGGGTTGGAGACCCCTTGTCCCCCTTGTCAAAGATCATCTAGTCCAACTCCTTGCTGTGGGCAGGGACATCTTCCGCTAGATGAAGTTGCTCAAAACCCCATCCAACCTGACCTTGAACACTTCCAATGATGGAGCATCCACAACTTCTCTGGGCAACCTGGTCCAGTGTCTCACCACCCTCATCATAAAACATTTCTTCCTTATGTCCAATCTAAATCTACCCTCTTCCCGTTTAAAACTGTTGCCCCTTGTCCTACAGGTCTTGGTCAAAAGTCTTTCTCCATCTTTCTTATAAACCCCTTTTATGTATGGAAAGGCCACAAGAAGGTCTCCCCAGAGCCTTCTCCAGGCAGAAGAACCCCAACTCTATCAGCTTTTCTTCATAGGAGAGGTGCTCCAGCTCTTGGATCATCTTCATGGCCTCCTCTGGACCYGCTCTAACAGGCCCTTCTCCATGGGGCTGCTCTCAATCCCCCAGTTTGTGATACTGGGGATTACCTTGACCCAGGTGCAGGACCTTGCATTTGGCCTTGTTGAACTTCATGAGGTTCACGTTGGCCCAGTTCTTGGCTCATCAAGAAGTCACCTTGGCCTGTCGAGGTCCTTCTGGATGACATCCTTTCCCTCAAGGTATCAACTCAGTTTGGTGTCACCCCCAAACTTGCTGAGGGTGTGCTCAATCCCAATATCCATGTTATTGATGGAGATAATAAATAGTATTGATCCCAGTACAGACCCTTAAGGGACACCACTCACTACTGGTTTCCAATTGGACGTAGAGACTGTAACTCTTTGGACGCAGCTGTCCAGCCAATTCCTTATCTATTGAATGTGGCTGCTGCAAGTTGTCTGTAGATCCCCAGTTGTCCAGCGTCTGTCCCCTGTCTGCTCTGGAGGATTAATCCTCTCCTGCCTCAACTTCTCCATCATTTCAATGCCAAACACTGGCCAGGTGCCTCCACCATCCCAAGTCCTACCTGAACCCCTCCATGTGTTTGCAGCCCTCCTGTCCTTCCCCATCCCCGTGTCCTCACTGGAAAACGAGGTGGGTGGTGGCCACGGATCTCACCACCGGCTGGTGATTTGCCTCATTAATTGTCCCCTGGCTGGTGGGTGGCTTTTTCCTCAGCTGGAAGCAGTAACAGTGGTGGGGTTGCCGCCTGTGATTCTTCTTCAACRCTGCTTCCCCGTGATGAGTTTTCCTGTCTCTGCAAATACCAGTTGACTTAAAACCTTATCTTCTGGTGCAGGCGACCTGTTTGGTGAGTCCTGCTGTTATTTACCCACCACGAGGTGGGTGGGGAAGGACTATGTTGCATTTGGGAAGCTTTTCAGCTCTATGTTCCTTCACCATGGTCAACAGGTGGAAAACTAGCTCCAGGGGATGGACATGGGTGTTTAAAGATGGTGTTTAAAGGAGGAGGGAGTTGGTGCCCAAAAAATAGCGAGGGCTGTGTTGGGAGATGGAGAACGTCCCCATCCGGGTGTCCAGCCTGGCTCTGGATGGGTGGTGGGGCTCAGTTGGGGTCCTGGGGTGCTTCGGGTGGACCCAGCTCCAGCCCTGCTCATGGGCAGACTTAAAGGGATGCAAGCCCCCATCACTGCTTCCCAGCTTGCAAAACCAAGGTGAAATGGCCCCAAATGCCCCAAAACGGAGGCTAAGACTGGCACACCAGTCTAAGGGTCTCGTGGGGTGGGAAGATCCTGCACAAATGCTTGCAGTGCCACCAAGGGGCTCTTCTGATGCCTCCAACAGCCTCATCACGGCAAAATTATCCCGGCATCTGCCGAGCGCCACCGACCATGAGCCGGAGGTGGTTTGGCAGCTGCCGGTAGGATTTTGGAGCCAGGCAGAGTCCATGTTGCTGCCGGGAGGTCAGCAAGTGATCGCCAGGAGAGATGTTCCCCCGCAATGAGGGTGGTTTTTGGGGTGCCCTCGGTGTGGAGCATCCCTCCAGAGCAGTGGTGTGTCCTGCTTGCGTGCCAGAGAACGCTGAGCCGGTGCCAGTGCTGCTGGTGGAGGGGCAGCATGCCCGAAGGATGGCGGCGTGGGAGAAGAGGTGGAGGAAAAAACCCCACGTCGCTGCTCGCCCCGGTGCTGGCGATTGTGGCAAGCGAGTGGTGGTCGGGCTCTGCAGCGCACGGGCTTGTTAGCGGAGGAACAAGCACTCTAGCAGCTCGTGCAGCTGCTCCGTTCTGCCCGACTGAGCTTTGAGCCGGTGAGGAGGAAGGAGCCACTGCCGGGGATTTCCCATCCCTGATTGTGGTACCTGAACCATCACCCTGTTTTCAGTTGGAGGCACCGTGAGTGATGGGGGTTGGGTGCCACATCCCACAGGGACCCTTCTCATGGCTTTCTGGTGGCCTTGTCTCCCCTCCTTGCTCTTTGGGGGGATGTTTTGGGCTGCTCACTGGGATTTTTTTGGGGTGCTGCGCTGCGCAGAGGCTCTTTTAGAAGTGGTTTGGGTAATTTGTTGTTGCAGGCAGCAGCAACAGGGCTGGAGATGCTCCAGCCTTTGCCCCCTTCCTATTTTGGGGCTCATCGCTGTCAGTGAAGGCGGGGGTGCCGCTTCCCCGTGGGACCCGGTGAGGCGGGATCCGAATCGCTGAGCCTTTATCTCCAAGCTGCGGTTCCCTCCTCGTTTCCCGAATCACCAGCACCCTTATCAACCCGTGCCYGGGGGGAGGTTTTTCTTCCCCGTATCGGCATGGGAATCGGTGGGGCGGTTGGAGCTGTGGTCGGTCACGGCCCATCAACACGTCGAGCTTTTGCTCGATTCTTCCTCCCTTGCACCACTCACAGCATCGCGTTGGTTTGGGGCTGCCTGGGGAGGGACTGGTCCCCTCGGGTCACCCGGCTGTGTGTCCCCGCTGGCGATGGAGCACGAGGTCGGAGGTTTCACTGGAGGTGAGGGTTCCCCCCTTGGTGCGTGGGGAGGCTTTGGAGGAGGATTTGGTGGCTGGGGGGCTGGGAAGGGGTGGGTTGGGCTTGTGCTTTCAGCTGCATGCGTGGGAGGGATGGTACCCGGCTCCTCCCCGCGCTTGGGGATGGTGCCACGAGGTCCTCGATGTGGGGACGTCCTGCTTTGGGGTTGCTGTGGCAGCGTGGGGTGTGACAAGGTCCCCAATGTGGGGATGTCTTGCTTTGGGATTGCTGTGGCATTGTTCTAGGGTCCTAATGACCCTGGCACGGGGACATGCTGCGTCAGGGATGCTTGTGGCAGTGTGGGGTGTCACAAGGTCCCCGATGCAGGCGTGTCCTGCTTTGGGATTGCTGTGGCAGTGTGGGGTGTCACTACGGTCCCTGATGTGGGGATGTCCTGCTCTGGGATTGCTCAGGCAGTGTCACCAAGGTCCTCGATGCAGGGACATCCTGCTCTGGGGATGCCTGTGGCAGTGTGGGGTGTCACAAGGTCCCTGGTGTGGGGACATCTGGCTTTGGGATTGCTGTGGCAGTGTGTAGAGTCCTGATGTCCCTGGAATGGGGACATGCTGCATCGGGGATGCTTGGGGCAGTGTGGGGTGTCACTACGGTCCCCAATGCAGCACTGTATGAATGTCACCAAGGTCCCTAATGCAGGGACATCCTGCTCTGGGGATGCTGTGACAGTATGCGGTGTCACCAAGGTCCCTGATGTAGCAGCATGTAGTGCCACAAGGTCCCCAGTGCAGGGACATCCTGCTCTGGGGATGCTGTGACAGTGTGCGGTGTCACCAAGGTCCCTGATGTAGCAGCATGTAGTGCCACAAGGTCCCCAGTGCAGGGACATCCTGCTCTGGGGATGCTGTGACAGTGTGCAGTGTCACCAAGGTCCCCAATGGAAGGGACAGCAGGATGCTCTGGGGATGCTGTGACAGTGTGGGGTGTCACCGCGGTCCCCGTGGCATCGTGCAGTGCCACGAGGTCCCCAACACAGGCTCGCCATGCTCTGTGGATGGCAAAGCCCCAAAGCCCTGTAGCAAGTCAGTGCCATGGGCTCACATCCCCACCAGTGACCTCTGTCCAGGAGCTGCCATATTAATTAACCAAATTAATCAAGGCAAATCATGCTTTGATTTAATACAAGAACAGTAGAAGAGAGGAAACAGCATTTGTGGTCCTGGCGTGAGATTATTGACCTGAAATCTGCCGTTCCTGGCACTGGAGCTGCCGGATACATCTTGATTTAGCCAAATCTTTTCTTTTATGCCTTATAATGTGTTGAATCACCGGCACAGGATCTGACCGAGCTACTCAGGGTCAGCATTAGGCTCCTCTTCTGCTCCCAATCGCATCGGAGATGGGGTTTGATTTGGTCTTGATGTTTTAATATCCCCGGTGTTGGCCCCAGCTTTGCAGGACTGGATTTTATCCCATGGTAGTATCAGACCGGAAAGCCTGAACCAATGCACACTGTGAGGTTCGACCATGTGCCAAACTGGGACAACTGGGAAAACGCCCAGTTCAGGTACAAACAACTCGTGTGCTTTAGCTAAAAAGGAGCGTTTTCATCCCAATTTGCTTTAACGACCCGCTGCCCGCCTGTGATGGGCACCCCAGGGCTTTCCTGTGCTGCAGGCGGTGAAACCTGGCCGCAGCATTGTTTATTCCCACTTTAGAGCTTTTTATAATTATTTTGATTGTGATTGTGGGGAAGCCGCTCTCGGTTTAGTTCAGGGCCATTTCTAGCTCTGGGGGGGGGGGGAAAGAAGCAGGGGGTTTTTTTTGTTTTTGGTTTTTTTTTTTTTTTTAGGATCCAGGCGACTAAATAAATCCACCATGTCTTTTTTTGGGAGGCGATATGAAAGGGCTGGCAGAGAACCAGAGCCCGTGGGCTTGTTCGGCACCGTACAGCACCCTGCATCGCCTTGTCCTCTTGGCAGGGGGGTTTCTAGCAGGAGCAACCTCCCCCAAAATCCTCCCACCTTAGGGGGAATCACGCCTTTGAGCTCCCCAAAGGATGCTCAAGCTTTTGCAGCATCAGGCGGCGTGGCAGCTTGGGAAGCTGGAGATAGAGAAGTTTTTACAGACTTTTTTTTTTTTTTTTTTCTGCTCCATTCAAGAAGAGACGATGCCATGGAAAGGAGGTAGGGGAGGCGCTCACGGCGCCGGGGTTTTAATTTATACAGGTCTGACAGCAAGGACAATACCCAAGATGGACTACATGTGGCAGGGGCTGAGGCTCAGCCTTTGTCCCACCTCCGTGTCCCTTTTGTTTCGCCACCTATTTTATTTCCCCTCCCCTCCACTTCTCTTTTCTTTTTAATCCCTTCTTCGGTGTCCCCTCTCCATCCCTCTCCCCTTCCCCCTCCAGTCTTGACTCGCAAGAACTGCTGTCACGGGCCAAGAGCCTCTTTTGATTCATCCCTCCGAGCACCATTAAGGAGCTCTTGAAGTTGAGATCGCTCCCGGGAAAGGCTGATCCCAACACTCGGAGATCCCCTCCCCTCTCCAGCATCCACGTGCATGATACGATTATTTTATATATATTTTTAATATTTTTTTTTTTTTTCCCCGCTGGAATGAAACTCAAGAGCCCACTTGAGCCCAGAGTCACGCATAAGAGCCCGGGCAAGGATGCTCAGAGCTGTGTTTGCCTCCGCTCCTGTCACCGCCCGATGCCGTCAGGAAATCGAGGGGCAGGACACGGCATTCCCGGGGTGGAGGTGGGCTCAGCGCCCGCTGCCCACGCAAGGAACGACCCTGGGGGGAAGGTGCTGGCTTGTCCTGACAGCTCAGTGCTTGCTGGTCCCGTGGGGCTGTAGGTTATAGGTATTTTTTCTTTAAGAATATGCTCTTGGAAAGTAATTAAATGGCAGAAATAAGCCACGGGGTGTGACGGTCACCGGTGCTGCATGTTTTGGGAAGTTGTCCCCATCCGTGTCTCCAGCCTGGAGTGGTTTGGGGACAACCCATCCTTGGGTTGGCAGTAATCTGGGTTTTAATTGCCTCTGGGGAATAACGATGCTCACCTGTTCATCCCCCTCCGCGGTGTGGTGCCGAGAGGAGTCTGGTTTTGGGGTGCTGCTGCCTGGAGGGTGATGTCTGGCTTAAATTATCTTAAAAAGGGGTAATCTCAAACTGCAAGGCTCCATCCGTGACTCAGTTTCCCCTTGCAACCCTGGCAAAATCCTGCTGCTGTGGAGGGAGGGATCCAGGCTGTGTGCTTGGCTCTCCTGCAAACTGGGGAGAAATCCAGCAGCATTGGRGACAGTGGGAGCTCCGCGGCTTCTCTTTTTGCACACTCATGGAGTGTGTCCTCGTAGATGTCCTCAATCCTGGCCTCTGAGATGTTGCCACCTTCATCATCGTTAAAATAAAGCTTGTTAGATGCTGCAGGGGCTTTTCTAGGAGTGTCCTGCTAAACGGGAGCTGCTCTCCAGGCTGAGCATAAGGTGCTGTGGGGATCTCATGGGACGAGGGAGTCACCGGGATCAAATTGCCTGAATTTGGGTCATTTTGGGGTTGRTGGCACCGGTGACAAATTGCTGTGGGTCAGGCTGGCTCCTGGTCCACGTTGTGATGTTATCCAGCTCCCCACCTACCCTGGAGCCTCTCCAGGGGGTGGCTTTCACCCCAAAAACGTGTTCATCCTCGCTGTGGGAGCATGGGAGGTGGTGGATGAAGGCTGAACGATTCTTTGAACTCGCTTCCCTCCTCCGAATGTCCCAAGTATCCTTTCCAAGGGGATGGGAGCTGGGGAAGAGGGCAAAGGTGGTTTTTCTTTGCTTGGAAGAGCAAAGTCTGCGCGGCGCTTAAATAACCAAACCGCCACGGAGCGGATGGAGATAAGGAGGAAGCAGCTGGAAACGCACTGGTGGCAGCTCGGCTGTACGGTAGAAATCAATAAATCCCGGCAGTGGATGGATGTCGCGRTCCGGGGATGCCCGAGCAGGATCCTCGGCATGTGGCTGGGTGCTGGGCTCAGGTTCCTGCTCATGCTGGATTGAGCACTTTGGATGTTGGGTGCTGGAAAAGCTGGATTTAAGCTGTGTGGCATGGTTTTTTTTCCTGGCTTGTGCAACAAGGATTTGGAGATGGAGATGTGCCAGGTAGTTCGTGGGTGCAAGGTGTTGCAAAGGGCCATGTGCGCTGCTAAAATTGGGTGGTAGGCATCCAATATTGCTGCAAATGGCAAATGTTTGCTGGTTGCTTTGCCCGGCCCCGAATCGGGGTGTCGGGTGTTGGATGGAGCTGGGGGGTGGTCCCAAATTGGGGTGTTGGGTTTTGGGACGGAGCCGGTGCATGGCCCCAAATTGGGGCGTCAGGTTTGGGACGGAGCCGGGGGACGGCCCCAAATTGGGGTGTTGGGTTTTGGATGGAGTTGACGCATGGCCCCGAATTGGAGCGTCAGGTTTGGATAGAGCTGGGGAGCAGCCCYGAATCGGGGTGTCAGGTTTTGGATGGAGCCAGCGCACAGCTGTGTTCCCCATTGCGACACGGACCTGCCCATTAGGGCTTGGCAAAGCTCCTCCAGGACTTGCATGCTGCAGAGCTGATCCAAACAGATCCACCACTAAAAAAAAAAAAATGCCAATAATTGCCATTTTTGAGCCATGCATCACTATAGCACAGCCACCCCCCGGAGATCTCGCTGGTACCTTTGTGCGTGGCCAGTCTGGTGATAAGTAAGATGACTTTGTGTTGCGTTAATCTGGATGATGTTGAGTGGATGCGTGTGGTCTGGTTGCAATTTCACATTAAAATACTGAAAAGCATCTGCACCCAGAGCCGTACTGGGAGTAGCTGGAGAAAGGGAGATGATTTTTAGGATGCGTGATTTTTTTTTTTTTTTTTTTTAATGCCGCAACCCGCATAAGCGATCTGATTGTTAACCACGGTTCTAAGGGGGCTGTTGCGWTAATCTGGATGATGTTGAGTGGATGCGTGTGGTCTGGTTGCAATTTCACATTAAAATACTGAAAAGCATCTGCACCCAGAGCCGTACTGGGAGTAGCTGGAGAAAGGGAGATGATTTTTAGGATGCGTGATTTTTTTTTTTTTTTTTTAATGCCCATCACTGGGAGCCTGCAACATGGAGCATAACATTTATGTTATGGAGCATGAATCAACCCCGTGGGGACATGGGTTGGCTGGAGATGTGCTAAAGTGGTGGCATTTGGTGGCTGTGGTTCACCGCTGTCCTCCAGGGAAGGTAAAGGATCCTGCATGTGCCCAAGATGGAGAACTCATGTCCGGAAATTGCACAAAATAACGGTTTAACATCATTTCACCACAGCTGAAGGAACATCTCTTGCTTTGCTCTTGGTGGTATCCTCCTGTCCCCGAGCAGGTCACTGGTGTCGGGCTTGTTTTGCGTTGGCTGCCAACAGCTATGAGCAAAGAGATGGAGAAGGGAAGCGACGTTTGGGGCTTGCACGAAGGGAGCGTTGGTCTCAAACAGCGGTTTCTGAAGAGCAATTTCTGCTGTTGCTCAACTGTTGGTTGGGTCTGTGCATCCGTCTTGGTCTGAGCTGCCCCAGCTGGTGGTTGTACAGCCCCGTGCCCAGGGAGACACCAAAAAACCCCAAGAAATTGGTCCTTAAAGTCTTCTGGTAGATGTTCACGTGGCTTACAAGCCCAACCCTTAAACTCTCCCTTAACCAAGTCTTAAATTCTTTGTCATGGAGCGTGTGTGAGGGTCTTGAGATGCTGCTGTCTGTCCCACCTCTTCCTGATCGTTGTTGTTCCAAAGAGCATCTGGGTTGACCCTTCTTGGGGGTAGAGACTTGCAGATGAGAGGCAGAACCAAAGAGCTGGAGCAGTTGGTTTACGGGAGCCTGGGAAATAAAATTAACAGGAGGAGGAGGTCAAAGTATACTCAGTCCTTGCAATGCTGGGGTTTGTCCTAGATCTGGGCTTTGGTGGGGTGATGAGACCTCATGGCACTGTCCTAGTTTTAATTGTGAAGCATCGGAGTGAGTTTTAGGGGTGTTTTGAGGGAAAACGTGTCGTTCTTGTAAGGTGGGTCCCCACGTGAAGTGCTCCAGCATAGGAAATCATGCTTTGGTTTGATCTTGGGTTGAGCAGAGAGCTCCAGGTGCCTCTAAACCTTTTTCTGGAGTGGATGCAGCTCATGTGTAGCCTGTCCCAAGGTGTGTTTGCTAACTGCTGGGCCAYTTTTTTTTATGGCCCGCCTTTGAACTCCATCCAGAAAAAGATATGCAAGTTATGAGACCAGACACCCGATGGAGGTGCAGCTCTTGCTAATCTTGCCTTAACTCTTTGGGACAGTCCCCGGTGCCTACATCCAGTGGCCTTTTCTGAGGTTTCTTGCATGGGCGAGGGGCTGCCCCTGAAATCGTGGCTGTTTTCCAACGTTGTCTCCTTCCTCACTGGTGTTGGGCTGAGTTTAAGTTGTTGGCTTTCAATCTGTCTTAACTGGGAGGTTGAGCTTACAGTCCCAGTAACCTTCCTCACTAGTTACTGCTTCGTCAGCCTCTTAGCCTGCGAACGGTGCCAGGAAAGATGTCATGTTGTTGCCTAGCAAATAAATAATTGAATACTTGAGTCCAAGACAACAGGCAGGGCTTAGCTGGAGCTGGGACGTGGAGTACAGTTGGAAACCCTAAAGTTGCATGGAAAAAAACCCACGCTACGTCTCCTCTAACGCAGGGGTAACAAAGCTCTCGGCTGTGGATCTCTTCCCAAAGACTTTTGGGGTTAGTAGCTTTCCACCCGTGCTGTGGGTAAGCACCAAAATAAGGATTTGATGGCAGCATGAGGGTTGGGTTGAGTGGTTGCTTGCAAGCATGGCGACATTCCTATGGGGTGGGAAGGTGGGTCATGACGTCATCCTCAAACGTGCCACCAAGAGAACGGGGTGGGTATTGTTCAAGGCGTTTTCTTGCTGCAGATGGTCTTTGGTAACCCAAAACCATGGCCCTGAATGGACAAGGTCTGCAGCAAGGAGCGGTCCTGTCTGGTACCCGGTGGTCCTCCTTGGTGTGCTGGGAGAAGGTTTCACACCAGTGCTCGATAGCGGTTGTCCAAGTCGCGGAGCACCTGCCGTGCCCGTCTTTCGGTGTCTATAAATAACCTCCAAAATCCAGCACCCCCCGAGCAGCCTCTCTCCCCTGTGCCGTTGCTTGTGCTAACCGGGCCACGGTTTAAAAATAAGCCGGGGGCAACAGTGGGCATGGCCGTGGATTCTCCTGCTGCCTTGCAAAGTAGGACATGGCCCAATCCTTCTTCTCCACTGAGCATTTATGGGGAGGAAAGGTTCTATACCAGTGCAAGCTTGTTTTTTGGCCATGCAAAGCCAAGTTCTTGGTCGGGGCAAGTGGGGTGTAAATGTGTTGTGGCTGYGGTGTTGGGTTTCTCGGGGTGGCTTGCTTCTGTCCTACAGCCCAGGCTGCTCTCCTGCTCCATCCAGGTTGCCAGATGTCTGGAAAACCTCAGCAAGTGGCATAAATCTAATTTTTTCTTCTTGATATCGGGGGGATAAAAGCTATTTGGGAACGTGTAAGGGATAAGTGGCTGTGGCAATGACCCCTTTTGCAAGAGCAAACTGCTGCTGGGTCAAGCTGGGGATGGAGATACCGTAACCTTCTCCCAACCCCAGCAGAAATGAGCTAATGCTTCGGCACGAGGCCACATTAATCCTTCTCTGGAGTTTGCTGTTGCTGAGAAAATGAAATTCACGTTTGCACTGTGCCTCCTGCAGCACCGTGTCTGGCCGGTACTGTGGTGAATAGCAAAAAAAAAAAAAAAAAGTTTTTTTTTTTAAGTATGTTAACAGCAAAAGGAGGACTAAAGAAAACATTGGTCCGTTATTTGATGAGGTTGGTCGCCTCATAAATAGGGATGGAGATAAAGCAGAGACATTTCATGCCTTCTTCACCCCTCTCTTTAAGACCAACAATGGGCCCTGGGACCCCATGGAGTTGGGTTGGAGGACCACAACTGGGGGAGCGGTAAGCTCCCRGTTGACTTTGAATTTGCATGCAGTTGCTGCAGCAAATCCCGTACATGTAAATCTACAGGTCCCGATGGGATTCAGCCTGGGGTACTGGGAGAGTTGGCTGATGTTATTGTGAGACCTTTCTGTTATTTATCAAGGGTCTTGGGACTCTGGAGAGTTCCCAGTCAACTGGAAGCTAGCAAATGTTATTCCAATTTCCAAGAAGGACATGGAAGATGACCCTGGTAATTATAGACCTGTCGGTCTCACTTCGGTGCCTGGTAAAATTATGGAGAAGGTTATTCTAGGAGTTATTGAAAAACACTTGAAAGACGATGCAGTCATCGGTCAAAGCCAACGTGGGTTCATGAAGGGAAAGTCATGTCTTCCTAACTGAATATCCTTTTGTGACAAGGTTACCTACCTCATGGACGAAGGGATGGCAGTGGATGTGGTTTTTGGGGATTTTAGCAAAGCTTTTGATACTGTTTCAGAGTATCCTTCTGGACAAAACGTCCAGCATTACAGCTAGACACTGACACAACACCTTGGGTGAACAGTTGGCTGAAGGGTCAGGCTCAAAGAGTTATAGTCAACAGGGCAACATCTGGCTGGTGGCCAGTCACTAGTGGTGTTCTCTAGAGGTTTTTCTCTCTTCA
The DNA here is from genome assembly GCA_035582835.1 of Phoebastria nigripes. Lineage (NCBI taxonomy): Eukaryota > Metazoa > Chordata > Aves > Procellariiformes > Diomedeidae > Phoebastria > Phoebastria nigripes. The sequence goes on from JAYKAV010003438.1 coordinate 115,617, forward strand.
ATGTTTTTATCGATGACCTGGACATGGGAGTTGAGTGCACACTCAGTAAGTTTGCTGGTGATGCTAAATTAGGAGAAGCTGTTGATTGCCTTGAGGGTAGAGAGGCCTCACGGGGAGACATCTTGATAGATCAGAGCGCTGGGCAATCACCAACTGTATGACATTGAACAAGGACAAATGCCAGATTCTGCACCTGGGATGGTGTCATCTGGGATGTACGTATAGATTTGGGGCCAAGAGGGTGGAGTGCAGCCCTGCAGAGAGGGGTCTGGGACTTTTGGTTGATGGAAAGCTCAACGGGAGTCACCCATGTGCCCTCATGGCCAAAAGGGCCACCCGTATCCTGGGGTGCATTAAGCACAGTATAGTGAACCGGTCGAAAGATGTGGTTGTCCCATGTCTTGGTGTGACCTCACCTTGAGTCCTGTGGGCACTTTGGGGCTCCACAATCTAAGAAGGACATAAAAATATTAGGAGGACACGAGGGAACGGCTTAAAGTTGCATCAGGGGGAAATTCAGATTGGCCATTAGGAAAGAGTTCTTCACGGAGAGGGTGGTCAAGCACTGGAACAAGCTCCCCAGGGATGAGGTCATGGCCCCAAGCCTGTTGGTGTTCAAGAAGTGTTTGGAGAATGCTCTTAGATATAGGGTTTAACTTTTAGGTTGCCCTGTGTGGAGTCAGGAGTTGAGCTTGATGATCCTCGTGGGTCTCTTCTAACACAGGASACACGTCCTTGTGTCATCAGGACACACTGGTTTCAACCCAGCTGGTGCTTTGCGGTTTTGGGGGAACTTTGCTGGTTTTAAGACATGAAGTTGTTGCCGCGGAAGCATGGTGTCCTTGTAGGAGAACTGGTGGCACTTATCTCACTTGGATTTGTCTCTAGGGTGCAACGTGGAGCTGAGCAGCTGCTTCCCTTCCTCCGCCGGTGGCACCATGTCTGGTTTGTCCTCYTTGTAACTGTGTTATCTGGTGCATTGCTATAGTTTTGGGCTGTCCGCGTGGTCAAAATCCTTCCTTTTCTTGCTGTCTCCCAAAAATGTGTGTATCTGTGGGAAGAGACTTCTGGGGCTTGGCCATCAAAGACTCCAAGATGTAGAAAAAAGGATTAGTTTAAGGATGGAGGAGCTGGGGAAAGTGTTTCTCCCCAGTTTGTACCTGATAGTCCCTGCAGAGATGTCCAAGCACAGCCTTAACTCTAAGCCCTGTGTMGGGGCTGCAAATATTCTCCATTTATCTCTATTTTCCAGCAAGCATTGCTGGTGGCCGGTCCCTTCTTGCTCATCCTTGGGCCAGAGTCCTGCTTTTCCATCCTGGGGTCTTCCCTGGGGTGTTTAGGAGCCCCCCAGCCCTCCCCTATGTGGGATGGTTGAGTGGAGGAAGGATCTCGGCAGCTTTTTGGGCTCCATCTCAACATCCTTGTTGCTGGAGCCTGACGTGTTCCTGCCAGCCCTGACATGGGGGGTGAAATGCTGCCAGGCGAAGCCGTCCAGCCATTCTCTATCACTGCAATAACGCCAGCGCTTGGCACTGACGCCATGCCAAGGTGGCCCTGAGAGCCCGTGCTTGCGCCAAGGACCAAATCCAACCTCTTGGCTCAGTTTGGGGAAGCATCCGTGCTCAGCAAGGCTCTCCCATTGATGTCGTGTGCTCTCCGGAGCGCTCCGGCACGTACGCCAGCGTGATTAATAAGCGTTCCCAGGTCTTCGCGGTGGACGGTGGGTTTCTGTAACTGGAAAGGACAGCTCGCTACAGGCTGACAGCAACGAACAGCAAGAGGAAGATCCCTYAGGAGTCTTCTCCGTAGCCTTATAGCATCCAAAACAGACTTTGGGGATCTTCTCGCCTGCTAATATTACAGGTACAAAAGAGCTGAGCCTTGTGGCTTCCTAGGGMTCCCCTGTCATTGCTTTTTAGGTGATTAAAAGCCTATTTTAACGATGGTGAAGCCAAAACCTGCCGGCAGATGGAGGAAAAAGTTGATGGGGGTGAAAGACGCAGAGTTGGAGGGACCCGGAGCGAAAAGGGGACGGCGATGTGAATCGCCTGCATTCATCGCCGGTAAAAACACTACCACTTTTATGGGAGCAGCTGAGATCTGCTGGAAATTTAATAGAGATGGATCCAAACAAGATGAGCTTGCAACAGAGTCTGGATGCCTTTCAAGCAGCTTGGATAGAAACTGTTCTTTCATTAGATGCTGGATGTGTCCTCTGCTGACGAGGAAAGTTTTCTGCCGCCCATCACATAAATCTTGCTTAAAGCTGGATGGAGCAGAGCAGGATCTAGAGGATGAATTTGCTTGGAGGCCTGATAACTCTTTAAGGGAAATAAAAAAAAAAAAAAAAAAAAAAA
>JAYKAV010003438.1:118078-145767 GCA_035582835.1 Phoebastria nigripes
AGCTGCGGGTAAAAGACTTGAATGGAGGGCTGGCACCCTCGGGCAGTGCTCTTTCTCACTTGCCTTTTGTTTTTAAAAGGCTTGGTAATGGGGGAAATGCAGAATTGGAAACACCCCGGGTAGAAAATACCCTGTTAAGCAGGTATTTGCACCCTGATTTGCAGAGGGAGGTTTCCACTGCATGGTGCAGCAGCTGTAAAACCCGGTGCAGATGCTGGGTGCAGGACCCACCACAGGCAGCATCCCTCGGAGGGGGGACCACGATACTCAGGGCAATCCCCATCCCACCAGATTTGAGGGTACAGCTGGGGAGCCCCGAGGGTTTTAAGTGGTAAAGGGATGGCCGGGTTTTACGGAGCATCCACACCCGGTCTGTTGGCTTGCTTGAAAATACTTTGGGAGATGGCTTGGTGCCGTGCTGGCGCGCTCGGGGCTGTACGAGGCGGGGATGGTTAAGGAGAGCTTGTGAAAAAGACGTCTTTGAGGGGGGTTGAAAAGTCTTTTTAGAGGATGGACATAGAGCAAATGCCTTCCCTGCCCGAAGCAAGCAGCAGGCTTGGGAGAGCAGTTAGCATTTAAGAGCTGGCGTTGCGTCTCAAACCCATTCAGACCTCAGCGCTGTTTGCAGAAGCACGTGAAGGTTTTGCCGGAGGTTTTTCTGGGCTCAAAGCAGGAGGTTTTGGGTTTGGGATTGCCGTGCCAGGGCCAAATGGGGTTGGTGCTGTCCTGAGAGGTTTTGTGGGCTGAGAATCTTTGGTGCGAGTGATGCTGAGAGGTGGCAGCATGGTCCGAGCGCAGCAGAGGAAGGAGCAGCATCGTTCTCCCAACCTGATGCAGGTCACAGGATCAGCCCCAGGTTTGGGGCACTGAGTGTCTGCCCTTGCCTCACGGTCTCATCCTGGTTCTGCAGGAGCCTTGGAAATACCACCGGAGCCTGAAATCATGCAAGTGTTTGGAGTATCCTGGGAAGTCTGTATCACTCTGGAGCCTGGGAGCAAGCCCTCGAGCCTGGGAGTATGCCCTCAACCCTGACTATTGGGCTCGTACCACCAGCTTTTGCCTTTCTCTTGGAGGAAACGCAGCCCAAAGCTTTGACTCGCAGCGCCTGGAGCTTTTCGAATGGATCTGGGCTCTGCATCCCCCCATGCTGGGGCTGGGAGTGGGGCATGGCTCTGGTGCATTCCCCCTGGGTTCTGCAAATACCCCGAGAGCTGAGAAAACCCAAGTATAACTCGTGTCCTCTGGCCGGGGAGCACGGGGAGGCTGGAAATAAGAGCAAAGCTCCTTGCTGGGAAAGTGTCGGGTTCCCTCTCGGCCGTGCCAAGCTAAACAAGCCACGCTGTTTGTCTGCTCACAGCAGAAGAGCTGGTTTTCCCCATGGTAGCTGTTCCTCGCACCTGTTTCGGTTTCGGTTAATCTCACTCATACACCAGCAATGAAACCCCGCACGGGGTCTCGGCACAGACTCCTTGACCCGTCGTGTGTGGAATTTCGGGGAGAAACGGGTGGTTTTTCCGCCTCATTAGATTTGCCGGAGGTTTTCCAGCGGGGAGCGGATGCCTGCGGAGCGAGTTCAAGCTGCTGACAACAGGCTGGCTTTTCTCCGCTGCCTTTCGAAGTCGTCCGTGAACTGCAGGTTGCAAACCACAGCTAGATGTATATTTTTTTTTTCTCTTCTATTTTTTGGTGTGTTTTTTTTTTTTCCTTCTTCCCCCCCAACCACACCATTGGTGACTCACAGCTCCCATGTGATAGCTGAGTGCAGCAGGTCATCTGTCATCCAGCTAACAAGCTTCCCATCCCGTTGCAGTTGATCATCCCTGTATCTCTTCCGACTCCTGGGATTATCCCTGGCTTTTTTGGCACAATATCCCTATCCTTTTCCCTTGGGGTGCTGCTGCCCAGCTCTCCTCCACATTGGGGACCTTTCTAATGCACCCTTTGGGGTCAGGAACAGGTATGGGACATCACTGGCAGCTGCTTGGGCTCCCCAGGAGACTCTTTAGTGCAACCCCTCAATGCTTCCTTCTCGGTTGAGTCTTTGTCCCCATAGATGTTTTTTCCAGTGGCCTTTGATCTTCTGTAGATCTTCCTCTGTGTTCATGGGTCCTGCTGGGTTTTACACTGCTGTGATGCTTCTCCTTCTCTACCTTGAGTAGGTTGGTCCCGCTTGGTCTCCAAAGCCCGCATAAGTCCTCGCTGCTGGGTTGTGGTGGCCAAAACCACAGCGGAGACCTGCCCCCCCCCGCCCCCCCCGAGGTCCCTGGGCTGCTGCGGGGACATCTCCTGGCTACATCAGTCATGGAAGGGTGCGGCCCTTCCTCCGGGCAGACGGCTCGTCCTCTCCTGGCTCCGCTCTTTGGCTCGCAGACCTGCAGGTTGGCCTCTTTCTTGGAAAAGAAACTGCATGTCACTGCGCAGCTGTTTCTGAGAAGATGACGGTGCCCAAATGGTCGAGGTTTGGGAGATAAAAATTTAACGTCTTCTTCTGGTCACCCCTGGGTGACCCTGGCAAGTCCTACAAGGGCTGGAGGGACTGCGCTGTACCAGGAGAGCCGAAGGGAAGCGTTTGAAGCTGCGGTGTGGCTCCCATCCAGACACTTAACATCTCCTTTCCACCCTGGTGGGACTTCTTCAGCCCTTGGTGACCAGTGAGAGGAGGCACCTCATCCCTGGCGTCATCTTTTTCCTCCTTAATCRGAGCTCAACAGCAAGACAGGGTCTCCGGTGGAGTGGCTTTGGTGGGCGAGCGAGTCACCCTGTGCTGCTCTTCTCTCCAATGGAGATGTACCGGTGCTTGCGGTGGGACAGGTGCCTGAAGCTGCTGGCTCTCCTGCATGTCCACGTTGAGGTCCTGCTGCTCCGGCTTGGGCGTAACGCAGCACTCATCGGCCCCACACCGGGACAGTGTCTCCGGTTAAGCCTTGGTAGAGTCCTTCATCCAGATGTTTATGTGAAGTCTGTGAAATCGTGGTAAGCTCTCGCTGACCATAAACATCCCAGGGAGCGGAGCCAACATCTCGAGATGTGTCATGCTTCCTACGGCTCYGTCTTCCAGAAGCGCACAAGGCTTCCTGAGCTCTGCTGACTCGGGCAGCTTGAACGCGAGCCCGTGCGCACGAGCCAACAGGCACTGGCTTAGTTTAGTTTAGGTTTTTTTTTTTTTTTTCCTCCAGTGTGAGCAGTTTGCTTAAATCCAGCTGTCCCTGCAGGACCCCTGCCCTCTCAGCATGAAAACTTGGGTGCCGTCTTAAGAATCGACAGTGGCGGCGGATGGGTGATTCTTTATTTCTGAGCCAGACACGAGGATCTCTTGGGTGATTCTTCATTTCCCCTGAGCCAAAACACAAGGATCTCTTGGAGGATGATGAGCTTGTGCATGGGGAATGGTGTGTTTCAGCAGGAGGGTTGTTGCTCTTATTGGTGATCAGCGCTGGGAAAGAAGTGCTTGACTTGAGCGTAAGTGGCTGGTTGGTGCCAAACCGGTGCCAAATCTCTGAGCTTTGCATCGGAGGAGTGAGAAACGTGTCCGCCGAGCACACAGCAAAGACGTTGCTTCCCATGAAACATCTGCTTGGCACCGGGGGACGGCACATGGAGCAACCCAAGGCTTGCTCGATAATGCAGAGGTCTCATCCAGAGAGGTTTGAGCGGGTTTTTGTACAGATGCAACACGCACCGATCTGTCCAGACCGGCAAGAACGAACTCCAGAGCCGCTGGAGGGAGCACGCCCAGGCACAGCTGAGCCAAGAGACAGCCAGGGTGCCGGGTCTGTGTTTCGAGGGGAAGAGTTAAGCTTGGGCGTGACAGCGATGGCAGAGAAATCCTGCACAGCGAGAGGCGAGCGAAGGATATGGCATCGGGGAAACCCCCAGTGGCAAATGGGTGCTGGTGGGGTTGGAGCCGTTTGGCATTTTTTCCGGGTCTGCGGTGCATCGCTCGGCCTCGCCGCCCAAGTGGGATGCCGGAAGGGGGCTGGGGAGGGGTCTTGCGTGCCTTGCTCTGAGCAGCCGGGTCGTCGGGACGAACCGGAACTCATTGGGATGCTGAGTCAGCACATCCAGCACCCTCCCCCTGCAGCCGTGCTGTTCCCCACCTCCGTCTGCTGCAGAGACCACTTCCTGAGCAGGCGTTGCCTTTCTAACTGCCCGAGGGAGAACCGGTTGTGATAGCGGGGACAGGATAACCCYGGACCGCTGCTGGTGACGGAGGCGAGAGGGACCCACTCATCCCCGAGCGCATGGTAGGACACGGGGCCACACGCCCATGGTCTCGTGTGGGGTTTTGAGTTCTGTGGTGTCCGGGCAGGGTGAAAACAAATCCTATTTTGCATCTAGAAACCAAAGAGGGGACCCAGTAGATGGGATTGACTCCACCCAGGGATGTGATCTTCCTCCTGTGTGAAAGGAGGGTGGGAACCCATGGGCTCGATTTTAGGGGAGGTGGGAGCCGGAGGGGGAGACCATTGCTTGTCCCAAAGCCCATCCATTGGGAAGGACGGGTGCTTGGAGTTTGCTTCAAGGTTTCCTTGTGCCTGTTGAGACCCGCAGCCGTCACCGCGTGTTGCTGGTGGATGGGAAATGCAGGGTGGATTTGACCCGGAGCCAACGTGGCCTCCATGGTCTTCTCCTATGGGAAACGTCTGCATGTCCGTCCTTGCTCCGTGGTTCACGGTTGTTTTAACATTTTCTAGTAATGCTGATATTAGAGCGTTGCTGGTGTTGGTAGTGCCTGGAGGTCCTCGTCTCCTGCTCTGGAGTTCCCAGTGGTGTGGTTTCTCTTGCCAAGAGCTTTCTGAACTTTGTGGGACCAGGACATTGTACCTGTCCTCCAGGTTGTCCTGGTGTCTCCCCATAGCCTTGGGTTTCCCGTGGGGCAGCAAGGAGAGCTGGTCCCTGACCCATCCATCATCCAGACCTGCCCCTCTAGCCACTCAGAGTTGCTTTATGGCCACCCAGCCCCATCCCATGCTGCCGTTTCAGACGATCCTCCCATGCTCATGGGGCTTCCCAAGCCCCAAGTGGGGCAATCACTTAGGGGATGGAAATGGGATTTTTTTTTTTTTTTTTTTTCCCCCCCTTCCCTCTTTTCTTTTCTTCTCCAAATCAGGCACGGGCCAATGGGTTGCTGAAGCAAAAGGTAGGACGTTTTTGGCTCCTTCTGCACCAAAATCGCTTTATCTTCTGCCCAAGCAAGGCTTTGGGAGGTCTCTGAGCCCCCACCAAAGGCTGCTGCCCCTTGAAGTTCAGTTGTTGGGGGATGGTTTGGTTGTTCGTGCCTGGATTAATACTGGGAACAGGCAGAGAGCAGCAAGCGTGAAGCCTTTATGAAGCCGGGGAAAAAATATTTGGGGTGCTGCTTGTTTAGCCTCAACATCTTTTTGGGTAGAAAGGGGGATTTGGGTTGGAGGGCTAATGCCAAAGCAAGAGCAGGTTGTCCAGCTTGGAAGATCTCCAAGGATGGAGGTGCCATGGTGTCTCTGGGGGACCACCCTCCATCCCCATGTACAAAACAAACCCAAGGAGGAGACTGAAGGATGGGAATCGTACTGATCCCCGGCCTCCCAAATGCCTTTCGGATGTCTTGCGCCCGGCCTCTCTCGGTGGAGAGATCCCRCATGAGTCACTGCATTGAGATAAGCGTCAAGTTGTGGAGGAGAAGAGCTCTGACCTGCTCCTCTGGCAGCCGGCTCTGTCCCTCCCTGGAGATATCTGCAGTCCTTGCTTTTTGATCTCGATCCCATCTTTCCCAGTAATTCCCTACGTTAGACCTGCTGAAATGGCTCAAAAAAAAAAGAGCTGAGCCAGTGCAAGGGATGACCGGGACACATGGTGCCGGCAGGACGGATGGGACCATGGCTGCCAGCACTCTGTGCACCGTTTGCTGTGGTTCTGGAGCTGGTCTAAATTCATGCTGCCTGTACCCTGCCTGCACAGTCCTGCCTCCTCTTTTTGGGTCATCTCCAGCATTGCTAAGCAGCTTGAGGAGCCAGAGGGACAGCTCGGTGTGGCTTCGGTGAGTCGATGGGAGAATAATTCGACAGACGGTAGCACCAGTGCGATTAAAAATATGGGATCCTTTTGCTGGGGGGCACTGAGCTGCATCTATTCAGGATGCTCTTACCCCTGTGTTGGGTTTTTCACCTCGTTACGGAGCTGGACATCGTTCTTTCATCAGCAGAGTCTGCTTCACCTCCTCGCAGTGATGATACAGAGTCCTCCAAGCTCCCGAGTCCAGCTGCTGCCCCGAGCTGAGCAAAGTCCCAACCCAGGCAGCTCCTCCCAGGCCAGAGCGTGGGTTAAAACACGAGCAGCTCCAACCGGTGGGTTATTCATCCTGCTGCGACTAGCTGATCCCCTTGCATGCGAGCCTGCAACRTTCATCTCCTGGGACTAGAGCAGATGCGTCAGGGATGTAAGTGTTTATCCGCTCCGCTCTTCGTGGACTACCGTCGCTTGGGCCCTTTGCGGTGTCTTTTCCTGCCTGTGCAAAGTCCAGCAGCAGAAATATCAGCACCTGGGTGCCGGTTGCACAACCCTGGGCATTTCCAGCCCTTAAATACATGAACTTCCAGCACCGTGCGCCTGCAGAGGGGTGAAGGGACCCGTGTCGCTCCCGGGAAGCCAAAGCAGAAGTGAACACAGAGCTGTTGGTGTTGTGTGAACACAACGGCACTGTCCCCAGCTCCGTCAGCAGCCGCCTAAGCCCGAGTCAGATGAGACGCGATGTGCTGCCAGCACGTTGTGCTTTGAAGAGCTCCTGTCCTCAAGGTCACTTGCCCGCAGGCTTAGGAGCGTCCTTAAATACTGCCCTGAACTGCCACGCAGCGCAAAGGAGAAAGAAATGTCTCTTGTTTCTATCTGCAAACGGCTGAGAGCTTTCATCGGAGCAGGACCCAGAGCTACGTGCAGGAAAACCAAACCTAAACGTGCCCATTTTCGAGTGGAAACGTGAAGTTCGTGTCTCTGGCCAAGCCCTCCCACAGCAAAGCCTGTCCTCACGCCAGCTCGTCTGTATTCAGGAGCACGAGCAAAATCTCCAGCTTGCTTCTGGCAAGCCACAGCAAAGGGTCGGAGAACACGATCGTCTTGTGTGGCTCTGGGGAGAACGTTTGGACGCTCCTGTGAGGCTGTAGGTGAAATGATTTCTGCTGGAGAGTGGCTGTTGCAAGTACAGAGCGATGCCGGGCTCTTGGGATGGAGGAGTAGTGTCTACCCTATGGATATGGGGCAGGAATACCATCGAAGAGCTTGAATCTGGCATGGGTGGCCACCCAAACAGCTCCAGGCTGAGCCTGACGCGTGTAGAGCACCCAGGTTGCTCGTCCAGGTGCTTTCGGTGGACGGGGGGACGCCGGAGTGCAGGCGGTTGTCTTCTTTTGTGCAAGGGAAAAGCTCTGCCGTGGAGCATCTTGTGGTACTCATGCAAAGCCCTTGCCTTGATGTGGGAGCTGTTGGCCCTATTTAGAGTGGGTTGGAGAGGCAAGAGCTGCTGGTTGCACCTTCTTTTGCAGGATCTCCATGTTTTGCTTCTCCTGTCACCCTCTTTCAGCCCGGAGCCATGTGCTCATGCGCGGGGATGTCAGGATTGCCGAGCAAAAGTACCGATGGTGCCTTTGCCCACCGAACGCCACTGTTTGCGCTGCAAACACAAGCCCAGCTCGGGTTGGACCTGCTGTGGCTCTGCCAGCATGGACATGGCCTTGGAGAGGTGTTCTTGCATGGCTGCTTTGGGCTGGAAGAGCCAAGTTTGGGGCTGTGGGATGGATTTGGAGATGGGCTGGGATGTGGGAAACGAAGCTCCTGCTTCCCTGCATTTCCAGCAAGCTTTTGGGGAGCTAAATATCTCCTATGACGTTGGGGGCTGGAAAACCCACCCCATCTCTTGGCCATCATATAGCCCCGGGTGATGTTTCCAGCGTGGGATTCCTCATTGCACTGGTAACAAACCCAAATCTGCGCCATCCGATGCGGCAGAAATTCCCATGACTGGGTTGGGTGGTAGCACGCCAGTAAAAACCCAGCCACTCGGCTCCAGCACCACCATGGTATGGGAACGTGGTGTTTTCCACTATCGAGCGGTAATCCTGCTGTGTGGGTCCGTCTGCTGGGTTTTTTGGCACCACCGGTTGCTCTCATGTTTTTGGACCGCGGAAGGCGACGTGTTGAGCCAATTCTTTTTTTCCCCAGGTTTTTTATAATATGCAGAACCTGTATTAGCTGCTGGTGCCAATGAGCGATTCTTCTAGTACCTTTTGCTTTCAAATTAAACACCCGAGATTAAAGCGTGAGCCTTAAGTAGGAGCTAGTCTTTAATTCCAGAGCTAAATCATGCCTTGCAACATCTTGCATTACTCGGAAGATGATGCAATAATTCACCCCTTGCCTAATACCATTGCTCAAATGGCAAGGTCCCTCAGCCTGGCTGTAGAAGAGCTACAATATGTCTTCTTGCCTCTTTTTTTCAGTTTTAGATTGGATGGAAAAAAAACAAAGCCTGGGAGAGCGCGTATAGGCTCAGTGAAGGCTTTTTGGAGGTGATCAGCTGGTTTTGAGGGCTTTTGGAAGCCCTCAGATTGCTCAGAAAAGTGGTATTGCAAATTCCTGGCCAATTTGCTTAATTTTTGATTTCTGACGAGTCCAGTTCTGGTCTAAACCAAGTCATCACCCTCTGGAATAGCCTCTTTTTTTCCTCCCTTAACTGGAGACCGGTTCATCCCATCCTCAGACTGATGTCCTTTGGAAGTGCCGGTCCTTCTGCAGTGGGAACCCAGCTGATCTGGGAGCTGCTGGAGGGCTGGAGTCAGAGCTGAGTCTCCCTCCTCATCTTGTATTGCTGAGATACAAGATGCAGAAAGCACGTGGAGGTCAGGTAGGCGTCCTTCCTCCAATCCTGGAGGATTGTGTGGAAGGGAAACCTTCTGTTGTATTCAAGGGATGGAGCCGTTCACAGTTTGAAGTTTGGGAAATAATAGTATTTTAGAGTTTTCTTTAAATCTTCACTCCTTTATGTTCTTTTAGACTGTCACTAGACACCTCTTGGGAGCTGGGTAGAAAACTTTCAGGAGAATAGTTTCTTGGTTGAACTCTTCAGAAGAGAGATCTCTCCCTGTTTCTAGCTGGTCTAGGGTCTTGATGGAAACCACCATCCAAAAGACCTCTTTGCTTTAGACTCTTGAATTTATTTGGGTTTTTAATCCTAAAATCACAGAATAGTTGAGGTTGGAAGAAGCCTCTGGAGGTCTTCATCCCATCCCTGTGCTCAAAGCACAGACAACTTCAAAGTTAGGTTGCTCAAGCCCCCATCAAGTTGAGCTTTGAGCATCTCCAAGGATGGAGAATCCCCCACCCCTCTGGCCTGTCCTAGAGCTGTCCCACTCTCACAGGGAAGAGTTTCCCATGTTGTGACTTCCTTGTCCTCTCGTTGCATGTGTCCAGGAGGAGTTTGCCTTCATCTTCCCTACACCCTCCAATTAGTGGCTGTAGGCTGCACCTTCATGCTCTCATCTTGAAGTGGAACAAGCCTAACTCCCCCAGCCTGTCTTCATCCATCACATCCTYCAGTCCCCGATGGTTGGGGACCTTCATTGGGCTGGCTTCGTTGGATGTTGGATCTATCAACATCTCTGTGACCTCCTGACGCAGCGGGGCAACCTTGCTAATTATTACAGCTAACATTTAGTGTGTCGTTAGTCTTAAAATATGTGTTGAGTAGCTCCGGTACAAAATAAACTGGACCCTTTGTGTAGGAAGCATCTACCATATGAAGAGCGGTGATGTGGAAAAGCACCTGAAGGTGCATCCTGCTGTTTTCTGGGGTTGTGGTGAAGGTTTAGGCAAAATTTTTGCACCTTGATATGCTATCGAGCCTCTTGAGCGTGCCATTAACCTCTGCTTATCAACCCTGACTGTGATGGCCTTGATGAGCTGGGGCTCTTCTGGCTCTTCTAGAGATGTTGGTATTTCTCAATCCATGATTTTTGAAATGTGTTACGTAATTAATCATTGCCGAATTTGTCTAGAGCTAGGTCCGCTGAGTCTAGGAGAGTTCCTGGTCTCTGCATAACGGCTCCTGTACTGGGAAACTCATGGGTTTTCCCTTATCTTTCGCTTTTTGTGTGTGTTTTGGTCACCAGCTTTGTTGCAGGCTCATGTGATGGCTCGACTTTGAAAGTGTCCTGATGTCTGGCTGGGTTGCTTTAACTCTTGGGATAGAGTTAAAACAGAGAGGAGAGACCCGTGGCCCCAATACGAGGGTGCTTGACCTCTTGGAGGAGAGACTGTGAGCTCAAAAATGATTTCAGATTCGTTGTGCTCTCTTGGGAGAAGCTGCAGCCACACTCCTGTGGTTAGAGGAGCAGCTCTTGCTGGATTACCATAGAGGGTAAATTTGAGCCTCCTAAGTCCAAGACATTAAACTCCCTCATCTCTCACTGTTTCCAAGAAACCAGGATTTGCAGGGAGTGCAGTTACGTGCTCATCAGGAGAAAGATAAATCACCGCATGTTTTCCTCTAAAGGAGACAGTTTCTAAAAATAGGAGCCGTGCTGGAGCTCCAGAGAACAAAAGAGTCCCTGGAAGGCTCCTGCCACCGTCCTTTCTCGGCGATCGGTGCTCTCTGCCCCTCTCCATCCACGCGCTGGGGATTTATGGATGTGTTTTAAAATCGGCCGATTTGAGAGGGTTGGGTTTTTTCCCGTCCTTTCCCCCGGCATTCCTGCCCTGGCTGGTTGGTGACTCAGGCTTTCCTGAATGAACACTGCTGGATTCCCGTGACCTCGGCAGCTTGGCCCTAGATCCCGCTGGCCTTTTCCGAAATGATTTTGAAGCCAAAAGGACCCAATCTGGGAGCCAGGGATGCTGCCACCTCTCCAGGATGGGCTCTGACAGTGCCAATGCCGGATAAACCCCGGCAATGTGCGTGGTCCCAGCTCTGCATCTAGATGAAAGAGCTCCAACCCCATCATCTCTGGATGAGACCTGCACGTTGGAGATGCTCAGCCTTAAAAGTCTCACCTCTGAGGTGGCTCACCTAAGATGTTAGAAGGACGGGAAGCCAACCCTGGCTTTTCACATCCCTCTTCTGCTTTCAGGGCAGGTCCTGCCCTGCCTTCCTCATCTCCATAACCAGTGTAGTGGTGTGAATACCACATTCCTCCTGGTTTTACAGTACGTGACCAGTAATCCATAGAATAAATGCAAACTGTGAGTGGCTGCATCCATCCTGGAGGGGATGGAGGTCACTTTGGGCTGTAGAGGCTCTCACAGGCTGAGCCCGCAGACCGTTGCAGCAAAACCCATCTCCTTGGCCATGTGTTTACAAAGCGCTCCCCGTTTCCTTCCCAGGACGTGCAGCTTGATCCTGCTCTCTCTCATCTTTGCGTTCAACATTACAGGCTCTCTGGGTCGTTGGTCAGTGYGTGGTGGAGGCTGAGCTGCTCCTTGCATGTCCCTCCACTCTATAAGCCCTGTGCTTGGTCTGTGCTGGGTCTGCACCCTCCATCAAGCTGTGGACACCTCCTTCCCATGGCCTCCTGGTTATTTCTACCACACCAGTGAGCCCCAGGCAACTCTTGGGCTGCTGGGCATCCCATGACCCAAGATGACGATGATGGGAGCAGGGATGCAGGACAATTCCTTGTCCTAGCAGCAAGCTTGCTTGCCCAAGGCTGGGCTGCTGGGCATCCCATGCCCCAAGATGATGATGATGGGAGCAGGGACATGGGACAGTTCATTGTCCCAGCAGCAACCTTGCTTGCCTGGGGCTGGTTCGCAGCAGGAAACAACGTGGATTAACCCAGCTATGCCTCGGCTTCCCCAAGCTCCCGGCCTTGCCTGTAATAACAAGTAAGTCCCTGTTTTCCACACAGCTGGGACAGGCAACATGTGGCCAGACCAGGATGGGGGGGGATCCAGCATGAGGAGCGAGACCCCTGTGTCCTGCCCTGAGCTCAGCCCCGGCTGACGGAGCCTCTGGGCCAGGTAGGTTCGATTCAGACGTCTTCGTTGGACATAGCCAAAGGCTTTCCTCCTCCTGAGGAAGGACGTGTCTGGGTCTGATACAGCTCAGCAGACCCTGCAGATCTTCAGGAGGCATTTGCCTGCCTGTCGTCGCTGCCCGAAATCCTGCCTTGCATCTTCTCGTGAGCAGGCTTGGAAGTGATTTAGCCCAGGAGCCATCCTGGGGGTTTGGCCAACGCCAGAGTGAAGCAAAGCTCCTCTAAGCCCCAGATGATGCTCGGGCACCCAGAGAAGCCCTGCATGCCGGTCCAAGGGCAGGGAAGCATGCTGGCACCAGGGAGGCTCGTGAGCCCTGTCTGTAGAGCCGGGGGAACCGTCGTCTTCACAGGGTGGACCAAGACAACCCTTGTCCAGCTGCTCGGCCGYGGCTCCGTGCCGGATACCTCTCCAGTGAGCAGGGGCAGCGGGAGCGCAGCCAGCGGTGTGTGCATCTTCCCGTTAAACTGCTTAGCTGCAGGAACGATTATACATCAAATAGTTGCGCGTGGGATTAAACCCTCTTAAGTGTGGCTCGGAAATCCTCCCGTAATCCGGACCCGGCTGTAGGAGGGAAGGACGGGCAGCACGAGCAGAGGGGGTTTATCTGCTGGGAAAGCTTTTTTAACGCACCCAAAAAAAAAAAAAAAAAAATCACTTTATTGCAAATTGTGTTGAAGAAGCCTCACTTGGGCACTGACCTTGGAGCTTTCCTCTCTGTTGCAGATGAGCCTGATCCTGCCCTCTCTGGTGCCGTCCCAGCCACAGCTCACAGGACCGAACTCGGGTAAGTTCCCAAGGGATGTCACAGAGTGGGGAGCGCCCAGGAGCCCGTCTCCGCTTGCTAATAGTAATCCAGTTACACAAAGCCCCAAAATATCTCCCTGGCTGTCCCCGCAGAGGGTTGTCCCACCACTGAGGACGTCAGCAGGTCCCTTCGGAGCCAGCCAGCAGAGTCCCCTCGCTGCAGAGCAGTGTTGGCTGCTCTAATTCATCTTGTTTGTCCTGCTTCTGCCTACCCTAAATTACCCCTCGGAGCCATCCCGGTTCCCCTTGGTGCTGCTGGGGCTGTCCCTGCTGCAAGGGAGAGAAATATGCTGGGAGGTAGATGCTTGATTTGGTTGTGTTGGGTGTCCCGAAGCTGCTAAGGGGTGTCCCAAACAGCTCTGAGCACCCTGGAAAAGGCAGATTTTGGGGTGCCAGCCCAAGGCTCACGCAGGGCAAGGATCCTTGCCCTCGTGGCACTGGGGACCAGCACCTGGCTCAGAATCGCTCTCTGTCTTAGCCTGTTTAGCAATGCAACCAATGCCCAGCACGTTTTAATGGGCTTATTTTAGTATCTGCTGTTGACTGATCCTTCCTGGGCCAGTGGTTTCCTTAGTGAGTTATTTTTAATAACGTTTGCAGGGTTTACGGTGCATATGGGAATCACATTTCCCTGATATCAAGCCACAGACAATGGCGAGCCCGTCCTCCAGTCCGCAATAATTTCTCTCGAGTAAAAATAGGGAAAGGTTTGGAGCTGGGAAGGGTGAGTGTGGTGGGGTGGGAGGGTCGGTTCGCCCCTAAACTTGGCTTTTTCCAGGAGCAAGCTGGAAATAAATAGGTTTAAAAAGAAGGAGGGAGAGAGGCAGCGCAAGAACCGTGTGGAACTGGTAGCCCTGCTGTCTCCAACAAAGGTGCTTTGTTCTCCCGGCAGCACAACTTGACCCATGAGATAGTGTTTTGCTGGCCCTGGAGCAGCTCCTTGCACGAGCTCTCAAGTCACTGGGTTTCTCCGGGTGTTGGGCTCTGGTGGTCCGGCAGGTTTCTTCCCTAGGGATGGTTTAGCAGGGAGCAGGAGGTAGGATGTGGTGGTGTGCATCCGTGCCACGGGTGCTGTGTAGAAGGAGAAGCCGGGCATGAAGCTGGCTGTGGAGGACAGAAGCTGGGTTGCATCCTTAGGGCAGGGATGGGGACGTGGAGGAGTCTTGCCTCGCTCTGCAGCTCAGCGGGCGCCCCGAGTCTGCTCGGGCGCCCCAAGTCTGCTCGGCCCCAGAGCCAGCATCTGTCAAACCCCCGTGAAGCTGCCATGAGGGACATCGGGGCTCCTGGGTCTCTTGGGCCCCAGTTCTGAAGCCTAAATGTGGGGATCTGGTGCCATTTGAGGCTCTCTGCTTCCCCACCGAGTCTCTCACCACCCCAGCAGAAGGGCTTGAGGCTCTTGTAGATCCTGTCTCACAACTGTTGGTCCCATGCAGATGTCTCCAATCCCTCGAGGCATCTCGGAAAACATGATGTGTCTCTGTTGCACCCTCCTGGCCCTCACCATGTCCCTTCTTCCAGGAAAAAGCCTCCAAGCACAATGTAGGACTTTCAAAACCACCAGGCTGGGACTGCCCATGGGTGTGCTCGGCCCCTTTCTAACACCCAACACGTCTTCAGTGCCATGGTGGTACCTGTGGCACCCGTCTGGGTGGCATGGGGCCACCCAATCCCACTGTAGAGCTCAACCCATGGAGGCTCGTGTTCTCCAGCTGCTTGATGGGGTCTTCCCAGCTTTGGGGTCCTTGCTGAGGGTTTGGAAGAGGATGGGGAGGAACCACCTTGATCCACTGTGGCCTGTGGTCTCTGCACAGGGAAGAAAGACTTCCTACTCCTGCTGTGGAGAGGGATCATCCAGGAACTTTCATTTAATCATGGAGACAAACCATCCTTTGGTCCCAGGCACCTTTGGTAGGGTCCACGTTGACACTTAAATCTGTTTTTATGCAACTTTGAAGAGCTCATTGGCCTGTTCTTTGGCCTGATGGTGACAAGTGTCATGTTAAAAGCAAATATTCCTGTTGAGCTGGGTAAAATGGAGGCAATAAAGTGTCCAAGCATCCCRAGGAGTTAGCAAGGGAAAGGGAAGGAGAAGCAGAGAGTGGCATGGAGCGAGGGAAAGATGACTTCTGGCCCAAGGTAGGAATTGGTGATGTGGTGATGGGAACCCATCACTCCTGTTGTGCCTGGCATGAACGTGGAAGAGCCACCATAGGGAGCAGATACAGCCATTGCTGAAACGAGCTTGGAGCAAGCCCAGAAGAAGATGCAGAAATTATTCTAGCTGCACGTGGCCAAGGGAGGGTGGGAAGGGATGGGCTTGTTTTTGTCCCAAGTCGTTAATATCTGGGACGATATGGGAGTCACCATGAAATCCCCAGCCTGTGTTACGCCATAACACCAYGCAGGCTCGCTCTGGTTCCAGGACAACCCTTTTTTAAATGGAAATGTTTGTATTATCCCATTAACCAATTATTAACTCTCAAAACTTATTTGCAGCTCCACAAACGAAGAGCGTTTGGAGTTCAAGAAGGCTTTGTACAGAACGGATGCCAGGAGCTCCCTAGACCTGCGAAACATGACCGTGTCCGGCACCGTGACCTGGGACGCCTCCGCCCTGGAGACGAGAGCGGGCGATGGGAGAGAAGAAAGCACTTTAGAGAGACTCTCTGGCTTGAAGGACTCGAAGGATGCGCGGTGCGTAAAGGAGTCGGTGTTCGCCGTGGAGCCCCAGGTTGTAAATACTGTGCAGGTGGATCCTGAGCAACTGGAGAGCGACTCCGAGGACCTGGATGATGGCAAGGCGGCAGCAGAGCCGCCCAGCCCTTGTGCAGGGGCATCGGTTGGCGGTGGGGAAGAGAAATATCTTAAAAATGAACCAAAGCAACTTGAAGGCCTCAGCAAAGAGCACTTAGATAAAAGCAAGAGGGGAATCCAGAGGGTCGACTGGATTTCTAGACCCAACAAAAGCCCAAGTCCTCACTACAAAGACATAAGCAAGCCGACAGATGTAGCAAGCAACTTGCCCTTTCGGGGACAGGCTGTGCGTGAAGTGCCTCCTCCGCTGACTCCAACGGTGTTCAGAAAAACGCTAAACCCTGTCCTCGGCAAGTCCAAATCCCTGGAGAGCTCCTCGTCCCACAGGAAGGGGCTGATGGTCGACTCGGACTTGGGTGAGATCAACCCGCTCAACACGGCCGAGTGGACAATACAGAAGCCGGGTCTTCAGCTCACTGCGGACCTCGGTGTCGGCAAACAGTCCTGGACGGTAAATGCCGAAGACTCGGTGGAGCGGATCCCGTTGATGTCTCTGGAGCCTGCTCCCTGCAGCTCCTACGACATTGAGATGAGGCCCTACGTGTGCAGCGTCTTGTTGGAGGAGCAGGGGAAAGAGGAGCTGGGTCCGGAGGAGGACCCTACGGTGTACACCTGCATCGAGTGCAGCATTTACTTCAAGAAAAAGGAACATTTGATGGATCACATGCTTCAGCATAATCGTGGACCAGGGAGGGACCAAGACAGAGATACTTTGGGAGGGCAGTGTCAATTCTGCTGCAATGAGTGCGGATGGGCCTTTGGAGATCCCACGTCTCTGGAGCAGCACAAAAGGCTCCACCAAGAGTCTAGGGAAAAAATTATCGAAGAGATCCAGAAGTTGAATGAGTTTCCAGACGAAGGTCGGGAAGCCCGGCTGCAGTGCCCCAAGTGCGTCTTTGGTACAAACTCCTCCAAGATCTTTGTCCAGCACGCCAAGATGCACGTCAAGGAGAGGAAGGACCAAGGAGCAAAGAATATGAATCTCTTTGGAAGCGCAGGCAGCGGAGAAATACGGGATAGCCCTGTGCACGGCATCTACAAACAGTTCAAACCAAATGAACACATGTCCCTGCAGATGCAGGTACCACCTCACGGCAGTGGCAAAGGGCTCAGCACCTGTATGCTCTGCAGCTTCCCGGCCCCCAATGAGAACATCCTCAAGGAGCACATGAAATACGCCCACTCCCACCTCTCCTGGGACACGGAGGTGTATGAGGATGATCCCAATCAACCAGGAACTAGTAGAGATGCCTACAGCCCGGCCAGGCCAGGCCGGTTTGCAGAGACGGATTATTTCGGCAAAGCAGACCGGCTTTTCCCTCCACCTCACCGAGAAAGCACATCGCATTACGAAGCGGTCCACGGTTTTGCCCTAACTCACCCGAGACTCGACAAAAGCAATGGGGCTAGTAAAAAGGACTACCAGACATCAGGGTTTCATGCCAGGAAAGCAGCTCCATACGCTGCTCCGCATAAAAACCTGGGGTTGTCCGGTTTTCCCTCCGCTAAAGCTTATTCCCAGTTTGCTCTGCAGCAGCTGAAAAAAAAAGCAGCAGCTCAGCACCTTGAAGGAGAAGGTGATGGTCTCAGGAGCCACCCGATGGGGCTGGAAGAGCTCAGGCACAAGTGGATGTTGGCCAACGACGCTGGGAGCATGGAAGAGGAGATCTCCGTAAGCACAGAAATAGATTTGAGCGAAAACAGAGGCATCAAACCCGTCACCATCCCTCAAGCTGCCTTGGACCTCAAGAGGACGTTCAGAGACACCTTGAAAGCCACGGACTCTTCGGTAGCTTCGGAGGAGCAGCAGCAGCAGTTGCGGAAGATGGTCCCCATCGTCCTCCTGGAGGAGGTGAACCTGCACCCCAAGGCGACGAAGCGGCCCCGGGGGAAGCCATTCAAGAAGAAAACAACGCTCCCTTCCCGGGAATTCCTGATGGAAGAGCCCCTTCCYTTGGATATGCTCCTACTGGATTCTCCTCTGGAGGGTCCTCTGGAGCTCGATGACCTCTTGGACTCCGACTCGCCCATGCTGAAGAACGAGGAGAGGAAATGTCCCTACTGTCCAGACAGGTTTCACAACGGGATCGGGCTGGCGAACCACGTGCGGGGCCACCTCAACAGGGTGGGGGTGAGCTACAACGTCCGTCATTTCATCTCAGCGGAAGAAGTGAAAGCTATTGAGCAAAAATTTTCCTTCCAAAAGAAGAAGAAAAAAGGTAGTATGTATTCAATTCACTGTGCTTTCTATTTTCTTGTTTTAATCGGTGGGGTTTTCTCCTCCCACCAAGAATTGGGTACGTATGGTACTGTGGTCAACCTGAACCGTGGTGGCCACAGCACAACCAGTGGCATGTGGTTGTCTCGGGTGCAATAAACGCCCACCTCGGAGGCCTGATCCAGGGGTTTTAGCGACGTCGCTGACTGTCTGTCCTTCTTTCCGCAGTTGCAAACTTTGACCCGAGTACTTTCAGCCTGATGCGATGCGAATTCTGCGGGGCCGGTTTCGACACGCGAGCGGGTCTCTCCAGCCACGCCAGAGCCCACCTGAGAGACTTTGGTATTACCAACTGGGAACTCACCATCTCGCCCATTAACATCCTCAAGGAGCTGTTGGCCAACTCATCGGAGCATCCAATGCTGCAAGCGGCAATGGGAGCGGAGCCCTCGTCCCCGAGCCGAGAGAGGGAGGCTCACGGCTTTGTGCCTCGCAAGAGCATTACCCCCATGTCCGAGTGCAGCATTCCACGGTCTCCTCTGTCCCCGTTCCCCCCATCCTGGGGAGATGAGTCCCTGCAGTCCTACAGAGACGGTAAGTGTCCCCCAACGCCCCATGCAAGCCAGAAACCCTTTTGATAACCCCAAACCGTCACGTCCTGCTGAACAGAGCCTTGCTGGAGGGTGGGTATTTACAGGGAAAGGTTTAATCGGCGTAACCCGCTGTTGATTTATCAGTCTCCATCGTTGACGCTCTGTGTCCTGTGAAATCTGATGCTGGTTTAGGGCAGGCGGATGGAGATGCAGCAGATGAAAGAGCTGGGCAGTGCGGTCTCTTGAGGGGTGGATGGAGGGGTCGCATCCCACCAGGGAGCTGTGCTTTGGACATCCGGGCTTTGTCATTTGAAAAGTGTCGTGTTTAGGAATGAGGTTTCCATTGGGGAAACCCCTAAAGCTTCAGAAATCATGGGGCAGAGTGTGGCTGGAGGGAAGGAGAAGAGCGTGGTCACTGGTACTGGTCAATGCTGGCAGTGCTCAGCCATGCAGAAGGCAGGATGCGACCTCTGGTCTGGGGAGCTGTGTTCATCCCTCGGCTGCTTATTCTCCGTAGGTGTTATGTTACTGTGGGGGGAGTGTAAAGGGTCCTTCCCAAATGGATTTGGGTCTGAGCTGGTCCCCCTCCATCAGTGGAGCTCCAAATTATTCACACGGGATCATCGGTTCCAGAGCAGAGCCCGTCCCAAACAGCTTCCAGGTTTCCCTTGCAAGGCTCTGAAAAACTGAATTTGCACCAAAAACTTTGCAACATACCATTCTTCCAAAGACTGAAAACTTGCTCGCGCATTAGGAAAAAACAACCACCTATTGACACCTGGTGCGTCTGGCAGCATCTTGAAGTCCTTGAAGCAGCTTCTCGTTAGGTTCTGCTCAGCCTAATCCTATGTTAGATCCATCCCTGCAGCGAGAAGCTATCTGTCTTTAATTGAAATATGAAAGAGCCTGTAATCCCGGCTCTCCAGACTGCTCCGTGTGCCTGGCTGCTCTTTGGAACGAGTCTTGAGCGTAGCAAWCACAAATTAAAATACGAACAAACCCAAACTCTTCTTTCTTGGCATGGCAAACCTTGGAGGATGAATAGCTACCAGCTCGGGGTGGTGGTTGATGCCAATGAGAAGTGTTTTGGAGGGCTTAGCTCGGTTTCTGCTGCCAGTGGCTGGATGCTCCTGCTGACTGTGACTATCGCTCGGCAATTTTTAGGTCTCCCAGTGCCCAAAATTCACTGGCACAAGCTGTTATAGATAGCAGCGCTGTTTTAAAAACTAGGGCTCGTGTATTTTGTAGTTACAAAGGGTGGAAAGTGTCTCGGTGAAGAAAGAGTGCAGCCACCCTTCAGTAACAACCGCCCGATGGAGAAGAGGTTAATGGAGTTCTTAACACAGCAGATCTAATATCAAATGTCCCCAATGTGGAGTTTTAGGAGAAAAAAAAAAAAAAAATTGGGTCACGTCTTGAAATATGATCTTGCTTATCAGTTTGGGCAATGTCACTCAAGTTTTTTCAGCATGTGATGTTGGCCTGGGGCTGGGAACATCTCGGGCTCCTTGCTGTGCCCATCTCCAGTTGCCTTGAAATGCCGGTGGGTGTTTGGTGGGAGAAATCGGGTTGGGAATTGTCCTTCTAYGTAAAAGTAGTTGAATTAGAGCTTAATTCTGGTCTGCTTCAGCGTTGTATTTAAACGCGGATAAGGGTGAGGACGGACACGTGGCATGAGCGGAGGGTGAGCGTGACCTGCACAAGAGCAAGAGCTCAAACACCCCCTTGAGCCACACTCCTGGATTTAAACTCGCGTGCTCCGTATTTCCTTACGAGTCGTGTCTTTGGGCGACAATGCCAAGAAAATGGGTACATTTGGAAAGCTTAAAAATCTCTGGCCCAGCAACCTGTTGTGTAACCAAAGCATGCGCAGCGGATCACGTGGAGATAGCGATCGGTGGATGGCTTTTGTATTTAAATCCAAGCCTGAAGTCTCTTAGTTACGCTCATGGAGACGACTCGCCGTGAGTCGAAACCCTCCTTGTTTTGCTTCCAGCCCGAAATGACGCTTTCAGGGTGCTCTGGCTTTGTGCTGAAAGTATCTGTCGCAACCGATTTAAGAACGAAACGGCGCCCATTGCGTTGCAATATTTATTTAACTCTTGTTSTGGGTAAGGCTGCGGGAAAGCAGCTGAGCAAACAGTGAAGTGGGTTTGGAGATTGGGGATGCCGAATCTGTAACCGTGAGGATTTTAGCCTTTTTTTTAAGCCCACTTGTCCCCGTGTCTCTTCAAATCACTTGAGACATGTGAGAGCTCGAGCGAGCTGCCTGCTTCTTGTGTGGGTCTTTGCGGCTGTGCCAAAAACTCCACTGCTGCTCCCAGGCTGGAGTGAGGAGCTGCCTTAAGGGCACCTGCTTAGTGTTAACGTTCTCTGCTAGTGTTTTATGCTAATTCTGTAATTTATAGTGGGTTTTAAGCAACATTAATGAGATAAAGGCTGTTAGCAAGTTATAATGGCAGGAGGATCTTGTGAAAAGTCAGCGGTGGCACTGCACCAGACCTGGCGGCGTCTCCACCAGTGGCTCCGTGCCGTGGGAGCAGCGATGCTGCTCGTGCCCCGGGACGATGTTGTAGCTCAGCATCTGCAGGCAGCTCTCCGCAAACTGCTTCCTTCCTCTCCATTTCCAGATGCGTGAACTGCCTGAAGGTCTCTGCCGGCATTGCAAGATGCCTCTCGAGCTGTTAAGAGCTAAGAATATCAGTAGAACCTTAACTGAAACCCTCCGTCGCGGGGGCGGGCAGGGGGAAATCCCCTTTTCGGGGAGCGTTTCATGAACCGTTTTCTGCGCTGGCTGCCCTTCGTGGTTTCTAACGAGGCTGCAGCGGGAAACGAAGGTGGAGGATTCAGCCRGGAGATTGATTCAATGAGCATGGTGGTGCTTCTCTGTTCTTGGGCTTGTAATCATATCACCGCAAGACCTAAGCATCTCTGTCCTCGTAGGGCAAAGTTTCCCTTCCCGGCGCTGCTTGCAGGTGGGATGCGGAGAAGAAACGAAGAGCAGCGTTGGGAAAGGGCTGTGGGTTTAACACGCACTCGCTCTGCCAATGAGCGGAGYGGGAGAAGCTGGGTTGGCTCTTGCTGGTCTCATACCCTTGGCTGCTTGTTTAAAAACAAACAAAAAAAACCTCTTTAAGCAAAACTAAAAGTCAAAGGGAGGAAGTAGGTGTTTGGGTCTGCGGCGAGAACTTGAACTTGGCTGCGCTGGTTGTTTAGATGGGAGCGTTTGTGGCAAAAACAGGATGTTTTGAGGTAGCGGGGAGATCTCCGAGGTTACCTGTTCCCTCACGCTGCTTCCAAGCAAGTCCACAGTACCTAAAACAACCTGAACTTGGCTGCTCCAGGCTCTGATGGAGACYCCACCACTGCCCTCGGCACCCACACTGCTGTCACCAGCCCTCACCCTTAGAAAGCCAATGGGGTTTTTGGTATTTTTAGTATCTAAATCCATTACTGTGTTTTACCCACAATAAGCAAAGACAACAGTTTATGCTCTTCTGTAGACCCAGATCTTTCCATCTCCCCTTTTTGGTCATGATTTTAGACCCTCGATCATTTGCGGTTCCTTCCCTGATATGTCTGAACCCTCCCTGAAGTGCTGCGCTCAACGTCGGACACATCCTGGCTGCAGTGCTGCAGAGAGCAAGAGGGTTATCTCGGCTCTTGCCCATCCCAGGACAGGCTGTGACGTAGCGAGGGTTGCAACATTCACTCTGGTTTGGTTTTGAACAGCTTTAAAAGTCTGAAAACCCTTCTTTTTCCCCCCCCCACCCCCCACCCCCTTTTCTGCGAGACCACTGGGTCCTGAACTGTCCCCAGTGGAATTGGTGGCTTCTCCGGGGAGGTCCCCGTGCTCAGCGGTGGCTTTCCCCGCATGTTTTGACGGGCGAAGGTGTGCCCTGCTGCTGCAACCGCCTCCTTAAAGCCCGGCTTGGCTCATTAGTGAGGCTGTTTGCGTATCTCCTGGCTCCGAACCTATTGGCAGCCGCCTCGGAGAACACGTGGCGCTTCTTGGCAGGCGTTGGGAAGTGTTAGGCAATTGCATCCTCCTCAAAACGGCTCGCAGCTCTCCTTCCGCATAGCCTGCCTCACCTTGCTCTGTTCCCCAGACTGCTTTTGCAGGGTTGGCACCATCATCTTCCGTTCTTCTTCTCCCCTTTTTTTTTTTTTCTGGATTTAACTCTCCATGGTCTCTCTTACTGTCCCAAACTGTGAGGTCTTCTGCTAGACCTGGATTTCTCCTCTCGATCTGCTCCTTTGCAGGAACAGTGATGTTTCACCACGTCTAGGAAGAGGAGCAAATGTTCATTTGCTGGTTGGCCTTCCACCCCACGCAGAGCCAGAGAAGACAGGGTCTGTCCTTCCTTCTGGAGCACAGGTTTTTGGGAGGAGGAGAGGGTTGGTTGAATGGCATGAGCTTAGGGAATGATTCTCCAACTCTTTCATCTGCTGCTTGCTCGTGTTGAGCCCCCAGATGAGGACTCAGAAGTGGGGCTTGCCCCTACCATGCCCAAGGTCCTGCCTTAACTGAAGAGTGTCTTTTCCCTCTCTAGAGCATAGTTCTCAAACAGAAAGAAACATTCTTAGAATCTCCTGGGTTGGAAGAGACCCATGAGGATCATCAAGCCCAACTCCTGACTCCACACAGGGCAACCTAAAAGTTAAACCCTRTATCTAAGAGCGTTCTCCAAACAGTTCTTGAACACCAACAGGCTTGGGGCCATGACCTCATCCGTGGGGAGCTTGTTCCAGTGCTTGACCACCCTCTCCATGAAGAACTCTTTCCTAATGGCCAATGTGAACTTCTCTTGATGCAGCTTTAAGCCATTCCCTCGCATCCTACTACCAGACACCCAAGAGAAGAGATCAGCACCTCCATTTCTTTCCCCCATCGTGAGGAAGTTGTAGACAGCAATGAGGTCACCCCTCGGTCTCCTCTTGTCCAGGCTGACCAACCCTGGTATCCTCAGCCGCTCCTCACAAGCCCTCTACTCCTTTCACCATCTCTGTTGCCCTCCTTTGGACACGTTCTAATATTTTTATGTCCTTCTTAGATTGTGGAGCCCAAAAGTGCCCACAGGACTCAAGGTGAGGCCACACCAAGATGTGGGACAACCGCTATGCTGTGCCAGGATATAGGTGGCCCTTTTGGCCATGAGGGCACATGGTTGACTCCCGTTGAGCTTCCCATCAACCAAAGCCCTCAGATCCCTCTCTGCAGGACTGCACTCCAGGACACGTGGAGAACACAGAGCTCCTTCCAGTGGGCAATGAGTGAAAAAGGGACGGGGTCTGAGTGTCAAGGGCTCCAAAATTGATTTTAGGGGTGTCCAGGGGGAACCCTGGTGTGGTCTGCTCAGAGATACAAGTGGGCAGAACCCCCATAGCTGCTTCGATTCCTCCCCCCACCTCTTTTTATCGAGGGTGTGCGAGCCAGCATGGCCAGGGCCAGGAAGAGCCTGTGACTTTGTGGTGCCTGGGATGGGGACAACCACAGCCTGAGCCTCAGCAAGAGGCTGTGGAGAGGCTGGAGGAGATCAGAAGGGGAAGGCTCTTCCACCAGCACAACTAGGGCTGGAAGAGGACGTTTATCGTAGATTTAATGGGGTTTTTGAGCCTCATTTCTTCCTCGACACTTTTGACTTGAGAGCGAAGACCTCGGTGCAGCTCAGCAGCGGCTCTGATTTCCATCCTGACCTTTGCTTCCTCTGGTTAATTGTGGTTGCCCTCTGCGAAGGAATTCAGATGCTTTGTGGACGTGGCCTTTCGTCCTCCCTTCCGTCAAGGAGCACGCCTGTGTGTCCCATGGTGGCTGTGTTAATCGCAGATGAATGGAGCTTAGAAAAAMCTTCTGGAGGTCCATACCTGACCCTGGCTGCCAGCAAGGCCAACTTCAAAGCCAGGTCAGGTTGCTCAGGGCCGTGTCCCATTGAGTTTAGAGAGGGTTGGAGGTACCACCACCTCTCTCCTGCGTTAACGTGCCCTGAGGACCCTCCTCATGTTACGGTTCTCAGGTCACGCTCTCCTTTTGTGTCAGCCTTTCTGATTTTTCTCCCTGCGTGCTCGTTCTGCGCTCATCCGCAGCCTGACCTACTTTCCACCGTCTTTGATTCCTTTCTCAAGTTCCAGGTTATTGAAAAGCTCACATTGGCCTCCCCCTTCCCTTCCCTCCTTCCCCTGCACGGGGATAACACGGGCCGTTGCCCTTGATATTGTCTTTTCTCCTGGTCTCTGAAGATTTCTGACGGTAGGCAGCGCCGCAGGGAGGCCGGACGTCGTTTTTTAGCCTGAATTTGAGCTCCGTTTTCACCGCTGTTGATCTATGGCCACAGGAGACGGCATGAAATCTCTCAGCCAGGTCTTCCAGTGCAGGAATCGTGGAGTGAGGATCCCGGGGGGCAGCACTCAAAGGCAGATGGTCGCAATAACCTATTTCAGCCTTGGCAATCAAGGATAGAAATTGTCCCTTTCCCTTTCCTAATGTTTTTGGGAGACCCTGCTTTGTTACTGCTGGAGAAGAGGATGTTGCAGGGGGGGAGCTCTGAGTTGGGATGACCCAGGGGTACCCATGGGTACTTGCAACCACGTCAGGTTCAAAACCAGCCTCGTGGCCACCTCCGCATCCCAGCAGGATATCAGCGGAGAAAGGAACAGCATCTATTTCTTGTATTTCTCCTTTCCCCTTTAAATTTCGGTGAGCTCCTGCGCCTGCCACAGTGATTCCTCATGACCCCCTAGTCCTGATGTTGGTTTTTCTCCAGCTCCTTTAAGCCAAGGAGAGGTTTTATGTCTTACCACCCCCGGTAGAGAAAGAAGAGGGGAACTTTAGGCACAGTTTGTTAGCAGCCTGTCCTCCTCGGCAGAGCCAGCAAGGGGAAGCACCACATTTAAAATGATTTGATAGCTCAAAAAGCACGACAGAGAGCTGGCAAGACCCCCTTGGCAAGGAATCGGCTCGCACAGAGCTCTGGACACTGTAGGCTGGCCAGCAAAGACAGATGCTTTCATCCTCACCCCAGACGGAGCCCATGAGCAAGCCAGCAATCAGGCAGTCCGGCCTGTCCCGGTGTTTCCCGTACCCCTTGTTGCCTTCGCTGGATCTTCTTCAAGGAAGATTTGGCTCAAATTTGGGGAATCATTTTCTCAGACCACGGCTGAGCTCTGCAGCTCGGAAGCAGCACCAGCTGCTCCATGGATCATCCCTTGAATCTGGGTTAAAGCAGCAGGTTATCCGAACGGAGCCTTTTTCCAGGTGCGATGGGGTTGTCGGTTGCTACGAGGGACTTTTCTCTCCCGTCTTCTAAGCGTGGTTTGTTAAGAATTAGCGTGAGGATGTTTCACGGGTGTTTGAGGACTCGTGAATCTCTGTGCTACCCCGCAGATGTGAGCACGTGTCACCTCAGCACCTGAAAGCTGCCAGGATGAGACCCTCCGTGTTGTTACTGCATGGAGACCGGAACCCCTGGGGACCTCTGCGGGCTTTGAAACTCCCTAAAAATGTCAGGATTTGGCCCATCATGGCTTCTTTAGCCTTGCAGAAGCTGGTTAATCTTGCAGAAGCTGGATTAACCATCTATCACCCCTTTTTAAGCTGCCTGAGATGCAAAAGTAAGTGGGAATTTGAACCTTCAAAGCTTCCCCAGGCTGAAAAATGAAGTGTCCGGTGTGGGTCTCGTTCTGTTTCAGCTGTGGCTCTCGCGGGCTCTCTCCTCTTTCCCCACTGCCTCTTCTTGGTTCAGTTTTGTTTATGCACTGTGGGAACTGTGGGAACCAGCAGGCAGGTTTGCCATCGCACGTGGGTTTTCCTGGTGTAATTATGGACCGAAACGGCCAGCTTTGTATGCGTGTTTTCAACTCATAAGCCCAGAAACTGTAAGGAAACGCTTGTGGCCACGTTGGGACTCCGCTTGTCCTTCCCCGGGAAGGTGAGGAGGAGGATGGGGCTAAGCAGAACCTGTCCAAGGTAACGATTACACGCTCCATCTTTCTGTATTTCTATTTTGGGCTCCATAAGTAACTTTTATTTACCTATAAATTCCTTTGGTTAGAGCCAGCTGCTTCATCCTGATGTGCTGGGAGTGGATGGGGACGGTTCTGGCAGGGATCGGTCGTCTCTGCTCACCGCTGAGGTTAATGGTCTGTGCTTGTTACGGTTGCTTTGCGATCCAGGTGGATTTTGTTTCCTGATCTGGGTGGATTTTGCTTTCCTACACGTGTTTCCACCACGTTCCCTTGTCTTCCTCCTCACCCCACGCTCCGGCAGCGTTTCCCTTTTCCCATAGGACTCATCGTTGCTGCTCTTTGCCTCAGGCAGCGCGTGGCCGCGTCTCCCTTCGCAGGGCTTGCTCTCTCCCAACGCCTGCTGTAATTTTGGAACAGCTCTTGCCGAAAACCCAGAATTCTCAGCTGGTTCCGGTAGCGCTTGTTGGTCTGTTTAGGAGCCGGGCTTTCAGGGAGACTTTGCTGCCATTGCCTCTGTCCCCTTGGGTCTGAATCTGTGTTTGAGGAGGGGTGGCAGTGCCATAGGAGATGACTGATGCCCCCATATCCCTCCTCTGGACAGCGAATTGCTTCTCTTTGTTTTTTAATTAGAGTGGTTTGAATAGAAACCTGCTCCCTATGGCACCCCGGGCTGCGGCAGAGGCGGGGRGAGGGACAGAGAAGGCCTTGGGTGGTCTTTTCCATCTCCGTAGGTGTCCGGGTGATGCTTGGCTGGGTGGTCCTGTCCTCTGGGTACAGGGCTGGGCTGGGACCAGCCCTGGATGAGCCGTGTTGGGATGGGGAGAGCCTTGTTAGGTGAGGGGGGAGGTTGAGTCAGGACTGTGGGGCAGGCAGGCCCCATGGAGGGGCCTGTGGGGCTGGGCCAGAGGTGTGAGGGGGACCATGGAGGGTCATGGGCCCTGTGGCTGGGCCCTGTCCCGTACCCGGACCCCAGGCCCGGGCCCTGTCCCGGACCCCAGGCCCTGGGGCAGCCAGGCCCCGTGGGGGGCCTGTGGGGCCAGGGGAGCCCCATGGACCTGGGCACGAGCTGAGCCCCGGGGGCCTGGGCACGTCGGTCCTGAGGCTGAGCAGGGCCTGGCCCCGGAGCCTTGTCCGGTACCCGGAGCCCCAGGCCTGGGCCTCGCACTCCGCCATGGAGCCCTCCCTCCCCACCCCACCGCTCGATCGCTCGGCGCTCCCACCTCCTCCCTGCCGCCACCTCCCGCGCGCCTCTGCCGGCCGGGGCGCCGATTGCTCGGCGCTCGGCCTCCCGCCCCGGG
>JAYKAV010003438.1:155838-175493 GCA_035582835.1 Phoebastria nigripes
CGCCCGCTCGCGCCACGCGGGTGGGTCGCGCGGGGCACCTGGGCGGGGCGGAGCCGCCGCAGCCAATAGAAGCAGGCGGCGCGGCGAGGAGGGGCGGGGCGAGGCGCGGACCTGCCGGGGAGGGGGCGGGGCTGGAGGCCCGAGGCGGGGCTGTCGCGCTATTGGCGCAGGCAGGGTCAGCTCGCCCTCTAGTGGACCAATGAGAGAACAGAGTGGTGGCGGTCACGCCTTCTCGCGAGATGATAGCCGCGCCGACCAATCAGCGCTCKGCCTTGAGGGTTCCATTGAGCGAGGAGCCCGCCGCGCCGCGATTGATACCTGCGTCCGCCAACCGCCGCGGGGGCCGCCCAATGGAACGCGAGGGAGGTGGTGAGCGACATCCACCGGCCGCCAATGGGAGCCGCGGATCACGCGGGGAGGCTGGACCAATGGCGGCGGGGCGCGGGGGGCCGCCGACCAATGGGAGCGGAAGAGGCGGAGCGGCGCGGCCAATGGGGCGGGGAGGCGGGGCCCGCGCGCCGCCGTTACCGTCTCGCGCAGGAAGAGGCGGCGGCGGGCGGCGGCGCCGCCATCATGAGCTACTCAGGTGAGGGGCGGCGGCGCAAGATGGCGGCGGGGGCGGCCCCGCGGGGGAGCCGGGACGCGGCCGGGGCTGCCGCGGCCCCCGCTGGGCCTCGGGGGATCGGCCGTGAGGCGGGGGGAGGCCGGAGCCTCGGGGCGCTGCGGCCGGGCGGGCCCCTGAGGGGTGATGGGCGCTGCCGCCTCCCGGCCTTGTCCCGTCCCGTCCCCGTGTCAGTGGGGCCTCAGGGCCGGGAGGTGGCTCTGCCTCCGGCCCAGCGCCTCGGAGCCCCGCTGTGGCCTCGGTCCCTCCGGCTCCCACTCCTGCGACCCCGGCCCGATGCTCCCCGGGAACCCCCAGGCAGGGGGAGCTTCCAGCCCCGATGMGGGTGGGGAGGGGAGAAGGGAGCCAGCCAGCTAGCCAGCCTCTATTTCTGACAGAAAATTGATTTATTTTAAGTATAACCGTGATCAAGCTTAATTAGGTTCCATCTGATTTCTGTCTGGCGGTGGTGGCTGACAGGAATTCCTCATCCTCGCTCAGGTTACGGCTGTAATTCTCCTTCTTGCCTAATTTAGTGGCAATTTTGCCTTTCTTTCTTTTAATCTTGACGTTTTTCTTCCTTTGCTGGCTCCTGGAGCGGCATCTCAGCTCACCTGTGGAGTACGGTGGGTGTAGGAAGCAATTTGCCGCTGTATTTGGTGTCAGCTGTTTTGGCTGGAAGTGGCTCAGGCTGTAACTGGGTGTGTGTGGGGGGGAAGAAAATTAATAAATTACCTTTCTTCTGTGAAGAGGAGTTTCTAATTAAGGGGGAAATTTCAACAAGAACCTGCAAGGTAACATCGCTTTCCCGTAGCGTGCRTGTGGATTGATACGAAGGGAAGCGGTACGCATACGTACCCTGGCTAACTGAGGCTGTAATTACTTTGAAAATTAATGTTGGGGTAACGGTTTCTCGACCGGGGAGCGTGGGATGTCGGCGTCCCGGCCGGGGCTCCTCCGGACTGCATCTTTCCATCCCAGTATCTCCATCTTCCAACTGGTTTCCTGCAAGGGCAAAGTGCAGCGATGCCGTCGAGATATGTTTCGCCCCAAAGGGCGTCTCAATGTCAGTCCCGGGAGGCTGCAGGTTGGCGGACGATGGCATTAAAACTTCCCCGACATGGCCCGGTCCCCTCTTTTTAGGTGTTAATAAAAGTGGGGTTTATTCCGTGTGAGATCCCTCTCGCTTTCCCAAACGCTTCACCTCTGCTCCCAAAATACTCAGTCGTGGAATTCGTTACCGGCAGCTCAGCTTGAAATTAAAACCTGTTTTTTTGCATAAGATGAGCAAAGGATGTTGCTCTCGTGGGGACGTGTCATTGCTGGGGCGACGTTAAGGTCTGATTYCTTCGATATTTGGTGCAAGACTCATGGATTATTCGGGGCGTCGCTCCGTTTTGACGCTGGGTAACGAGAATCTCTTCAGCCGCGATAACTATAAACTCCTCTCTAATTGCTTTTTGCTTTTTTCTAGGTTATGGAGACTGGAACTCTGGGACGAACAGAGGCAAGTACACTAAAAACTGGAGTAATGGTTTATTACTTTCCACTTCAGATCCGTTTCCTGAGCCTGAGGGAGACGCGCCGAGGTCGGTGATGAACAACTGCCGTCCCCGCCGCAGCACGGACCCCGTGTAGCCTCTTACTGTTATGCCTGTGCGACGATTTTCTTTTATTTTAAAAATTCACGTTGGAGCCAACAGAAAACTTTGTTACTGTAAATGGTTGCACAGGAAGACTGTTCTAGGCAGAATATTTGGGTTTTGGGGTTGTTTCCCCCCCAAAAAAAACCTTTCTGCTACTTGGAAAACCCGCATGAAGTCAGGGCAGGTGATGAYGTAAATCGAGGCTTGGGGAGACAGCAGAAATAAACACTCCCTCTCCGCATGTGCCAGCAGCCAAATAAAAGGTCAGGGAGAAGAAAAACCTAAATTTTAAGCCTCAGCAGGTTTTTATTTGGCTTTGTGTGTGCTTCCTACGGTGGTTTTTTTTCCTGTTTATAACAGTTTTGGCTTCTTTAGCGAGAGGAGAAGCCTCTCTGTCGCTTTCTGATTTTAAATGTGTGGAAAACGCTAGGCTGAAAGTGTTTTTGCTTTCAGCGCTCGGCTGTACTATGTTTGGAGAGGACAGGTACGCGCTATAGCGTGGTTTTAAGGGGTTATAAAGGAGCTTATATAGGTCCCGGTGAAGGTATGTCCTAGCTGCATTCGTCTGGCTACCGACAACTTCGTATCAAACTAAAAACCAGCTTAAAATGGTTCTTTGGTATGTCTGTGTTGACCCAAAACAGGTTTTTATGGAGGCTCTGCCTTGGCTGTGTTTATTCTTCTCCGGAGCAGGTTAGATGGAGGAAGCTATAGGCTGTGGCTGTGTTTTATAGAACTTATACGAGCAAATTGTCCCCTTAAACCTTTGTGAGCTCAACGGTTCAAAGTTTATAGGTCACTTAAATAGAAATTTGAGCGCTTTTTTTTTTTTTTTAATTTTAACTCCCTGTGGCAATTGCTTGGGGCATCTTAATTCAAATTAAAATATTAGCGAAGCCGGATAACTGGAAATAAACCCAGCTCTTATATTTTTCTTGTTCCAGGTTATGAGGGATACAGTTACGGCTATGGATACGGTCAGGATAACTCGGGTAATTACGGATACGGCATGGCCACATCGAACTCCTGGGAAATGGCCAATTCGGACGTTGACATGAACCCCGACGGTTCGGGTGGCGGCAATGCCGACGCCGTCATCGCGAAAATGAACCAGCGCTTAGACATGGTGTCGCACATGGACACGGACACGATGCAAGGAGGACACTATGGAGCTGGCGGAGACAGGTGAGTGCAGGGCACGAGGTGAGGAGACATGGTAACGATCTGCTGCTCGTTAGGAGTCGTCGCTGCTTGGTTTGTTCCTCGCTGGTCTCGTTTTTGCCTCTTCCAGCATCGTGACTCAAGCGAGCATCCAGAGCTGGCTCAGCCGTTCTTCTCTCACCTGCTGTAACTGTAAAATAGGATTTTACACTAAGTTTTCATCCATATCTTGCAAAAAAATCTGAATTTGGGACTTCAAGCGCAGCATTTCCAGCAGTGGCTAAAATTTAGGGTTCTTCAGTAAAATAATTATTATAAGGAATGATTTTTATTCCTCGTTCTCACAAGCTTATGTACTTGTAGAACAGTGTGAAGGAAAACAAGGTGCTATTTCATACTTAATCTGAGTTTAAATTACTAATTTTGATTAATAGATTGACTTCTGCTGCTGCAGGGAGGTTTTTGTAGCCAGTGTCGCAGTAGATGCTCGGCTCTATGATGTAGTCAACTCCCTGCTGATCTGTGTTCACGTTTAAGTACTAATAAACAGGATTTTTTCCCCAAAGGTTTCTTATTTATTAACGTGCACTGTGAGTTTTGAGCCAGGACTTGGGGCGACTACTCACGCCAGGTTTTTAATGTCTTAAATAAGTAGAAGTACATTGGACAAAGTAAAATTCAGGAGTAAATATTAATAAATGTGATGTGACTGTTTTCTATCCGCTCCTACACTTCCAAAACAGTAACTCTCCTACGAAATGATACATCCGTACATCCTATATCAAATCGATTTGTTTCAGTCGCTTGCTCGGTTTAAGCACGCTGGAAAGGGTTTGCCAAATCGTTCCCTGGATTCTTGTCCCTTCAAACATCGTTTTGGGCTTCTCCGCTTTGATCTCGTGCACCGGCAGTCGGTTGCTCGCAGACACGCTTCTGCCTGCGGTGTGTTTCCACCGATTTGGCACCGCCGTGCCAGTTGGGAATGGGATAGGCTTTATTAAAAAGCTAAAAATTTCCTGCTCTGTGTGAGAAATAATTAGAAATGCGGTAAGAGGAGGAAAATTCACTTGGAGAACGTCGGCTCCTTGCTGTAACGGAGCAGAAAAGGAGCTGCTCACCCTCCAGCTGCTCCAGCTTATGCGTAACCGGACACTGGCAGCTCCTCCATCGGTGCCTGACCTGATTTTGTAGCTCCGATGTTTCTCCTTGTACCAGCGGGTTGACTTTTTTCTGACCTTGGAGCCATGATAACAATCTTTTCCCTGCTGCTGATTCTTATCTCCATGCTCTCGAGGCCTCGCTGTAAAGCGCAGCGGCGAGGGGGTCATGCTTTGACGAGGCTCGTTAGTTCAGCGTCGTGATCTTTTCTTGAGCACCGGGTTTCCTCCTCGCCTGCCTTGTCAGTCAAAGCACTGCCGGCAAGCATGCAAAGCCTTAAATTCCAGTACGAAGCATGTGCCACAGTTTTAGTATTGCAGAATGTAAAGTTAAAAATCCTCCGTGGCCTCATTTCCAGGAGGAAAAAATTGATTTAAAATAGTTGGGGCATATGTTGGCTTTCCAGTTGGGAAAAGAGGTCATTAACGGATGGATCACATATGGGAAGTGAGGAAGGACGGGTCTGGAACAGGTCTTTGGTTGTGCCAAGGTGCTCCTTAAGTAGCTGAGGAGTAAAATCTCACTGTTCCTGGAAGTATTTCTGGATAAGGTGGAACTTGCTGTGAGGATGAGCAGCTCTTGGTTTGCTTTGGCTGCTCCTAAAGCTCATTTTGAAGCAGGTGTTTGGGAGCGGGGACAAACTGATAACCCCCAGCCTCAGCTGGTGAAGGAACCTTGCTCAATGTGGGTGGTTTTTTCATTCTTTTAAAACATTTTGGTAATTCTGAACGAAATGGATGGTTCGAGGGGCTCCCTAGCATCAGGGTTTTCCCGTGTCTAAAGGTCTGTGGTTCCTCCACCACTGGAACTGAAACCTTGAAGCTCCATCACCAGCTCTTGCTGGTCCGTGTCCTGTCCCACCATGCAGCAAAACATGTCCCGTGTTGAGTGAAACATCTGGTGATTGAAAAAATAAACCTAAWAAACTGTTTCAAAGGATTTTGTTTGCTTAACCTCTGCTGCCGTTTCTCAGTGGTGTCTCACCGACACATCTCTTGCAGGTACGACTCGTACGAATCCTACGACTCGAGGTCTTCGATGAATGACCGCGACATGTACCGATCCGGCTACGATTACAACGAGTCCGAACACGACAACGATAACGCCTACGAAGGTCACTACGACAACTTCTACGGGAACCGCCGGGATCAATACCAGAACAGAGCACGGGATAATTTTGGTCAACGGGGTCAGAATTGGGGTAGAGACGGACGCAATAACAGACCCATGGCGTCTTCCTATCCCGGGCGCATGGGCGGACAGTGGAACGAGCCTCCGCAATCGATGGGATCGCGGGGTCTTGGTCCCCACGGCTCCTCCAGGCTTCCTTCCCTCTTCTCCCACAACATTATCCCAGAACTCAGCATGTTCCAGGGAATGCGAGGTTTCTCGGGAAATATGCGTTACGGAGGAGGAATGATGAAACAACGAATGAGGAGAAACTGGAAAATGTGGGACTCGGATTTTAAAGTAAGTACTTGTGCAATATCCTCCCACCTGCTTGGCTCGGATAGAGACTTATTTCCCAACAGACCAACGCATCCTGCCACGAAGGGCTCCAAAATACACTTTGGGAAGCAATAATATATAATTCTGTGTGTTACTGGCTTTGTAGCATGTTTTCTCCTAAGCAGACAGAGGAGGCTGCGCTCAGTTGCACAGCAGTATTGATACGTGGGATGTTTTAATCCTAAAAACTTTGTTTTCTGAAGGTAGGGGAATATTGCAGTCCTTCACAGCTTAATTTCCTATATGACGGGATAGAGGTGTGGTGGATTAAGTCCTGCCTGATCAACTCTGCCTGTCAGAAACTTAATGCAGAAAGTTTAACTCGCTAAAAATGAGTAAAATAAGACAGTGCTGGCTGCGGAGGGCACCTGCTYGTATTGCCGGGATTAACCTTTCTCTTCTCTTGCAGCCCCAGAAAAAGAAAATCAAAAAAGATCCCACCGCGAAGAAGCGGAAGCAAACAAACAGCTCCGATGAACCCGACAGCAAGGCGGCGAAGACGGACGGTTCCGATAACTCCGACTCCGACAACGGTAAGAGCAGAGTGGCTTCGCAGCACGCTTGGGAGCGGTATAAAGCCACCGCTCTCTTTATTTCTGGCAGAGCCATCGTGCTTTGCCRCGTGTTTAACGTGGTGGCAAATCTGTGGGTGTTGATCTGGGTTACGTSTCTTTACGCTGATTGTGTTGTTTCTTTCAGAGGAGGGAACGGAAGGAGAATCGGGAGAAAAAGAGGAGAAAGAGGGCTCCAGAGGTGTAAGTAACTCTTGAAAACTACTTTATCGTGATTAAAAGCCGTAGTTCTGGTTGGAGGCGCAGGAGCTGGTGAGGGCCTGGACTCCCGTGTTATTCCCAAACCGAGTCAGGGGGCAGAGGCTTGGACAAGTAGGGGGGAGAGGATGGAAGTAAAATGCTCCGTCGAAGGAAGCGTGGACGTTATAGGGGCTTCCCAGCTACACCCACCAGCTGCAATGTCACTGCGAGACACTTTAAGGTGTCAAAAGGCAGTAAAATACCCGTGCGCAAAGAGCTTTAAGTAAGGAAAACCCAAAAATCAACTGCCTGCAACGTGGAGAATCCCAAACTGTGGGATTACGTTGCCTTGCTTTAGACGGGGACTGAAGACACCCCTCCACCGGCGCCCTTCAGCTTGGTGGAGGGAGATCTCTCAGATATAAGACCTGCAGGTGTTGTAGAAGCATCCCCTGCCGAGTGAGTGGGTGCCGTGCCGGATTTCCCTGTGCTGAGGGAGTGTGGAGCGGCCAGATCCGGTGGAGATGTCGCTCCTCCGTGCGGTGCTTTGAGTGCCTGGGGAGGGTTTGAGAGGAAGGATGCTGGTGAAGATGTCAAACCAGCCTCCGGACTTTTGCTTTCTCTAGATGGTTTTAACTTCCCAACGTTGCATTTTTAGGAGGGGGAAGACGAAGAAGGAAAAGATTCGGAGAAAGGTGAGTTGGTGTGCGCGATGGCTCGTTTGCGCTCCACGCGGACCATAACCCCCCTCCAGTCGAGGGCTCCAGAAGAGATATTTCCAATTAAATCTGATGAGTTTATTCAGGCTCCTTCAGTTCTTGGAGTCCGTTCGCTCCGTTTGCCTCGTGGCTTTGCTGTCCCTTCTGGTTCGTTGCGTCTTGGTGACCTGAGCTAAACCTCTGCTCCTTCTTGATGAAGGGCGATTTGGCTTCTGTGCGTGTCTCCGAGTCCCCTGGGGACGCTGGTCTGGTGCTGTGACAGATATCAGAGGCGGGGTCCTACGAGCGAGAGCAGTCGAGGCTCTTGTGTGTGAGGCTCCGGTGGGATTGCATCGCCGTAGCCGGCAGAGAGAAACGGGGGAGGGGGGTGGCCCTTCCCAGGGCCATGATTCACTTGTTCTTCAGGATGAGACCTGTCAGATCTCCGCTGACGGGGGGACAGGGGACTAGCTCAGCTGTAATGTCTGCATTTAGTCAGATGAATCCCATCCTTTGTGTCTGCTCAGGGATAAGGAAATGCTGTAAAAAGCCCTGCTAGGGAGGAGCTGGATCCCTTGGTCAAGGTAGGTTGGTGAAGCTGCTAGCCTGGGGCTTAGGGAACCAGATTTAATTTCCCGCTGTGCCATAGACTTGACTTTGGGTAAGTTGTTCGGGCTGTGAAACGGGATAGAGCTTCCCGGCTCGGAGAGACGGGACCGGTCAGAGAAGCACCGCGATACCCAAAGGGAGCTTAGAAAAGCAGGAGGGCTGGAAAGAAACCTGTTGGCAAGATGCGTGGGGGGTCCTTGCTGCCCGTCCCACCGGTGGGCAGCGTAAATTTGATCCCGGAACGTGCCCGCGCGTGTGCCAGGGCAGGCGGACAGAGAAGCAGCTTTTCTGTCCCAAAAATAAGTGGTGTAAATTGGTTCCCCTTACCCAAGCTTCATCGCATTGCCGGTGTTTGCTTTGAGGCTGGACAAATCAGAGCGGGTGGTACTTAAAATAAGCAAACCTGTAACTAATTAATACTTAAAATCTTGTAAAACCAGTAGTAGTAAATAATGCGGTTTCCCAGCACTTCATTTTAATTAGAGTCTGTCTGCCGTGGTTCTCCCCTCTGCCCCCCACCCACCAAGCCTGTCCCAGTGCAACTTTTTTTGGGAAAAAAGCTAATTTGGGGTGGACGGCACTGTCATATAAACTAGAGGTTTATCTGTAGTTGGCCGGTGGGAGCAGCTTCTTGACTCTACGGTGTCTCTAGGTTGTGCGGGTTGGTCGGGCTGACGACTAAACTTGTCTAGGGAAATTCTCTTTAATCAGGTGGTGTCCTCAAGTAGTGCCCTGAAATACAACCTGCTTTAAACACTTAGGTGCTTTAACAATTCAAGAAGAGATCAGTCAAATCAAACGCAAATTGCAGGCGGGCAAGAAAACTCAAGAGAGGCAAAAGAAGAGGCATCGGGATCGCATGGTAGAAAGGTAACGTCTCCTATTTTATTTTMTTTTCTTTTATTTTTTTTTTAGCGATGTTGCTTCCTTCTCCGGGACTGTAGTACTCGCAGCYGGGGTCCATCCTTTTGTTCCCAGTTGTCCCAGTGTTTTGTCTGTTCCTTGTAGAAGCCGCTTTGCTCTCCTGCCAGTCGTCTTGCCGTCCATGCTTCAAAGATAAATTGAAATGGGAAAACCTCTAGGAAACATCCTGTAAATGCTTTAAATGCTTAAAGGGTTGGAGACTTCCATAAGTTTATCTGCCACCCCTTAAATAGAGCAAGGGAGTAGATCCGCTGAGAAAGCGGTACCCGGTAGAGCTGGAGTGGATTGGTTTGAATATCATTTCCCTTTGCCTCCGACTCTCTCAACAGGATCCAGTTTGTTTGTTCATTATGCAAATATCGGACCTTCTACGATGACGAGATGAACAGTCACCTTGAGAGTAAATTCCATAAGGAACACTTCAAGTTTGTCGGAACCAAGCTGCCTCAACAAACAGCTGACTTCCTCCAGGTGAGCCCCTGGCTATGTTTCTGTCCCCTAGGTTTAAGAGTTTGGGGTTGTTTTTTTATTATTATTATTATTATTATTTTGGAGATGCTGTAAAGGTCCTAAACTGCCCCTCTAAGTAACTGTGTTGGACACTGCTAGAGAAGGTGGAGTAAAGTTGGGCTAAAGCATCAAAGGTGCTACTCCAGCTCTGCCTCGACTGCCCTCTTTTTGAC
Source organism: Phoebastria nigripes (assembly GCA_035582835.1). Taxonomy (NCBI): domain Eukaryota; kingdom Metazoa; phylum Chordata; class Aves; order Procellariiformes; family Diomedeidae; genus Phoebastria; species Phoebastria nigripes. The sequence goes on from JAYKAV010003438.1 coordinate 165,580, forward strand.
CAGGTCGCTTAACCTCTAGTCTTACTGGTTGTACTGGTAGGAAATAAAATACTTGCCCACCACAGATTTTGGTGGCCAGAGTGGGTGACTTAAGTGCTGAAAGGCAGTGCTACCTGTAGGACAATGCGTGGTGGGGTTTGTAGGACCTTTAGGATGAGCACGCTAGAGAGATGCACCTCAAAGTGGGAGGGGGCGGGGGGGGGGAAAAGATTAATACCAAATATTCTGCCGTACAGGAATACGTTGCTAATAAAACTAGGAAAACTGAAGAGCGGCGTAAAGCAATTGAAGACATTAATGCGGTTATTCAGCAGATTTATAGGGACCAAGATCTTACACAAGGTAAGATTTACTACCCGTGTGTCTGCAAGAGTTCCTTTTTCGTGTGTATTGGCTGCCTTGTCAACTCTATAAATAGTAAAATAGTAAAAAAACAGTAAAAAGGGGAGGAGGGGAACCTGCTGGTGTTGCTGAAGAGTAAAACCTACTGTCTGCTCAAGTGCACCGTCAGCCACTTCAGGTTATTACTCGGCTTTGTGGACGCTAGCTAAATGATTAGCTGGCTGAAGTGATTTTTTTTTTTTTTTTTTTTTTTTTGCAAACCTTTTTTTTTTTTTTTTTTTTTTTTTTTTTTTTTTTTTTTGCAAACCTGCAGTGCTGATGCAGCTGCAGCTCGCGTCGCTCCTCGTTGCAGCATGCGACCAGGCTTGTATCTGGGCCACTGGTATTCTGTTAACTTGGCTGTATATAACGCACACTCCGCTTGGCTCTTCTCCTGCTCCCTGGGAAGATTGTTTTGATGCCGGTGGAAGTGTTAAAAATGAGTTTGTGGTGGTTAATAATGAGTTTATAATGCAGGCTGGAGTAAAATCTGTAACACAGCACAGATCCTCAGATTATTTTCCGGTTAATACTGTTCTTATCTTCCTTTTCAGATGTTGGCATGGAGCATTTTATCAAAAAGGTGGAGGCGGCTCACTGTGCTGCCTGTGACCTCTTCATCCCGATGCAGTACGGCATCATCCAGAAACACTTGAAGTCGCTTGACCACAACCACAACCGCCGGGTGAGTGGGCAGCCTGGCACCTCGGGGGGGGGGGGCGGTCTTGCAGGCTTCAGCTGCGATAGGAGGAACACGAATTTGAATGGTTTTAGTGGTTCCTGAAACCAGGAAGAAATTTTCTTCATCCTCTTCAGTGCTTCTCTCCACGGTCTGCAGTTCATTTTGATGTTCTTGTGTCCCCAGTAATTTCTCTCCACAGCCTGCAGTTAATTTTGACTGTTCTTGCGTCCCCAGAAACTTCTCCTTCGCAAAAGCTGGCGAGCAAGGTGTTTGCAGGATTAAAGCACCTTCAGCAAAGCCTTGTGCCAAGCTAAAAACAAGATCTCATGTCTCTTGCCCTGTTTCTTGCAAAATAAACAGTTTTGACTTCCCCGCTTCCACGTACATACAGGATGATGTTGTTACAAGCTTTACTATACCCGCAAGCAGTGATGCGAGGTGATGGCTGTCAGGCGACAGCTCTTTCTAGGTATAAAATACCTATATCGACACGCGACTGTAAATCTTGGCGCGTTACGGTGGCGATGTTGAGCAGGCTGCGTTAGCATTTGCAGCGCTCAATTGTTCAGCCGTCCTTCGCTCCCCGCACCTCAGCGGAATCAAAATGCGCCGACTTTCAACTTCAGTCCCCAGAGACTGAAAGATGAAACGATCCCGCTGGTGGAAGTGGGTGAAACAACCCACGCAGCTTTTCCTTGCCTGTCTGATACTCACCTTTCCGAAGCACAGAGTTCAGGGAACGTGCAGAAAATCGCAGATTTCTTAAATATTGCTGTGTTGTCACCTACCCAAATACCGAAGTGTGCTCTGTAGCCTGTCGTCCTCTGAGCTGTGACTAATTACTGGCCTCATAAGTTAATTCAGAACAAAATCTAAGTGCGTGGGGTTTTTCTTGTCTTCCCGTACAGGCTATGATGGAGCAGTCCAAGAAATCGTCGCTAGTAGTTGCGAGGAGTATTCTCAACAACAAATTAATCAGTAAGAAACTGGAGCGATACCTGAAGGTAGGTATTTGTGGAGCGGCTTGGTATGGGGTCAAGCTGGTAGCAACGCTTTTGTGCTGTAGGAATTTTGCGGTAGCTGCCGTTGACTACTGAGGGTGCTTATTAGCTGAACCTTGAGGTGATTTGGGGAGTTTTTTGATAATATATCRGATTCCTGGTTGCTGGTCATCGAGTCTGTACAGTGCAGATGACTTCATCTGTCATCTCCTACCCCACGTTACACCGAACCCTGAGCGAACAGGATGAGCAAGGCTTCCAGCTTAAACTTTGGCCGGAGACCTGACCGTTGCGCTGTCGCCGCTAATACTAGCGTTGATTTGAATTCTCTAAGTGGCATCTGCTCTCAGGAGCTGCTCACTTGACTGCTTTTGGTGCAACCATAACACTGAACTTCTTGGGAGGGTTTGCTGGCGTGTAGCCGGTGTGAATTCCTTGAAGCAGCTAGAGATAAACTTGCAGCAGACGCATGTTTGTCTTCTTTTTTCAGGGTGAGAATCCTTTCACGGATGACCCAGAAGAAAAAGAGGAGCATGAGGAAGGAGAAGGGGGAGCCAGTGGAAATGTAGAGGAAGGAACAGCAGAAGGAGCAGACGAAAACAAGGATGAGGAGGAAAATCCGGAAGAGGAAAATCCAGAGGAAGAAAATCCAGAAGAAGAAAATCCAGAGGAGGAAAATCCAGAGGAAGAAAATCCAGAAGAAGAAGAAAATCCAGAGGAGGAAAATCTAGATGAGGAAAACAAGGATCCCGAAGAGAACCCAGAAGGAGCTGAAAATGAGGGGGAGCAAGAAGAAACGGGGACAGAGACAGAAATCGAAGCACAACCACAAGCACAAACAGAGGTGGAGCTGGAYGCAGAAAACGCGGAGGAGCAGACTTCCCCGCCTGCAGAGGAATCTCTCCCTGAGGAAGAAGAGCAACAGCCAGTAGAAGGCGTGGAGGTAGAAGATGAGGAGGAAGAAAGTGAGGAAGCTGCTGCAGCACAAGAGGATGAGGATGCGGAGTAAACTCTGGAGGGGGAAGCTGATGTGTAAAAGACCTGACGTATTTTGGTTTGTTTTTTTTTTTTTAAAAAACATAACTGTATCTGTGAATTTCATAGCACATCTTTTGAGTTCTTATTCTATTAAACTCACTTAGGCAGTGGAGGCCTTTACCTGTAAAGTGATTTTTTTGGAAAATAGAGAATTTTTTTTTTTTTTTAACCAAAACTTCATTTTAGTAGCTAGGTTTTGTGCGGTCTCTGTTTTTTAGATGGCTTTGTACTAGGAGAATTTCCTTTTGAGCATGTGTGCAAACCAGTGCTACTTCACGATCTGGCAAACAAAACCTCTTTTCTTCCCCTTGAATTGAAACTTTTCTATATTTAACAAAGATGTGATTTGTCCCCTTAGCCTGTCTGTCTGGAAACATCAGAAATTCTATTTGGGGTTTTAATTTCTACAGTGTACGCCGTTAAGGTTCTGCATAACTTCCATGTGACTGTAATATTCTCCCTGATGTTTTATTCTTCCTTTTAACGCGGAGCGAAACTAAGTGGTGTCAACATTGTATTGTTTGTAAAATGCTTTCATTTTAAAGGTAAATGTTTTGGTGGGTGGAGATAAAAGGACTATCCTGAGATTACCTGTGACTCTGCTTTAATTTCTGGTGCCCTGGTATAAAGCTTGTGAGAGGTTGGAGGCTTAGAACCGGTCTACAAATCCTGCGTCTCCGTCCTCTGGTTCGTTATTTGGGTTCAGCTCAGCTTCCCTCTCTTCAGCACTGCAGATGGAGCCGACTTACTCGCTTGGGGTAGCAGTAAACACTTAGTTGAAGCTGTCATCGGTCAATCATCACCTGGAGTACGGATTCTCCTTCCTGAAATGAGGGAGAAATAAGGAAATCAGTTTCCATGACACCGCAGAGGTTATTCCTGCTATGGAGAGAGGTGGCTGGGAGCACTCCTGCCGGATGGGTTTGCAGGGTTGATGGATAAGGACGTGCTTAGCCTTGAATCACCGGCGTGACGCCGAATCCAGTCTTACGAACCTCCAACTTGGCATAAATTCTTTGTACAAGAGAAGTTTCCCCCAGCGATGGGCAGAAAGGGAGATTTAAGCATTAATGTGAAGACAAAGCACTGAGACTGCTCCCGACCTCAAACCCTTTCCTCCAGCGCGGGTCCCTGGTGGCAGTGACTTACCGGATCTTCAGCTACGCTCGTGAAGTCCTCTGCAAGCTAATGGGATTGAGAGATGGATGAGATGAGCTCCGTGAGCGGGAACATTTCACCTGCTCCACGCCAGGGAGATTTCTTACCCAGGAAAACACTGAGCTCAGGTCCTGAATCGTGTATCCTGGCATCGCCCGTTTGCCTTCCCGAGCAGTGAACCCCTCTCCTGCAGACGGACATCTCAAACTAAGTCTGTTCCAAACATAATTAATAGCCCGAGTCACTAAATACCTCATGGGGGCTGTAACGAATTTGGCTTGTTCCCTCTTGTGTGGGTATGACTTGATCCCGAGGTCGACCCTGCAAGCTGTTGGGTGTCGAGGGAGTTGGCTGCCGCTTGCTCCCACCTTTTCCATGGGTTTAATTGGACATCTACCAGTTTTGGGGTGTTTTAGCATATTAAGCCTGATCCCCAGATCTCGCTTTGATGCGTGTTTGAGCTCAGGAGCAGTGTTAATTACCGCTGAGTGCTGTTAGCGCCCTGCGGGAACAAACCAGGTGCCTTGGAGGATGCTGGTGGCACTTTAGGGTGACGGGGGGGATGATTTTGAAGGCTGTAAAAGACAAGATGGGGTGCGGGGTTAGAAAGCTGCCTCAGAAGCGTAATCTTCACACATTTTTGCTTTGAAGGCAGACGGGCGTTCAGCTAGCCACCATCATCTGTTCAAATTTAGTCTGTGCCAAGAAAAGAGTCTTGATTCTGTTGCCTCCTTTTACAGCTGCTGGTTTTTCCTCCTTGCTCAGCAGAGCTTTTTGGTGATTTCCAGGTTTCCTCCTGCTTTTTTATGTAGAAACTCTCCGATCTAGATTTAATTAGCTGGTCCCATCCTGAGGGAAACGACTGGGCTTGGCTTTGTTGAAATGTTAAGACCTGTGCTCTGCTTGTGTTTTACTGCGCTTGAGGATCAATGTTTTAATCAGGGTGGATTCTCAGGAAGCATTATAGGGAAATACCTTTGATTTAAGGTTTACATAAGAAAATTGAGGTTCTTTAATTGGGGTAGGCTGCCTGTAACCTTAAATATTGTGTCCTGAAAGTGGTGAGATCTCCGTGATCCAGCCATTCTTTTTAAAAACAAAAAAAACCCCACCCACACTTGTAGTATAGTGAGTTACACCTCCCTTATACTTTCCCCTTTCTGCTTTATTTCCTTAGTTTCCCCTTTCTGCCATTGCTATTTCTCTAACATACTGGCTCGAGAAATGAATTTTGAGAAGAGGGACCACTGAGGGGTGCAGGCCGTGTGTTAAAATACGCTGCTTCCCAGCCAGTTTTTCGGGAGGAGGCTCTTCACCGCCTGGTCAGCAGGGACAGCGGCTTCTCCCGTCCCTTTTTGCTTCCTCCAGAAACGTTGGTGTCAATCAAAACATCTGCAGAACTTCTAGCAGGGAACAGCGAGTGGAGTTTGGGTTGCTTGCTGCACCGGTTATCTTCTACCTGTTGTTTTTTTCCACCCTGATTATTAACAAGGGGAGGGAAAATCAGCTGTCAGCATGAAAGAACAATTTGTAATTAATGTCCTTCTGGTGTAATTGGGGCACAGCCTGAACCTCTGTGTTCCTGAAGTTTGGGTTGGAAGGAACATCTCGCCTCCTCTTAGCAGAACCCAGCTTCCCCTTGCAGAGGTGAATTTTATCCCTTCAACAACCGCTTTTCAGGTCAATTAACAGGCATGTTGTGCGTTTCAGACACTCCCCCGCGCCGTTCTGCCGAGCTTTCTACCTTCTGGTGGTGGATTAATTGTACAACAGCCCTTCCCTCTGGACTCTGAGCTTTGCATTCCCTTTCAAACAAAGGTCTGGCCAAGGGGCGAGTCCTTCTCGAGAGGCAGCTGGTGTGTGCGAGGAGGTGCTGAGCCCAGATCGCCATCCATGCTGCCATATGGATGAGGTCGGGGCTCATCCAGCTTCTCAGGAGTGTTTAGGGCTTGATGGCTGCAATGTAACTGGGTCCTTATACACTAAATATTGCTGTGGGTTTGTTTTCCGAGTCAAAATCCTTGAATCAAGCGCAGATATAGATGCGCTGCGTAGGAAATGCTTAGTGCTCGTATATGTAGCATTAAGGTTTTCATGGCTCTGTGCTCCCCTAGGATGCAGGCAGTAAACTCCAAACATCTGACAACAATTAATTAGTTGTGCTAACTAAAACCCCCTCGGACTGCTAAAAGCCAAGCAGGATGGAGCTTGGTCTGCCCATGATCCGCAGGAACATCCAAGGACCTCGTCCCCAGAGATGCTGCAGACTCGGAGCATGTGAGCRGAGAAGAGGAGAGGCGAGAAAATCAGCCGGGAAGGGCTCAGAGAAGTCAGTGGATGCTGAAATCTTTCTGGGCCAACTTCCCTGTAAATGCTTTCCCTGAATGAACTATCTCATAAGAAAATTGCTGACGAGTAAGCGATTGCGTAGAGTTCGCTGCAGCTCCTCCTGTGTGCTGGCTGCTATGAGGGACAGGCTTTAGGATATAGGTGCTATACATCTGGCCGTCGCTCAATTTACACCCGTCATGATGGTTTTTGGATGCTGCCGCTTCTCCCCAAGGAAAAGCAAGCTGAATTGTTGCTTCAGCTTGCTTCCCTCCGCGCTCCATACATCCGCTGGCTGTATCCCGCGTTGATTTGGTGGAGAACACGCAGTTAAGCGCCGCAATTCAAATTTATGCAGCTCAGCATAAACAAGGGTGGTTTTTTTTCCCCAGAACATCCTTATGCTCGCTACAGCTACTGTGATACCCTTGGCAGTGGCCCTGGCTCGGGGGTGGTAGCAGATTTAACTTGTATTTTCTGATTGTTCAGTCAAGATCTCAGTTTTTGCTTTTGGGTATTTTATCATATTAGTTAATAATTATAATCAYGTGCACCACTCTAACTCCTGCCTGATCACCCCTGTGCCCGGCGCAGCCTGCTTCTCTCCTCCTCTAAAGTGGTATTTTTGTAGCACCTAAACAAGAAGGATCTGGGGAGGAGACTGCAGGAAGAATCCAGGGAAAGAAATTGCAGGAGGTTTTGAGGCAAGCGTTGGGGTGCTATCGGAGCAGGCAGCCCTGTCTCCTGGCAGGATTTCCTGCCGATAGGCCTGGCCTCGTAGCTCTGCTTCCTTCCGAGGTCTCCGAGGCYGTGGGGAGCATCTCGCAGCGAGGAGTTTTGAGGCGCTTGAGCTTGCTGGGGTATCTATCAGTCATCAGCAAGTAAAGGCAGCGGTAGAACTTGTTTCTGTGGTGTTACATATAGAAATGTACTGATAATGCAGCACGGCGGCACCGATTTAACTCCTTACTCTGTGAAGTTGCCAACAGCTTCATGTTCATTTATTTTAATTGTTTTAGATGAGAAACACATGAACAAGACTTTAAATGGTATTTAATTGAGGACTTCTTTCAAGAATATATCACCCAGAGCATCGTTTCGTAGTCTGAATGTTTCCAGGCTAGAAATCCATWTGTAATCACAAGTATTTCCCTAAGGTATGAAAATAACTGTAGAATTCTGTGAGTCTCCAATCAACATGCTGAAATAGCCACTCGTTATTAACACAGGTCTTAAATCTTCCCCATTTCCTTCTAGAATCAGGAAATCAATTCATCTCRGCTTTAATACCTGGCTGCTGCGATAATTTCCAGATTTAGTGGGTAAAGATTTCCTTTAGGTGCCACCAATCCATCTTCTACATCCTACGGAAGCAGCTCGGGCGTTTGTTCAGCCCTTCTGTCTAAAATCGCTGGGGTTCTCTTTGTCGGGCTCTGTATTCCCCAGGATTTTTCCTAATTCTGTTAAAAATCATTATCGGCCTCTGTCTGTGCCATTCTGGCATCTGAGAGGGGTGGAATAACCCCCTCTGCGCTCTTGGAGCTTTTATTTCCCCCCTCAAACTATCTCGCAACGCTTCCACTCCTGCTCTGTCTCCTCCGTCGTGTTTTCTAGGAGTTGCGACTGTGAACTGGGAACGTCAAATGAAATCACGCAGCGGCAGCAGTGCAAACAAAAGGAGGTTGTTCCTCGCACAGCTCAAAACTGTGGAATTTCTTGGGTTTAAGTGGATTAAAATAAAAACAAAAAAAAAAGCAGGGAAAAAAAATCCCTCGAGGAGCAACACGCATGGCTGAGCCACAAAATGGGGATATTTGGGGGGAGCAGCATTATGCCCTCGCCCTGTTTTTGCCCTTCAAAGGAGAGACGTTGACCTGATGGTCTTACTCTACCACCGCTCCCCTCTTTCACGACGAGCTGTGGCTGTTCCAGGAGTTTTCCTGATTCTCCCACTGGAATAAAAGATTTTTCTCCTTGTTCCGCATCTTTTTTTCTTTTCTTTCGAGCTCCATTGATCGAACCTTGCTGGAGTTCAAGAATTGCTCTCTTCCTTGCAATAAGTAGGTTTAATTTATACCAGGTAGAGCCGAGACGCCACAATCATTCATCCTTTATGTAATTTATAGCGATTTCTTTCATAATTTGAAATAAAAGCGTGTCCTTTGGCTGTTTGCGCTTCGGTTCAGGTAACAAAGGAATGAATTGGGTCTGGAAAAGGATGCGGTTGTGAAACGCGGGGCTTGAGGAAGACCGTGGATGCTTTTGGGGTACAGCCCGCCTCTCCTCACCCGTTTCCCGCTGCCGCCGGTCACTTTTAAGCTTCTTTAATCGTGTTTTTGGGCAAAACCTGAGGAAAAAGCCACCGTCTCGTTGGGCTGAAGCCTTCGTCAACGCTGCTCCTCAGACCCTGCTTTGACGGTAATATAAATACAGCTTTAGGGAGCCTTCAGCTGCRCGAGGAGAAGGGTTTTGGGGGGGCGATGCCCCTTGGAGCACCGCGCTGTGGGATGGAGGACGCCATTTTGCTGTGAGGGGTTGGGGAAAGGCCCGGTGTGTCATGGCTGCGGCCTCAGGGGATCCTGTGGAGGGTCAAAGGTCAGCTTGGGAGCCCAAGGGCAAAGGTGAAGGGTCAAGGGCAGGGTGAGGGGGTCAGGGCCCGCAGTGTGGCACCGGGCCCACGGGCTCCATGGCGACCCCCGCCGCCCCCATAATGCACCGTGAGCCCCGCGCCGCCGCCCAATCAGGAGAGGGAATGGCTGTGATTGACAGGAGGGAGCCTCGGCGTCGGCCCACGGAGGAAGGGCTTCCGCCAATAGGATTGGGGGATGGATGCCGGTAGGGGCGCGCTGGCCAATGGGAGAGGCGGGACGGTCGCGCCTCTAAGCGAGCTCGGCCAATGGCTGGCGCGGAGGCGGGCTTCTGGAGCGCGGCCAATGGAGAGCTTCGTGGGCGGGCCAGAGCGGCGGAGGAGCCCAATGGGCGGCGGGCGCGGCGCGCCTGCGCAGCGGGCGCTCGGGCGGGCAGTGCGGCGCCGCTGGCCGGAGGCGGAGGGGAGAGATGGAGCAGGGATACGGCGGTAGGTGCGGGGCGGCCCCGGGGCGCCGCCCCTTCCTTTCCCTTCCCTTCCCCCGGGGCGGCGGCTCGGTCCTTCCGCCGTCTCGGCGGCGGCTCCCCGTAGCGGCGGGGCGATGGGGGGGGGCGTCAGCCCCTGCGGGAAGCGTTGTGCCCGCCTCCCGTGAGGGGGCGCCGCTGCTGATTGGCTGAGCGCCGCGTCGCTTTGCGCTAGGGCGCCGCCGATTGGTGGGCGGGTGCTATTTAAGACGGGG
>JAYKAV010003438.1:175813-196575 GCA_035582835.1 Phoebastria nigripes
TTACCCCCAGGAGAAGCAGCAGCGACTCGGTTGGGAGCGGGGGCCTGACCCGGGCACTTGTCACAACCATAAACCCCGCCATGACGAGCCGTGGCGGCTCTTTCCCCTCCGATACCCCCCTCTGATACCCGCCTCAAGCCGTCCAGCTGTGTCTTTACCCCCTGAGGTGTTTTCCTCCTCCCCGGTATAACGGCAACCAGCAAAAAGGCATCAAACAAAGCGTAARGGAGCAGGTGAGAACCCTCTGAAATGCCGGTGAGCATCGACACGTCGGGGAACAGCTGTTAACATCATTAAGCTTCGTTCACCAGCGTAGGGAAGTGATTTGTGAGGGGAGAAAACCCGTCGTCCTTCATCAAAGCACTAAATGGCATTGAGTTCGTTAACGTCGGAGCGCTCTCCCAGCTTCTACTGGTTTTTAACGTCTCTTTAAACGATGAAACAAGGCTCGYGGAGGTGGAAACTGAGAGAAAGTCACTCAAATCGAAGTTTAACAGATGAATATCAGTTTTTTAATGTCCCGCGATGAAGTTTATTCGGATGTGAGATGGCAGCACGGGTAAATGCTCCCAGATCTGAGCCCGACAGCCCGGATCCTCTCCCCACTGTGCCAGTTTTGAGCCCTCCGTCCTCTTCCCACCTTGAATTCACGCTTCGCTTCGCTTCTATTCACGTTCAGGGACGTGAAGATCCCACGAGGGCGATTTTTAACTTGCTGTTGAAAACACTTCCTTGGTTTTTATAACAGAATTATGACTGCGGCAGGATTTTATAAATAATACATCAGCAAAGCCGTTTCTGCGTGTGTTTTATCAAGTTCCTAATACCCCGCACGTCGCTTTTTCTGCAGAGATCATTCATAATTCATCCCGACATCGTGTTGATACAGATTTGTTGACAAGTTGCTCTTTCCAGGTTCCCTCTGTCTCTGCTTTCAGCTTGGTGGAGATCTGATGCCCGGCATCTCTTTCATCATGCTTTTAAATGCTTTTTGAGCGTTTTGTCAGTTCTTCAGGTGTAAAAATGAGGTAAGAAACAGCGACAGGATTAAAAACACCCTAAATGCGTGTTAAATCATCCTCTRCGAGTGCTGGTTTCTCTCTACCGACAACCGAGCGAGTCTGGATAAACAACTCGGAAGAGTTTAGGCAGCTAAAAGTTATTCCCGAGAAAGATTTCATTGGATTCGTGACGTTAATGAGCTGCCTAAGAGCTGGGATCTTCCCTTCACCTTGCAGAGCTATTAATAAATTAAAACCACCGTGCGTGTTGCAGCTTTAGAGAAGTTTTGTCGTGGATTTTTACCGTTATAGGGTCTAAAAATGAATGAGTTCTTACAGTTCTTGAACGTTTGGGGTTTTATAAATAAAGCTCAGGTGTAACTGGCTCAGCTTAGAACCAGCCCCTTTATTTTTAATTCTCTGCGGGTTGAGAATCGTACGGTTCCACGTGAGTGGGTTTTTGAGGAGAGCACCTTTTACAGTCGAGCCATGCRTAGGAGCGTGTGATATATAGATTTAATTTAAATACTTTGTGATTCCAGCAGAAGACAAACTTTATTCTCCCCAGATAAAGTCCTTTGTTGAAATCGGCAGGAGAACCTCGGACCTCTGCTTTCAGAAGGAATTGTGTCCTAGGCCCTGGCTTTTTTTCTGCGGGTGTTAAACTTAATTTCTCAGTGCTTCACATAGACTGAACGACATAAATCTCTTGACGTTGCTCCGTCGTCTCCGGATTCGCACTCTGCTTGTACACATGTGCGGAGAAAAATGATTCCCAAGCTTTTTCCCCAGCTCAGGGAGCGCTGTCTTGGGAAATCAGCTGGGAACCAGGACACATGGGGCTTTCAGCTCGGTAAAATTCACTGCTTGGTCCCTTCCAAGTTGTTTTTTTTCCTGCTCTGCGCTTCACTTCGTGTTTATTTTCCCAAGAGAAGGCGATAATGATTTATTCCACTGATTTTTTTTTTTTYCCCTCCTGGGGATGTTTACGGATGTGCTGCGCTGCTGCAGAACTGACGGATACAACCTCTGCTCGTTGGTGCCGAGTCATTAATACCCGAGTATCTCATCTAGTGGGTTTTTTACATAATACTTAGTTTCAAAATTAGACATTGAACTCTTAATTACCACGTTCTTAAGTTGTACCGAAAGCTTGAGGTCTTTGCTTTGAAAGCTTGAGGTCTTTGCTTAACCCAGATTTCTTCAGTCCTTCAAAGAATGTGATAATCGTGGTAATACCTGTATGAACATAACGTGCCCTACGTCTCAGCAAGCCAAACGCCAACGTATACGCATGGAACTTAAAGGCGGGGAGCTTTATCCTATAGAATCTGGAGGTACAAAGAGGTGAGACTCTCTCTGGCTGAAAAACGCTGCGTTTTGGGCCGAGCAGCCTCTGTTTTCCTCGAGATTTTGCGCTGGGGCCAGGCTATTTTTGCCTCCTGAATTAATGTACCCAAGGTTTTATCAAAGATGGCTTAAAAATCGAAGGAGAGGAGCTCGCTTGTGATGTGACGTCTGCGTGCGGTCAAAAGCACGAGGGCTGCGGCTATTTTTGGCGCTGCCGGGTGAGAAACCGAGTGACCTGCCCGGAGAAGAGCTTCCCTGTGCTGGCTTCACTTTCTCTTCCCATTTTTCTCTGGCTGGGAGCTCAGCGGGTGCTGGGATGATGCCTGTGATAACCAGGGGTTTGATGTCACTTGGTGTCACTTGAAACGATCGCGTGCGCTCAGCAGTTTATTTGCAAGAGGTGAATTAACGTGCTGGAGGAGGGAGCGTTAAAATTGAGCTGTGGATTTAAAGTCAGGCTTTGGGGTGACTGCAGTCGATGGGTCGGAGGTTTGTCCTTCATTTCTGTGCTCCATCTCGACCTGATCCTCCCCACCAGGCAGCTGGAAAACCGCATCCCGGCACCGTCCTGCTCCTGCTTGGAAAGTGAAGCTGAACGGCAAGCGACTCGACCTAAAAACACCATTGGTGGGAAAGGAAATTATTTGGTAGTAAGGCTCCGATTTGAAAAGGCGTTTACGCGTTGCAGTTCCTGTTTTGCTGGTGCTGCGGTTTCTATAGGAGTTCAAAAATACGGCGGTAACGATTTCGCCCACGATTTCTTTAGGTTCTGTGTGCTTAAGGTGATTGGCCATGAAAAAAATAAAGCYGCTAAGAGGGAAGGGTGTCCTGTACGTCCTTGGTGGGTGTTGGACAGGTTTGTGCAGGGAGCTGGGGACTGCGAGAGACAAGTTTTGTAAAATCGGGGGCTGTCTCGAAAAGTAAATGTTTTGCAAAATTGGGGGTTGTTGCCGAAAAAGAAAAGTTTTTGGAAAATTGGGGGCTGCCTCCAAAAAAGAAAAGCTTTGCAAAATTGGGAGCCCCCTCCAGAAAATAGCAAAGCTTCACGAAATTGGGGGCTGCTGCCAAAAATATAAAAGCTTTGCAAAATCGGGGGCTGTCTCCAAAAGTAATAAAGTTTTGCAAAATTGGGGGCCGCCTCCAAGAAAAAGGAGTAGTTTTGCAAAATTGGGAGTTGCCTCCAAAAAACGTAAAAGCTTTGCAAAGTCAGGGGCCCCCTCCAAAAATACAAAAGCTTTACAAAATTGGGGGCCACAGCCAAAAMCAGAAAAGATTTGCAAAATTGGGGGCTGCCTCCAAAAATAGAAAAGCTTGGCAAAATCAGGAGCCCCCTCCCAAAACATATAAAAGCTTTGCAAAATTGGGGGCTATCTCAAGAAAATATAAAAGTTTTGCAAAATTGAGGGCTGCCTCCAAAACTAGAAAAGTTTGGCAAAATCGTGGGCCGCCTCAAAAAAAAAAAAAAAAAAGTTTTGCAAAATTGGGGGCCCCTTCCAAAAATAGAAAAGCTTTGTAAAATCAGGGGCTGCCACTAAAAAACGAAAAGCTTTGCAAAATTGGGGCTGCCTCCAAAAATGGAAAAGTTTTTGCAGAATCGGGGGCTGTCTCTAAAAAAAAAAAATAAATGTTTTGCAAAACTGGGGGCTGATTCCAAAAATAGAAAAGCTTTGCCAAATTGGGGGCCACCTCCAAAAATATAAAAGTTTTGCGAAATTGGAGGTGCAGAAAAGCAACCTGAACCTTAAAAGAAGGAAGGAAGGAAGCATCTATGTGTGTGATTTTTGGCTTGTGCAGGCTCTTCCTCATCTGGGGAAAGTTTGGAGGGAGATGAGGTTGCTAAAGGGAAGGGAAACTGCCGATCCCGGGGGGGGTGGGGGGGGAAGGCAGGGCCAGGAAAGAAACGGGGAGAAGTTTGGGGTAATACAGTGGGCGTCGAAATAATTTTGATCCATAGGGATCGACGTAAAAGCTTTTACGGGCATCAGTAGTTCTGCTTGTGGACCAACTTATTTTTCTGATCAGAATAATAAATAAAGATTAAAAAAAATTGTTTTCCTGCAGAGAAGTGGCAGCCAGGGCTCTTGGAAATGTTTTCAGCAAAACACCCAGCGTATGGCTTTTGATTTCCAAATTCAATGTAGACAATCTCAAGGTTTCGTTGCGGCACGGAGCTTGTTTATCCGATGCCTTTTGAGCAGATGAAGGCGTTTGCYGAGCTCTTTCAGGGATTGCTGTGGTGCCGGGGATGCGGATTCCACCCTGGAAACTTTGGAAAAGGTTTGAAATGGAGAGATGGTTTATTTTTGCTGAGGAAAACAGATCACGGCAGCTGCTGTGAAATAAAAGAGCCGGTAAAGTCGCGGCGGGAGCTCCTGCGTGTCGTGGCCCTTTCCTGCCTCTTCCACCTGGGCAAGTGCTTCGTCCTGCTGCCGTTTCGGAGTGAGAGACCAGAGCGAAGCCGCCTCGTTAGCGCAAATCTTGGAATTAGCGCTGAAAAGTGGAGGGAGCTCGATTTATTTTATTGGCTCATATAATAGCAGTACTCACCTCAGATCACGTACAAGGATAGCTGATATTCCCAAGGAAAAACGACGCTTCTGCTGGCGTAACACAATTGAAATGTCCGTTCTCGATGCAGGTTCAGTTCTTCGGATGATTTATCCTGCAAATTTTCTCCTGTATAAACGTAGCTGTGCGCCGTCGTTACATCAAGCACCTCTTAAAACTGATTTCTCTTTCAAAACACAGTGGGGGTTTCTTTAATTCAAAACATCTCGTTGACCTTTAGATTGCTGAAACAATCTGAAATAAAGCATCGGGCAAGCTTCAGGCATGTTTCCCAAACAATAAAAAGCACAAGTGCAGCTTTAATTAAAGACTTTATTGGTTCTAGGGTCAATTAAGGGAAGAAACAAACCCCGTGATAACAGCAGAGGCAATTCTTCTAATAGCTCCGTTCTTTTTCTTGCAGGTTACGGCACCTGGAATACTGGGGCCACCAACACTCAAGGTGAGTTTTCTGTATATAAAAATAGATCTAGGAAATTATAATTTCAGAATAGAACTTATTTTTTTTTTCTTTCTAGCCAGAGTAGTGTAATACAGAAGCATTTTTTTTTTCCAGCCTTCCTTCTCTGCCTGTTTTAGTGACTTTCTACTTGGTTTTTGGTAAAAGCTTCCTCCCTCATCCCGTGATACGCTCCGATTCCCACCGTCGTATACTGGAGGAACTGGTCGCGATCTTGCGTATGATTAATAACGTGCTTTGCTTTATCTCCTGAGATTTATTAGCGTTCCAAAGCAAAGCGTGTCCTGGGGTATTTGGGAGTTTGGGCTCTCTCCTTTGAACTCCTTTCCAGCCTAAACAACAGTAGAACCAGCAAGATGCTCCTGAAAGTGATAGTTATAACGAACGTATTTGCTTTTGCCGTGGTTTTACTGCTACTTGAGGGTTTTTAGTGAATCATTTGAGTTGTTTTCAAGTGCAAATATTTGAAAGTGTTTCAAAAAATATATTAAAGTGTATATTGCCCATTTCATTTTCATAATTAGTTCTCGGAAGTCCCAGCTTCTTTCTTACCCATTCTGTGCGAAAGGATCCGTCATCTTTACCAGCARTTAAACCGAATTATATATATTTAGTCTCTGAACTTTTAACTTTGTTGCTTTTAGAGCAGAAACACTCTTTTCTTTTTGTCCCGTTCAGGTACATACGCCACGAATGCGACGAGTTGGCAAGGTACGTGCTAAAAAAACCTCGTTTCTCTCCGGGTGTTGGGGTGCCCTGCTCAGTCTCTCGAGTTGCCTGCAGCAAGCGGCGCTGTTTTCCAACTCATAAACTGCCTCTGCTTGGAAGTTGGTGTGAAGTGCGCAACGCCGTGCTTTTAAACCGCTCCTCCTCCTTGATTCCTTTATTTATTTTTACCTTGCTCCGTGATTGCGGCTTTTTCTTCTGCGAAGGGAGCAGCTCGGTCCTGATGACTGACAGCCGTCTTTTCCTTAAAGCAGAAAAATTAGCGCGTGGATGAGAAAAGTTGATTTATTTTACATATCCGTTTCTCGTTTGATCTGGGACAGCCAGATGTGTGCATTAATAAAATGATTTTACTGAGATGATATCGTTTTCCCCTCAAAACCCAAGGTTTGCCCTTGTAATTCTGGCAGCTTGACGGTACACAAATGCAAACTGGTGCTTCCTCAATAAAACATGATTTGCTTTCACTAATGAACTTTTCCTCTCGGAGCAATTAGTTAATTGGCTTCGATTTGGATCCTATGGCTGTTTTAAGCCGGTCTTAACATATTCCCAAGCAAAAGCCTGAGATTCTTTTAGAAAATATTATTTCTTTGGTCCTCACAATATAAAATGGAACGCTGCACGTTGGGCTGTGGATTCAAACCTCCCAGCTCAAATCATTGGTAAAAATGAGGGTGKTTTTTTCTAATATTATCCTCTTTTTTGTAAAACCTGGGTGCCCCTGTCAAGGACTCGCGCCCCGTTGTGCTGGGTATTGTGCCGATGCAGAGCAGAAAGGCTCTTCCTGCTCCAGAGACCTTATAATCTAAATAAAAACACAAGTCGCAGGCAGATGGGGGAATGCAAAGACCCAACGAGACGGTGCCGGTCAGCACAAATGGCATTGGCACACCGGTGGCCGTAATGATGTCAATTTTATCGCAGGCATCGCGGGAAAGGAGAATTAAGAGGGATTATTATGGCGGTCGCTTTACGAGAGCCCTAGGAGTGATATAGCGAAGGGTTTGGAAGGTCAGAAGGGAGAGAGGAGGCTTGCCGCATAGCTCGTGGCACGTGTGTCTGCCCGAGCGACGCCGGATTCAAGCTGGGGCTGTAGAGTTGTGATAAGGATTGTTGGGATCCCTTAGTCCGGATCTTGGGATCGCACGAAGCATCTGGCAGCTCCACGAGCGCGGCCGCAGCGCGTTGCTTTTTCCGCCGCGCCGTGGTATCTTGCCACAAGTTGCTCTTTGAATACAACTCACTGCTTTGATTTTCTGATTAGTTTATTTCTTCGTGGTCCTTTTTTGATGGATACATGGCGATGTGCCTGGCAGCGCGTCCCCTTTGGGTTTCCTTGTGTCGTTTTGTGGGACCGTGCAACATAAACGGCTCAGGGTCCCGCAGCATAGACTGAACTTATTAAAAAATTGCAAATAAAACCATCAGCGCTCCGTTTCTGCAGTTAAAATCGCCCAAAGGAGGAAGGTCCTTACACTTTTAGGGTTGGGCAGGAAGAATCTTTGATATTTCTCACTTTAAGAAACCAGATTTCCTTGAAAGGAGGTAAAACCCAGCTGCAGCCTTGCCTGGTAGGATCCGTTCACGTCTAAACTCTTCCTTCAGGTACCCAGGTCTTTATAATACTGTATTAATATCAATTCTACTTTCCTTTCCTGCCAGGCTATGAAGGCTACGACTATTACAACACCCAAACCACTGCTGCTAATACAGCGGCCACATACAACTACGCCGCAGCCGCTGCCACCTCCAGCAGCTGGGAAACACCCAAAACTTCAGATATGAGCATGAATGCCGACGTCAACGCCGCCATGCCTGTCGCTTCGTACGGCGCCGAGACTTCAGCGAACGAGAACTCGGATTCCATCATAGCCAAAATCAACCAGCGTTTGGATATGCTGTCGAAGGAGGGCAGCGGTGGGACAGGGGAGGGGATGGAAGACCAGGAGAGGTGATTGTTCCACATCTTATTTAGTTTGAATAGTAAAAAAAATAACGGCTTTTAATCGCTATAAGTTCAGATTAAGCTGTTATAATTGCATAGGCACGATCCAGCGTTCGTTCCCTGGAAAACGAGCTTAACCACTTATTTTTACCTGTCCTTGTGTATGTGCGCACAAACACATACATATTTTATATATCTCTCTCAAACATATCAAACTTGATGTACGCATCAAGCATTAAAAGCGACTTCCATTGTCGATTCAATTCCTAGATTTTGCAGAAGGTTTTTTATTTATAGTTTTTGGGTTTCTTAAAGTTTTTTTTTTTTTTTTTTCCTCTGTGTCCCTTTTTCCTCATGGCTGCCCAGTAATTATTCTTTTTTTTCCTCCCGCTGGGTTAAATTATGCCAGTCTGGAGAGTAGTTTCATATCGGTGCGTGTTTTGCTGCTGAAATAGTAATACAGATCTTGGCAAGAGTTACTGAATAAACAAAGTTTTGCCTTTTTTTTTTTTTTTTTTTTTTTTTTGCCATTTGGTGCTCGCTGCTGCGGTCAGACAAGATGCTGAGGGGTTTATCTGCATTAATTCACAGCCGGAGGCACAGCTAAGAGACAACGAGAAGCAGCTTTTACCTGGGGAAGCTTTTGGGATCTGCTTTTCCGCTGGCAAAACATAATTCAGAGTGGTTAAGTGCTATGAAGTTAGTAAAGTTATGATATCTCTGAAAGATTTCTGTTCGGATACTTCTGCAGAAAACCACAGTTCTTTGATGTTTATTTATTTTCCCCGAGACTAAGAAAAAGATGGAGTGGGACACAGAAAGTGATCGCTACGCAGGGTTTAAAAATATTTTTATCCATTTTTCTGGCCAAAAACATTTGGATTGTGATAAAAATGGATGCAAATGCCTGTGTGATGTCCAGGGATGTTATTTTAGCTGCTGACTGTTGTCTCCTCCTGTGCAGCTCTTTCAGATTTGAGTCTTTCGAATCGTATGACTCGAGGTCTTCAATGAACGACCGCGACGTGTACCGATCCGGCTACGATTACGGAGAAGTTGGAACCGATCGGAACGATTCCTTCGGGAGCCAGTTCGATAACCGCAGGGATCAATCTCGTAACCGAGGAAACAACTACGGCCTCATCCGAGGACGGGGTCAAAACCGCGTGCAAAATCGAGGGCGTCTAAATGCTTTCAACCGCACCGACCACTTCATGCCCTCCTCCAGCTCTGAGCGCCTCTCAGCTCGTTGGAATGAGTTGAACTACATGGGTGGGCGTGGGATGGGGGGTGCCGGATCCAACAGGCTCCCTTCCCTCTTTTCCCAAGCCCTCGTTCCCGATTACGGCGACTACGGCGACTACGGAGATTACGGCGACTACGGCGACTATGGGGATTATGGTGATTATGGCGACTACGGAGATTATGGTGACTACGGAGACTATGACTATGGCATGATGGGGATGTCGGGCATGGGAATGGGACGGTATGGGAATATGCCGTATGGAATGGGGAGGCAACGAAACAGAGACAGGATGGGTACGGTGCCCTGGCACATGAACGCGCTCATGGTAAGTCATCACCGTCGGTTGTTTTTTTTTTTTTTCTTTTCTTGTCAAGATTGCTTTTTGCTTGCCTCGGTGGGTAGGCTTTGCTGTTCGGCTGTAGAGCGGAGTCCTTTGGAGAAGCACGAGTCTTAATTCACGTTGCTTCCACCACGGAAGAATTTAAATCTTCCTRGATAGAGCAGAATGTCACCAAGCTTGGATCTACCCATTTGCACATAAAATAGAGCCTCTGAATACTTACCCCATCCCAAATCCGCTCTGTAGGGGCACTAACCCAGCTATAAAATCCTTTTATAGCCAAAAATAAGTCTGCAGGGTCACAAGAATTTAAACGTTTTAGGAGATGTAGCAGATGGGTGGAATACTTTGATTTTTAAGCTTTTTTGGTGCCTCGAGTTGATTGATACAACTGATTTCTTCCCACTATAGCCCAAGAGAAGAGGTTTCCGAAACCGCTCAGGAGGGCGATCGGACGGTGAGGGAGGAGGACGCAAGCGAAAACAGTCGCAAAGCGGAGATGAGCCGGACAGCAAACAGGCAAAGACCGACAGCGAAGGAGATGACACCGAGAACGGTACGAGCTGTCTTCACCCGCTAATATTGGCCGTTTTCCCCCCGTTTTTAAGTGTTTAATCTTTCAGCTGACCGATAGTTGTTACATTTCAAAGCTGTTGTATTTTTTCAGTCGTTAGCGTTGTTATAATACTCCTGCAAGTGCACAGGCTTTATGATCTGTGTATTTTGTGACCCGGGACAAAATTTAACGCCCGAGGTGAGCATTGCGAAAATAAGGACAGAGTTTGCAGCAGAGACTGATGGGCAAAGAGAAACCAGTGAGCCATTTGCGATCTTCACTGGGGTTTTGAGCCGTTACCGCAGTACTTGGTGATTTATTAGATACCAGTGGGGCCCCTTGGAGTGTTAAGTGGGAGAAAAAACCCCCCCAACGCCAGCTAAATGATTTTTCTTTTGTGCAGCAGATGAGGGCGAAGGAGAGGAAAAATCAGGAGATGAAGCTGACAAAGGTGTAAGTAACTTTTTTTTTTTTTTTTTTTAAATCAGTCTTTGTGGCAAATGTGGGAATATTTAAGCACTCGAGCAATTTCCTTTGCTTTTTTGACCGCGCTGAGGGTCAGAATATTTAAAATCACCCAGAAACAGCGTTTTGAGCCCATCTATTTTGAAAGTTTTTGCTCCTCAGAATTTCCCCATGCCCTTCAGCGGGGATTACTGGCTGATTTGCTTGCACCGAGGTGCCTGAAAAGCCCTTGTAGTGGAAAGGTTAGGATCCTGCGCCTGTACTTCTGCTTCTGGCGAGGCTCGTTAGGGCTAAATTCCAATTAGTGGTTGGTTTCTTTCCTCGGCGGTTGGTTTGCCRGGTTGGATGGGGGTATTGCCATTTGTCTTGCTTGTGACTGTCGTGTAACCTTCGGTACGGTGTTCCTCGGAGCGGCAACTCAGCTGCCAAGTATTTAAATTTTGATAGCGGGAAGCGATACTTAGCGGTGACATATAACCTGATATATGGAAAACAACTATTTTGTGAACACTTATAAAAATAGATGTTTTAATCTCCAAATGACACAACCCTTCGCCCACTCTGTGGTCTGGTTGGGTGGACTGTGAAACCTCCAAATCGCTGTAAATAACACCAGCGTCTTTTTGTGTTTCTCTTTTTCAGGAGAATGGGAATTGGGGCGATTTGGCTGAGGAAGGTAGGGTGTTACCCCCCCCACGCAGTCCTGGACTAATCCTACTCCAAATCCATCTGCTTCGCCTTGGAATGCTACCGAGAGCTTAATTTTTTTCGGTCAAAAGCTGATGCAGCTCCTGCTGTGACCTGTTAACCAGTCCAGGGCTCCGGCGCTGCCTGTCATGGCACAGAATTGCCGCRCTGGTTAGCAGGGGAGCGCCAAAACAGTTTCGTTTCTTCTGGGCTTCTCGGCGTGGATGGTTGCCGCCTGTACGAATGGACGTTGGATATTAGTTTATCTTCCTGCCCTACTTGGAGGACGGCGGTGAGGATGCACGTGTCTCACAACAGGGCAGAGCAAAAATACCATAAACTAAGTCATTTCCAGCCATGAGCTAAACCTCGCTTTGTTTTGATTTTTTCAAATAGACGGGAATATATCAAGGTATATTAGAACACTAATTTAAAAACCATATGGTCTAAAATAGCTGAAACCACTTCAGCTGGTTTTGGATTGTATTTTTCGGTAAAGACGCATCAACCCCAAGCACATTGTGCCTTCTGCATTAGAGTGACTTGGGGAAAACCACGGGTAGGACTTCTGTTGCCGCTTTTAAGTTATTCTCAGGATTGAAACTGAGGTGTCGTTGGATGCTAAAATTCTCATTTAAGCCTCCCTCCGATACCCGGGTCTGGTTTCTGGGGTCTCTACCTGAAAACAGTGCAGGTGAATTATGACCTGAGTCCTGTGAGGCTGACAGACCTTGGACTCAGAGCTTTCTACCCCAAAACACTGCAGAGAGGAGGTCAGCTGAATCTTTAGTTCTTTTTTGTTTTCGCAATAATTATCAAGGAATTATTGGGAAGGCGACATGAGGAGTATATCCAAAACTGTCCCAAAGAAGCAGAATTGCTACTCGAGCACTGCTAGCATCTCTGCTGGTTTTTGTTGCTTAACTTTCTTGAGGAGCTTTTTCAGCCTTGTGAAAAATAGATGAACGGGGAAAAAATGAGAATACAGGGAGAAGTAGCAGCTCCTTCCAAGGAAGGGAGCAGCATCGTAAAAGTCGGGACATTTTCCACTAACAGCATGTCCCGTCGCTGCCTACGAAGACTTGGAGTTGCTGTGGGAAGTTCAGGGAGCTGGAGGAGAGGAGGGTTTGGGTTTTACAATAACTGCTGGAGACCTTGGAAGGAGACTGCTGCTTCCTTGCGGTCGGAAGCTGACTTTGGTCCAGAGACCAAAAGAAGTTGTGACTTCCCGAAGCTGAGAGTAAAGAGGAAGCTGAGGGGATTTGGGTCCCAAAATACCTCAGCCAGCAAAGTGGGTGATTGCGAACACAGTAATTCTGATTTTCTTTTTTTTTTTTTTTTTCTTTCTTCCCCTAGCATCTGGAGATGGCTGTGAAGATGATGATGAGGAGGTGAAAAAGAAGAGGGAGAAGCAGCGGAGAAGAGATAGGATGCGTGATCGTGCTATGGACAGGTAAGGAAAGTGATAAGCCAGGCCCGTTTCTAGCACTTCTATGAATAAGATTGACCAAGGATATTCCTGCACAAATGTGGGATAAATATGCTGGGGGATTGTGTTTTGGGGCTCTGCATTCGGATTTCAGCAGGTTTATTTCCCTTCTTGTGTGTTTTATGACTGTTCTAAGATGAGGAGAATACTGTGCTGTTTAATACATAGATCAGTGTAGGGTTAGAAGTTCAGAAGGGTGTTTTAAGTGGCTATATATGCAGCCTTGCTATTAAAATAATATAAGAAGTGATCTAAAGACAGCCTAACCAGCGAAGGCAGCACCAGCATTTCTGTATCTCAGGGCTTTCCCACACCGGGGAGAGGATCTTCATATCGAAGCGTGCCGATTCACCTCCTGCCCGAAGAATTTTGCTTTTAAACTCGTGCAGGGTTTTAGCGTCTACTCCTGTAGCGTAAAGTTTGATGGAGAAATAGGTGCTGTTTAATCTGTGCAGGTTCTACAGCGATTATAAAGGTCCAAGACAAAATTGTGTGGGGTGACACTTGGAAAAAAACTAAGAGGTAGAAAACTACAACAGGGGTGGTAACGGTCTCATCTTGATGTTCTCGTTAAGCTGAGCTCGTTCCTCATTTGTGGTACGATTGCTCTATTTAGAATCCAGTTTGCCTGTTCCGTCTGTAAGTTCCGCAGTTTTGAGGAAGAGGAGATCCAGAAACACCTCCAGAGCAAGTTTCACAAAGAGACCTTGCGATACATCGGTACCAAACTCCCGGATAAAACGGTCGAGTTTCTGCAGGTAGGTGGGTTGCCTGGGATTAGCTCAACCCTTCCCTGCATCCGTGCTGAGATCGCCAGGCTTAATTTGGGATCGCCAGGCTTAATTTGGGATCGCCAGGCTTAATTTGGGATCGCCAGGCTTACATGAGGACTGGAAGGGGTTACAAATTCATCCACGTATAGCCCCCTGCTTGGTTGGCTCGCATCACCGCTTGTTAACGCATCGCCCGATGACATCATTCTGCATGACGTGGTTTTTCACGGGTTTTCGTGTTGGGAGGGAAAGTTAATTGTATGAATTTGAACAGAAAGGCCAGGAATTAATATTCCAGAGACTGTCTTCGCCAGAGCTGAAGAAGGAGAGAGAACAACTGAGGCATTTCATTTTCTGGATAACCAGTGTTTGCATTTTGGGGGCATTTTTCAAGGATTTGGGGTCTCCCACAAGGAATCTGATGGGGATATGGGAGCGGGCTTCTGTTTGGCTCCGATTTGGATCTTTTCGGCTCTTGCTCTGGTAGAAATGATAGGGGACGGGGAGGGGAAAACACCCGCCTTGTCTACTTAATTCACCAACCACGGACTTCCCTGTGGGTTTTCTCTGGAGAACTCATTTCCCTTTTGAGCCACTCAATCATCTTGGTGCGAGGAGGACAGCGAGTTTTGTCCTCTTCCCTTCTAGGAGTACATCGTCAACAGGAATAAGAAAATCGAGAAGCGGCGCCAGGAGCTGACCGAGAAAGAGGGCACAAAACAGAAGCCGGATCCTTTTAAGGGTAAGCATCCATTCTTGCTCCCTCAGTCTCAGAAAACAAATCAATATCGCTCCCAAAGGGGCTTCGTACTTCGAATTTGTGCCGTTGTAACTCAGCCTTAGGTTCTGGGTGGTTTTTTGCCAACTTTGTGAAATAAATCGTCTTGGTGGGGAAGGGGGGAATGCCCATCCTCGCTGCAGTTTCTCAAGCAACAAATTCATGAGGTTTGTGCAATGTCAGAGATACTAAAATTAGGTAAACGGGGAAAAACTCCCAGGAATTGTTGATTTTTGTGGCTGTTCAGTTAATGCAGCTGGATCCTGTGTTGGCTTTTAATTGTTAAAAGAAAGCGGCGAAGTTGATCTGTTGTGGCAACGAGCGTGATGGGGAAAAATCCGCTTGGCTTCATTAACGTGCCTGTCCCTGGTACAGTCTGCAACACTCAGCCACGTCTGTACTGGGAATGATGAGTGGAGTTTAGTTAAGCCACACGTCGGCTATAAAATCTTGCAGGCAGAAAACCTGAGCCTAAGTAGAGAGGAGGAACAAACCCAGAGCTGGGGGAAGCGTGAGTTGTCCCTTCCACCTTTATTTAAATACATTTTTGGAGAGGCAGGCTGGTTTTGGGAGGAAAACAGCCTCGGGTAAGTCGATTGCTTTGTATCTCGGGCTGTTATCCCCGTCTCTCTTCCTCCTACGCTCGGGTACTGCGTCGGTACGCTCTGTTCTAGAGCAGAATAACTCTCCTCCCTGTCTTAGAGCAACATATGTGATTTTTTTGTCTCTGAAAGCAGAAACTGGAAGGCATATGGGCGCTGAATTAGTGTGTTGGCCGTGATGTGGGGTCGTTAGAGGGAGTGGAGAGGCACCCGTGACGTTAACTGGCCGAACATCTCATTCGTTTGGGATTTTGGCTGACGTCTCATCATTGCTGTAGGTATTGGCCAGGAACACTTCTTCAAGAAGATCGAGGCAGCTCACTGCATGGCGTGCGACATGTTAATTCCTGCGCAGAACCACCTTCTCCAGAGGCACCTGCGATCTGCCGATCACAACAGAAACCGCAGGGTAAGCAACCCTGCTCGCTTCCGAACTGGAGTGTTTCATCTCTGCCGGGGCGAGGGGATGTGTGCGGGTGCTTGAGGTTTATTTGCGGCTTCTAAAAAATCTCTTACGGTCTCAGACTGCACCACAAGCTGCTGACCGGGGAACTACAAGGGGTTGTGGGATTCTTGCGGATGGGGCTGTGCAGGGTTTGTTCTTCTGCAGGGAAACGGGAGCGGATGAGAAGTGGGGAGATGATGGAAAAAGGGATATTAAAAGGGAGATCTGGCCTTTTCTTTTGCGCTGGGGGTTTAGCAGGGTACATAGTCCAGGCATACTGCGTAAACGTGCAGACTAAACGCTTCCTCTTTCTAAATCTGCAGTGCTTGCAAGAAATTAAAATTAAAAATCGCCTTTGAGGGCGCTTGGGGAATTCATAAATGAGACGTAATCGATGTCTAAATTGGCCCAGGCTGGAGAGGGGCTTTGGACGTTGCAGATGGAGACGGGGTGAGCTGCGGTCAGCGCCGCACGTCCCTCGGGTCTTCGTCTCCTCGGTCTTTTGAGTGTTTGACRTGACCGTCGCTGTCCTGGACGTGATCTCGGGATATCTGGGGGGATGTTCCAGCTGCTGGTGCTGAAACGCATTTTTCTCCAGGGCTCGTGTTAGCGGAAGAGATGCGGGTGCTCCCTTGCATCCGCTTTTTGCGATGTTTTCTGGGATCAGAGATCAGGCTTCCCAAGCCCTGCAGAGGAGGAGGGAATACAAACTCTCGAGCCGAGCTCCTCGTTCGAACTCTTCCCCGTTTGAACTGACCCCATCGTTCGGTTCCTTTTCAGATGGCTGCGGAGCAATTCAAGAAAACCAGCTTACACGTCGCCAAGAGCGTCCTGAATAACAAACACATCGTAAAGATGCTGGAAAAATACCTCAAGGTGAGTGAACGAGAGAGTCGGCAACTCCTGCCGAGTTCCCGGAGCGGCGGGGTCAGGCTCCGCTTTGGCCCCGGAGCAGCACGGAGCCGCGTCTCGCCGTGTGCTGCATGTTGGTGACGGGATGCCTTGCTGCGTACGATGGGGAGAAGCGTAGGTTCCATTCCRCTGCCTTTTTATCTCTAAATCTTGGGTCTGGTTTCTTTTCTCTGTAGGCGGTTTACCACTTCTCGTGTTTTGCTGTGTTTTTTTTGTTGGTTTTTTGTTGGTTTTTTGGTTTTTTGTTGTTTTTTTGGTTTTTGTTTTTTTGGTTTTTTTTTGGTTTTTTTTGTTTTTTTTAATTTATTTAACTCGCAGACTGTACCTACTGTCATTCCCAGGCGCGTGTAGATCAATTACGAAACAGTCCAAAACGGAAACGTAATTAAAGAAACCAAAATAGCAAAAGGAACTCCAGTTCCCCAAAGCCACCCCTCGAGCTGTGGCCTTTGCGGGGGGACACCGGGTTCCCCCCAGTGCAGGAAAGCGAGCGTGTGGGTCGGGAAGCCACCGCTTGAATCCCGCCGGGATTGAATCCGACGTGGAACGGCTCCTGGGCCCACCTGCTAATCCTGCACCGGGGAGTTGGAATTTTTACCCTGTATAAAGAGCCGGGTTTTGCGGCGCTCCCGGCAGCTCAACCAAATGACAGAGCACCCCGAGGAGGGGGGTGCATCCGATTCCCGTGAGTTGAAACACCCTCGTTAGCCCACCCCCACCCCCCTTTTTTTTTTCCTCCTCTTCCCTTGGGAAGTGGCAGAGAACGCCCCAGCCGATCGTCAGAGCCGAGATGGAGCACGAGGAGAGGTCAGGGTAGGGTTCGCTTAAGCCCAAACCAGCGTTCGGAATTACAGAAAGAAGCCTGGAAGGCAAGCGCAGTCTTCAGAGCATGGGGGGTAATCCGCTCCATGCGGGAACGCCGCCGAGCGAGCCAGCCGGGTGGTTATGCCCGGCCTAAAGCGCCTGGCGGTAACCGCGGGTCCGGAGGCGGCGTGGGTTTAACGGGCGAGGTCCGCATCCGAGATTGAGAGAGAGAGAGGAAAGGTCGCAACCTCCTCCGTCAGGCGAAGATGAAAAGAAGCGCTTTTGGCTACTTGCTTGTTCCCTGGGAATCCGGGAACAGCCCAGGATCCGGCAGGAGAGAACCCCTCGTTTGCGAACCTGGCAGACGAGGGCAGGCAGATGCCCACACACACACCCCGCCCCTGCCACGGGGGAGCAGATGTTTCCCCTCTCCCACCGGCGTCATGGTTTTATTTTTGGTCTAAACCTGGACTGAGCTAGCTCTCGTCAAGCCCAGTCTCTGCTAAACGCTAGCAAAAAAAATTAAAAAAAAAAAAAAAAAAAAACCAAACCAAAAAAAACTGCGACTCCACCCTCTGGGTCCAGTGAAAAGAGACTTTGAGCTGAGAGTTTGTCGGCGTAGGATGGCCGTCTCTCCCCTTAAATCGGCCTCTCATACACGTTGAACAGGAGGGTGAGATAAAAAAACCCTGCGGTACCCCACAGGAGAAAGAGAGAGCCCTCGGGGCAGACGAGGTGCAAACCTCTGGGATCTCTCAGAGAAAATTTAAAAAAAAAAAAAAAAAAAAAAAATTTTTTTAAAAAAAATATAAAAAATAAACCCCTCCAAAAGACTGGAACCACTCAAGTGCAACTCCGTCTACCCCTGCCAGGGTCCGCAGGCACGTCCACATCTCCTCATGATCAACGGTATCAAAGGCTGCCGGCAGATCTAAATGAATCAGCACGGGCACCTGACCTTTGTCCATCGGCAGGAGGAGATCTTCGGATCCATCCCAGCACGGTCTCCGTATCATTCCCAGGTGCAAAACCAGACTGAAAAGGGGTGGAGGAAAATCTGAGGATTCCAGGTAATGCCAAGAGCCGCCTCGCCATAAACGTTCTCGGCAAACCTTCCCCCAGAAAGGAAGGCCGGAGATGCAGGGCGATTAATTAATCAAGACTTGGCCGCATCAAGAGATGATTTCTTGACCATCGGCCTAACGATTCCTCCTCGGAGGGATGGCGGGACACCTCGCCCTTCCCAAGGGAAGCCGTGACAGTCTCCACCACGAGTGGACTTCACATCCCCCGGTAAATTTTACCGGCGATAACGGACGTTGGGGTCCAGATCGCGAGGTAGAGCCTGATATTTTTATATCGCCCCCCTGCTCCATGACCTCCGTAGGTTGTGATCCTCAGCCAGAGAAGATGAACGTTGAGGTTTTCTCCTCCATCTGCATGGATCTTCTCGCGTGGAGGCAGCCAACCTGGTCTGAATCTCTGATCGAGGCAGATATTAACCCCAGGGTGCGGGGTCCGGAGAGCTTTCCCCCCCACCCCACCCCACCCCCGCTTTCCGAAAAGAAAACTTTTCCCCGCCCGCCGCCGCCGTCGATCAGATTTCAGGCGAGGTTTCTGCCGTCGTCGGCATGCCGCCCRCCCTCCTTCCCCTTTCGCCGCGATATCGCGGTGACCTGTCAGCAGGGGGGGGGGGAAAAGGGGAATTGTAAAAACACGGTTTGTCCTCGGATTGCGACGTGGGTGTGTGTGGGGCATCTCCTCTCTGGCAAGGTCAAGGTCGTAGGGCAGCAGCACCCCCACTTTTGACCCTACAAGCGTTCACCCCGCACCTCCGTAACTCTTGAAACGCAAGCAGAGCCCCCACCCCCCCAAAACCGAGGGGGAGCGGCGCTAGGATCTGCTGTCGGCCTGAATAAAGGTAACGAAGTCAAAAATCAAACCTAAAAAAAACCACATAAAACCCTAAAAAAAAAAAACACCACCAAAAAAAACCCAAACCAACCCAAAATCTTGGAGGGTCTTGGTGTGTCCCCAAGAGACCCCTCCTGGTGGGACGTAGCGTGGGAGAGAGCGAGGGCTGCGAGGTTACGACCGCATCTGGATTCCTCCCATCTCCCCCCCCCCCCCAAACAAAACAAAACAAAAACAAAAAAACCAACCAAAAAAAATGAAAACCTGGAAGCGTCGCCGCTCTTCCCAGCGAGGGAAGGGGAATCCGGCCGCTGGCGGCTTGAAACCAGGGACGGAGGGTTGAGGAATTCCTTTAATCGTCTCCGTTAAATTCCTCCCGGGCGAGGAGCGGAGCCGATAAACCCCGGCACACTTTCACGGCAACACCGGCGCGGTTCTTCCTTAGCGTAGGGTCTGTCCCCACGCCGCCGCCGCGCAGGAGCTTTTGGTTGTTTTTTTTTTTTTGGTTTTTTTTTTTTTTTTTTTTTTTTTTTTTTTTTTTACGGATTCTTTCCACTCCTTCCCGGCGTGGGATCTTTTTTCCCGGGATTCTTCTCTCGCTGCAAATCCTTTGGGATTTTCCACGATGGATTTTTTTATTCTTTGTTGTTGTTGTTGTTTTTTTCTCCACCATTTTAAGAAGCGTCCGTCGCCAAGCCGATTTTCGGTTGCCAAAAACAAACAAAAAAAAAAAACAAAACCACCTCTCCCGTGTTTTCACGGCGGAGATTCCCTTTGCCTCGCCGCAGCTCGATGACTCTTTGTCTCTCTCTCCCGTCTTTTTTTCCCCGCAGGGAGAAGATCCCTTTACGGATGAAATCGCGGATCAGGATGTGGATGAAGCTTTGGAAGGCGGAGACGGCGCCGGGGAAGGAGCGACCGAAACCACCGCCGTCGAGGTTGCCCAGGAAGGAGGAGGAGGAGGAATCGGGGAAGCTACGGAAGCGGCAGAAGCTTCCGAAGAGTTTTCCAAACCTGAGGAATTTCTTAAAAATCTGGGGGAGCAAGATCAGCCCCCCAAACCCCTGTTGATGCCCCCGTTCCTGCAAGACGACGAGCTGGAAGCCGAGGAGATGACATCGGAGGTGACAGCGGAAGCGACGGCGGCGACGACTTCGGAAGCGGCGGCGGCGACTTCAGAAGCCACGGAAGATCTGCCTGCGGCTCCCGAAAATCCTCAAGAATCGGCGATTTCCCCCCAAAATGAAACTGAGGGTTGGGCAGGCAAAGAGGAGGAGGAGGAGGAAAACGAGAGCGAGGTGGCGGCTCCGGCTGGTTGCAGTGAGGAAGAGGAGGAGGAGGAAGAGGCTCCACCAGCGGCTGCGGAGCCGCAGCCGGAATAACTGTGAATATTTGCGTGAAGGTGATGGTATAATCCGTGATTTTTGATGTATTATCATTCTTTTTCTTAGCGGTTTTTGTTTTGGGTTTTTTTTTTTTTTTTTGAGCGCAGCACCCAAACGTGGCCAATTTTGGTTTTAATTAAGGGGAGGGACCCGGCTGCTTCGTTAAGGAGCAGCCCCAGCGCTTAATTCATCTCGATAAGATTAATTTCGCTTCGTTTCTGCAAATTCTTTTTTTGTTTTAGGATGAAGAGCGCAGGAAGCCGTAACTTCCCCGAGAAACCCTCCAGCTGCGGCTCCACCTGGTTTTTTTTTT
>JAYKAV010003438.1:198175-235265 GCA_035582835.1 Phoebastria nigripes
GGGGGGGGCGTTGCCGGAATTCACCAACGCCTCGTACGTCGCCCCGCCGGCGTAACCCGCATTGCGTAATGCGGCCGCTGCGTCAGGGAGGCCTACGTAAACTGCGGCGCGGCGCCCGCCCGGAGGTTTGAGGCCTGCTGCGTAAACGGCGTAAGGCGAGGGTGCGGGGCTGCCGTTGGCGTAGCGGCGGTCACGCGCCGGCTGCGTAGGCCGCTGCGCAAGGCGGGGGGCGGTGTTCTCTGCGCCGTACGCACTTTGCGCAATCGCCGGCCTGGATGTTTGGTGGGGGGAAGCGCGGCCCCGTGGCCGGTACGGAGCGGCGGGGGGGGCGGCGAGGGGTCGCTCGGCCCGCGGGGCGGCGGGGGAGAGAGCGGGGAGCGCCCTCCCGCCTGCGTTCGCTGGGTTACGCCGCTTGCGTAAGGCCGGCGCGGCGCTGCGGCGTTTGCGTACGGGGGAAGGTAGGGGGCGGGGGGGGTGGCGTAACCCGCGCGGCGCCCCCCCCCCCCGCCCCTCTGCGCCGTTAGCGTAGATCCGGGGGTGAGTTGCGCTGTTGTCGTAGGGCCGGTGCGGGGCGGGTTACGCCGATGGCGGGCCGGTACGCAGAGTGCGTGCGGTGGGGCGGGGCGGGGCGGGCGGCGCGGGGGCACTTCCTGCCGCCGCCATTTTGTCGGCGGACGGGAGGAGGAAGCGGCGGCTCCTGCGCGGAGGCAGCGGCCAGGCCCGGCCCCGCGGCCCGCGGTGAGTGACGCCGCCTCCGCCTTCCCCCGCCTCACCCCTCACCCGGGGGACCCCCACCGGGCTGGGTAGGACCGGACCGGGCCCAGCAAGGGGGGGGAATCCCGCCGCGCCGTTAGGCCTAGGCCGCCCGCCCCCGCCCTGGCCCTGCAGTCAGGCCCGGCGGCCGCTCGCTTGGAGCTGAGGTGGGGTGGGGGGGGAGGGCGGACAGCGAAGACGGTCGGAGCCGGGGAGCTGAGGCAGGCTGGGCCGGGAGCGGGGTGTGCGTGTGCCCGCCGGCCCGGTGCCCTTGAGGGGGGGCGGCGGTGCCTTCCCGGGCAGCCCCGAGGTACCGAGCCGCCCGCCCGCCGCTCCCCACAGCTTCCCCGCCATAACACCCGCTCCACCTCACACTCCACGGTGGCTCAACTCCTCCTTGGGCCCCTTTTAAGCTTTCAACACAGTGATTTGCTCACCTGGTCTTCAGTTCGTACGGCTGGTGGGTTTCTTTAAATTTTCAAGGGAAATTTTTCCCTATTTTCCAGGTTGTTTTCTACTTTTGTAGGAGTTGTTTGGAAATTATAAAGCTGGAGGGTTCAGCTCTGGGAGAGGAGGAAACTCCTGAGCCGCCCTCCTGTGTTTTTGGGCACTGTGTTGGGTGGGAAGGGAAAAACCTCAGTGCTGTTGGAAGCCGGAGCTGGCCGGGGAGCGATTGCTCTTTCCCCGGGGGTTCTGTGGGTGAAATGCCGGAGGAGCGAGGTCTGTTGACACCATCGGGATGTCGGTTCGCACGGACGCTCGGTTCTTGTGCTCGTTTGATGCGGTAATTAGCCGCTGGCGTGAAAGTGAAGACTGTTCCTGCTCGCTTCGAATGCACGTTGGCCGTAAGATACGGCTTTACGCCACTAATTAACAGCAGGGAGTAAAAGTCTGTTTGTTATAAACTCAGGCTGCTCTCACCTTTATTAACGAGCCCATCCTTATCTCCGTCCGTGTCCCCCCCCCAGTTTTTCTCGGCTGGTTTTTATTTTCACCGATGCCTTTCAAACTTAAAAAACCTACGAAGAGTTTTTACTCCAAATAACGTTAAAGTTTCCCCGCTCTCTTCGGCAGAAGTCTTCCCACGAAAACTCTTTAGAGCCCCGTTATTCTTTGGGTTCGTACCGCGTACTCCATCAAACAGCTCACAGCGTGGTTTTGAGAATAAATACAGGCAGCGCCGTTGCTCGTAGGGATGTATGTTATAATGTAAAGAATTAAGCTGGTAATTAAGTCGGTAACGAATTTGTGTTGCCCGGTAGCTTTACGGGGCAGGGAAGGGTCGCCCGTGGTTGCGTGAGGTGCCCCGGGGCTGCAGCTTTACTGAGCTTGGATTATTGGCTTCTGGTTTTTGTATCCGCAYCGTCTGTCAAAGTTTCGGGATCGTTTGAGTGACTTAAAAAACCTCGTCGTAGTTTTACAGAGGTTTGGTTTTACCTGTTTGTGGCGTGGCAACTTTGGGTTAAGCTTACGTGCTGTATTTAAGCTGTGTTTAAGCTCGTCGTGGCAAAGTTTGGCTCGGTTTAGCCAAGGGAATGAATCGAACTGCTTTGGGCAACCAAAATAGTGAGGATTTCAACCTTGCAAACACTTAAAAGGCTGCTGTAACTTTACTGCGTAAGTAATTCACCTTTAGTGGGATTATTACTAATGTAAGCGTTTGCGGAGATTAATATAAATCGAATTAACGTCGCTACGAGGTTCTAGTATTCAATTTAAGGCCGTGTGAGTTAAAGGTCGCCCTCAGCCGTGTTACGCGAGGGCCCCTTCGTGTTTTAAAACACCAAGCAAAAGAAAATATTTGAATTCTCCACACCTGAACTMGAGGAACCGCGATAGCAACTGTAAATAAATGCGCTGTACGGGGCGGGGGGAAACCACCYGCACGAGGCCGGTTGTTCCCACACGGCCTCTAATCTTTGCCGCTTGGCAGAGGACGGGATTACTCATTTAAAAGTAGTAAAACACGACTTTCCTGATTATTTTACCCCCCCCCATCTCCCCGCCAACTCCATTAATTACTTAAAGCTGAATAACTGTTGCTGCTGCGTTATCTGATGATGCTGAGTGTGACTTCGGTGGAGGTGACCAGCTATTAGCTAAATTACCGCGGGCAGCAAAGCCATTGTTAGCATAAATCCCAGTTCTGTTTTAAGAGGAAACGGGAATTGTGCTTTGGTTGCAGACCGGCGCAGGTAGGAATCGATCTCACCCTGACAAACGACCTGTCGGTGGCTCCAGCGCTTCTAATTACTTTTTATTAAGTTATTTTCTGTCTTCCACGCTTCAGTCGAGGGGAGCTGTAATCAARTGTACGTAATTAAACACCCCTCGTTACAATTTCTTGGTATTTTGGAACAATTTCTCCAATGTAAACTTTATAGTCTGGTAATTATCTACTGGCAAACAGCGTTTGGACCGAGTTCAGGAATGTAAACCATTTATTTGCAGGAAGATATTTTACCTTAACCCTCCGTGAAATCCCGAGTACTCCGCCRAGAAGGAACCTGGGCACAGCTCTGCCAGCGAAAACGGGGTGAAATCTGTGGAATTTGAGACAGCGATAACGCTTAACGTCGGCGTTCCCTGGATCTGGYGGTGAACAGGGAGGATAAAGGTGCATCCCGGCCCTGTTACTTTGCTGTTTGTAGCGATGGGTGATGTTCTGTGAAATAACATTTCCTCCTCATTAAAGCAGCGGGGTCGTTGCGAGTGTTGCCTTCCTAAATATAGAAGGGTCACAAGAATAGGACGGCATCTCGTTTTGGGAGATAGCAGCAAGTGGATCGCTGTAACCTGACCGCGTCTGCTTGGGAGGGATCCACAAAGCCTAAATCCCCCCGGAAAGCGGCGGATACGGGATGTTAACGTGCGCAGGGAGGGAAAAACAACCCATGATGGCTGTCAGGAGGGGTTTTGTGTCACCTCCTGGCTCGTCACGCGCCGTCCACGTTGAATTCGAGGATCAATCGTGTCTCGGCTTTGGCCAAAGCGGCGAGCGGGGAAGAAATCTGTCCCCAATGCCGCTGGAGGAAGGGGTTGAGTCCAGGTTTTAATCTGGTTTTTGAGCTTTCTTGCTATGAAAAGGAAGAAAACTAAGTCTCTCTAAGTTTACGAGGGAATTGGTAGGGGGTTTTTGGGGTGTAATTGAATAATAGGCATTTTAAAGCTCTCTAACATCTAAA
This sequence comes from Phoebastria nigripes, assembly GCA_035582835.1. NCBI lineage: Eukaryota > Metazoa > Chordata > Aves > Procellariiformes > Diomedeidae > Phoebastria > Phoebastria nigripes. Next base: position 202,114 of record JAYKAV010003438.1, read on the forward strand.
TCCAAAAGCTTCTGGAGAAATATTGGCAGTGTTACTGGGTTTTTTTGGGGTGAGGATTAGTGTGATTCAAAGAGCGGCTCTGCAGAGCGGATGTGAAAGGGGAAGCTGCCCGGCGGAGCCAGGGAATCCCAGCGCAGAGAACTCGCCTGCTGCTTCTGGATCCACCTTCCTCTCTGGGATAAATCCCCTGGCTGCTTCAAATCTTGGTTATTTCAAAGCAGAATATCAAAATAACGTTCCTTAGCCGGGATTAAGAAGACCCGGTTGTATACAAGCCATGAAGAAGTCATCGTCTTCCTCTAAAACTTCCAGAACCGAGCTACGGATAATTTGCAGTGATGGAAAAAGGACGGGGGTTCTGCTGTACCGACACACAAATTGATTTACGCCGTATCAGATCAGCGATGCGGAAGGGTGAAGGGTTTATCGCCGTCGCTTGTGCAGCCGAAGCTCCTGTCGAGCGAGCTGGGACGTTGTGGGGTTGGTTCATGATTAAAAACTCCTGGTTTTAGTTTTGAGCAAACGCTCTGCAATCTCTTATTTTTATTAAATAGCTCAGAAGGGTTTGATATTCGTTAAATACTGGTTTGAAGGAAATACCGAAAGGTCGTTTTGGGTCAAGAGTGAAAGTTAAATTCCGGCGCAGGGGTTTTCTGCTCCGATTTCTCCAGGAACTCTGGGAACTTCGGTGGTATTTGGGGAAGGTGTCAAAAAACCGGCATTGCATTTCTCTCCACTTCGACGACCGAAAGGATTAAGAGCGTTTTTGGTGTACTACAAGCTCACGGTGTCTAAACTCACATCTCCTGCCTTGCGATGGACACCTCCAGGCAGGGAAAGCTCTGGTGGGACAAGATGTTTTCCGTATGGATCCGGATATCGCTTGGAGCATCAAGGGTAAGGTGTTGGGATGTGGGAAGGATGCGGAATACCTCAAAGTGAGACTGAAATTCCCAGCTGGGAACTGGGGAGGAGGTCCCAAACCCGCAGAGACCCAAAACTCTTCCTTTTAGGCGCATTTCATCCCTCTTTCGTGATATTTTTGAGCTTCTCCTGCAGGAACTTCATGCTGTGCATTGCCTTCATCTGGAAAATCAGGAGTTTTGATCCAAAATTATTGAGACCAAAGTGTTTGGAAGTGCCAGCGTGCATTTGAGGAGCAAAACTTGCCTCCTGGGTTTTTCTGATCCTTATTTTAAAGGGGGGAAGCAGCTTCGTTACCATTCCTAGTATTTTTGGGGGGGGAGGGAAATGGAATTTTGTCCCTTCGTTAACTGCTCGCGTCTGTGTCGCCACTCGTTAACTGCCAGCGGGAGGAGAGTTACTAATTATAACTTTTCCAAAAGGCTCGGGATGATCCTGCCCTGACTCTCGCTCCGAGGCAACGGCGAAGCCCGAAGGAGGAATCAGATGGCGCGGATCCAGAGAAACACAAAACAGCCTTAAAAAAAAAAAAAAAAAAAAAAAAAAAAAAAAGAATAAACCCAAGTGAAAACAGGAACTGTTCGGTAGCGGCGAGGACTTGGGCAAACATCCTGAAACCAGAAACTCTGTAAGCGATAGCCTGGAAATGGGAAATCGTGGATCGGTCTGAAATTTGAGGGATTTTAGTGTTGGTTTGTTGCCTTCTGAAGAAATATTCCTGATTTAGGAAAGGGAGGGAGTGGAGGGCGGGCGGGCTTTGCATCCTTCGTTAGTCAGGGCTTAGCCCAAACACTGATTTTTGTTCAATTAAGTTGTTGTTATAATGTATTTCAAGCCTAATTAGGCTTTGCAAGCTTCTAACGCAGCTCAGGAGCGTTCCTGTAATGACAATATCAAACCTGCAAGGTTAAAAAATTCACGGTTTTAAGACAAAATACCCCAAAACCTGGTGTCCCGTGGAAAGCAAAGGGGTCTTGGAGCCTGCAAAGCAAACGTGGTCCAYGTCGGGCAGCTGCCGAGCAAAACAAGAATTTCCTGGGACAGGTCTGTGTTTTCCATATTGCAGATTATTTTGCTTTTTTCTGTAATATTTTAATTGACTATCTGGGTGTGCTGCGAGATCCTTGCAGGTTTCCCCGTGGTAGATCAGCTAAAACCGGAGATTTCAGCAAATCGCTGAAAACTAGAATTTGGGGTGGTTTTCCTCTTAGAACTAGAGGTGGCTGGTGTGTAGCACATCTCGGGGGGTTATAAAAATATATATAGATGAGAATTCGTGATTAGCGGAAGGATAATCGAAAGATGTCGGATTTTATTCTGAGCGGACTGATGTGAACTCGCCGCGTGACTTCTGGGGGAGTTGTTGGAGCAAAACCACGTTCACCCGCCTTAAAAATGGCTTTATTTGACTTACAAAGCGTAAAGTTGTGCTTCAGTCGTGTGGGTCCTCGTTAGCACTGACGGATTATTAGGCTTAGCGAGCTGCGAGGGGGGTCAGACGGGCGCAGAGCAGCGCTAACGAAGCGGTTTGTGTTTTATTTGAATGGCTGCTGAATTAAATTAAAACTTGAGATTTATAGGTCAGTTTTTTGCCTTACTTATGGGATGAGCGGCGCACTTAAAAAATCTGAATAATGTTAAATGAATACACGCGTAATTAAGCAATTACATGTTTAAACAAACCTGGGTACTTCAGCAATTAAATAGCCTTTTACAGTATCGTGTCAGCTTAATTTAATTATTGTCTGCCAGCACGTTGGCTTTAATAACCGAGATACGAAAGAAAAACAAGCTTGGAAACTTAAATTATGTCATACCTGCTAATTAAAATAAYGTTTAAACCTTATTTGAGCTTTTCCGAGTTGATTTATCCCGGAGATTCGTGGCGCGCTTGGGAGCGATCAGCCAGCGGGGCTACAGATGATTTAAAGAACAATCCTTAAGTTTCTAATAAATGAATTATAGGAAATGAACGGCAATAAATGAACTATTTAACGAGCTGTAATCTTGCGGACTGTCAAAACGTTTGCGATTCGCTCTGCTGGTTTTTTTCTGCCCCCCCCCCCCCCAGCAGCAGCCGCTTCTCGGAGGCGAATCCTTGCGGTAAAAATTAACGGTCACGAGAGTGGAGAAGTAGGAAGGTAGGATGCTAGGAAAAAAAAAAAATTGAATATTTGAGGTACTTTTGCAGCTTATTTTCTACAACGTGAGCAAAAGGATCCGATGTTTGGCGCAGGAATGTGCAGTTTGATTTATTTTTTAATAAAACCTATGTTTATAGAGCTGCTCAGCCCGCAGATGTTGGTGCTCGGTTATATTTCCACCCCGAGACTTGACCAGAGCCGGAGCTCTGTAGGGAAGGAGTTTGCAGGTAACTGGAGCCCCGAGCCGCAGCCTCCTGGGGAATTTTCAGATTGAAAAGAAGTGGAAGTGGTGCAGAGCAAACGTCRCTTTTTATCCTTTTCTGTTTGCTGGCCTCGTGAGCGCAACTCGGTTCATCTTCGGGTAGATCTCAACTTCAGGTAAGATCAGCTGAACCCTAAAAATACTTAATTTTAGTGAAATACAGGCGATCTTAGCCCGGGGGGGTGTTTCTGCCTGCTCCGCAGCAAATCCCCGTGTCGCTATTCGTGTCAACAAACGTTATCGCTCTAACTCAGATTGTTCCTCCCCTGGACCGAGCTGGGGTGTAGGAACTCTGATACCGAAGGGTTTTTCCTGGTCTAAAGCGTCTCCTCTCGCTCTGGGCTTTCTCGGTGGTAACACGCTGTTTTCCCTCCCGCACAAAAACAGCGGCGCAGCTGTGTGGGAAGGTGCGTCTTTTTTTTCGGACAAAGGAGGAGAAAGTTGTTTTCACCTCATTTTGGGTTTATGCAATTTGCCTTTGTTTAAAAAAAAAAAAAAAAATAAAAAGGAGATGCTTGGGATGCGCTTGCGGCGTAGAAGCGCAGGGAACCCGTCTGTGCGTGGTGGGAGTCTCGGTTTATGGTAAAGATCCTCGGTTGATGGTTATAGGTCAGCTTTTGAATGCTTCCCGTTCCTTTTCCTCAGCTACATCCCCAAAGCTCTTTTGGTGTCTGGTTGCATCGCTGGCTCTTCTTCCAGAGCAGCCATGGGCTCCGTCACGCCAGAAAAATAAGCTTTAGTGGCCCAAAAACTTCTCAAAATAAGCGTGTATTTGTTATTTCATCCTCTCTCCGTAATTTCTGTTGCTGTAAGGTCTTCCTCCCCGTTCCTGGCCGCTATGGACACAGCAAGGAGGTGATCCAACGGGCCCAGCTCTTCTTCTGCAGTCTCCTGGTGGGTTGTAGGGACGTGAGGCTGTGGTCTCACTTCCTTTGTGCTTGGCTCAAGTGGAGGTTTTTGGAGTCAGCCTTGGCTTAACCCCACGGCCGCTCGTCCTGCGGGAAGGACTCGGCACGGAGACRTTTTCCCTGGGACTATCCTCAATGCAAAATTCCTTTTTCTGGAATATTTGTGCTGTGCTCATCCTCTCTTGAGCTGTACTTTACAATTTGCAAAACCAGAGTGAAGAATTTAGGATTTACATTGTTTAAACTAAAACGGTAGGGACAAAAACTCAGCCAGGCTGGGTAGGTGCGCTCAAATTTTTACTCTTCTTCACGTTTTGGGTTGCATAGCTCCTTTTTTCTCTCTGCGTTTTTATGGAGAACACGCAGTGTGCAGCAAGTTAAAACATTGAGCAGGCTGAACAAAGCCACGTTCACTGAAGCACCTTCCTTCTTGGAAAGTCATGAGAAGGTTCTTAATCACCCAGTTGGCCTTTTTATGCTAATTTGACAAGCTGAAGAGGTATTAAAGTGAGAGGAATAACCCTTAAAAAATAATATCCTTGGGGCAGGAAGTTTTTTCTCGGCTGAGTGGCAGGGACTGAAACCCTGGGAATTGAGAGTGGCTGCGAGATGGGCCGGCTCTACTCAACTGATTTGCTCCTGAAACTTTAAGCCCAGCTTAAAGCTCCGTGGTACAAAGTCCCTTTTACTCTGCGCCTACACCCCCTACTTGCGTAAGACCGGAGCGGTGGGAAATCAGACCTGTGGGGTTGTCTTTAATTAATATACGAGTGGTGATTGATCAAATAGAAGATGCTCAACAATAAAAATTGTGTTGGGCTGCAGGCTTTCTAAAAACCGGTACTAAATAGCTGCTATGAGACTGTTTGTCCTCGTAGGTCCGGCTTTCCTGAGCTCAGAGCGCCTCTTTTTTTTTTTTTTTTTCCCTAAACTACCAAACAGTCATTCTTCATCTTTTACATACGAACTCTTGTTTTGGAAGAGGATAATTTGAAAGGAGCATAATTTATAGGAGCTTTGGGGTTTTCTTTGGCTGGCAGGTCTTGATTGTCATTACAAAAAATATACAAAACACTAAATTACTTGTCATGGTTCCTTTTTTTTTTTTTTTTTTTCCTCTTCCCCCAAACAAGCTAGGTGCCGAGTAGCTGCGGATGGGTCGGGAAATCTCTTCGCCAACAGCATCCCTGCTTTGGAAATCCTTTGCCAGGCTGGTTTATCCGGTTATCCGATGGCTCCGGGGAAAGGCAGTTGCGGAGGCAGGGTGAGCTTGGGTCCTGCAGAGCCGAACCTCGGAGGGTTATGATGAAATACGCGGCAATTCCGCTTCGAAAACATCCCAGCGTTGCAGCCCTGGCTTGCCAGTGAGCTGGCTGAGACATCGGCCTTGTAGCAAGGCTACAAATTAAATGAGTCTTCTTATAAAAGCTCTTTTGCCTCCTCTTCCTCCTGACAAAAATCCTTAAAAGCATCATATTTTGTACGTAAACCCTTGATTTCTGGAAGAATCAAGATTTTTAGGTTTTATTTTCGAGGTCCTTTTGGGGAGTTGCTGATCAGGGTTGAAAATGGCCACCTTTAAAATCAAACGGTGAGCTCACATCTCTCTTCCTCTCATGGAAAATCAGCTTTGCTTCCGTCCAACTCGGCTGCACCCCAGAGGTGGAACGACCAGTTCCTCGTAAATTGGAGACTGCAACCAGTGCCCGAAGGCTCCTCTGAAGCCCAACGTGCCGCTCGTGTTAAATTTTAAAACAAGTTTCTGCCTCAAAAGTAGGAACTTGGCGCTGCTCTGGGTATCTCCTCATTAATTACGTGTGTGTGTATGGACTGCGGTGTAGTAGGGATCGAGATTTGTGCTCAAATTGTCTTTAAGTAGCTTTTTTTGGAAGGTGAAACTGTAATCAATCCAATCCAGAGAGCCCAGCGGTGGTTTTGGAGGGAGCTCAGTGTCTCAGGAAAGGTTTTCCCCCACTCCTGTGGACCTGATGGGCCTGGAGAACTCTGCCCGCTGCTGAGTAGGTGCTAATTTTCCACTTAAAGTCAGAAGAAAATCAATTTAAATCACTTGCCTTTAAATCACTTTGACCTAATCCTTTGAGTCCTGATGCTCACGGCTTGCCTCTATATCTCATCCCCTCATAAGGAGGGGGTGGGGGGGGGAAATGCAGAGATAATGCATTTTTTTAATAATATTGGTGATAATTTTCTTAAATTTAGCACAAGGAATATTCATTCCACCAAAGCCAATGCTGAAGTTAAAGGTTTYGGTGCCAGAGACGGGTTCTTTGCCAGCACAAAAATCACTGTCGGTGTAAATTATCATCTCGGATTGTATTATATTTGCATTTATAAAGTGTTTTTAATTCCTGTCCGGTAGGCATTTCCCCGTTTGCAAGATTTGGGTGATAAAACACTCGTATTTGTCTACTGGAATAACARCAGCAGGTGGCAAGATCTCAAAGCCTTTGCGCGCAGCACCAAATATATTTCAGTTTTACGGTACGAGCAGCAAAGCTGCATCTTTATTACGTTGCCGAGCGCAGGCAAAGTCGGTTCTCGGAGTCCAGAGTTTAATACCGACGGGGGGAGGATGGGATTAGAGTGCGAATCGCTGGTCCAAAGGTTACCCGAGATGTTTGTGGTTGGTTGTTTTTTTGGGGTTTTTTTGTTGTTTTTTTTTTAATTTGTAGGCAGGTTTCCAGCACGTTGGTGTATGCACCAACCTCGCCTGTAAAACCCGATTGTCGAGAGCCTGGGTGCGCTCGATGCTCGACGTCTTGGTCTGGTTTAGGGAGCTCAGGAAGAATTCGGTGGTGGGTAAAAGGGATGAACGCTAAAAATAGGGTTTGAGCTTCGCTGCTAGCTCAAACCGAAACATCACCGTTATTTTTGATGTATTTAAGGAGAYGATTCCCAACTTTATGCTGCTCCCAAACTCCCGCCGTGATCCTTTCCTACTGAAATGGGGTGTAATTAGACTTAATTTGGACACGATCCGGTTCCCCCTGGGGGGAAGAGCAAAGGGGAAAGGTGTGGTGCTGCTCTGCAGGACAAAGTTTTATCTCTTCTTTTTTTATTTTCTGCTTGTGAAGTGGTGCTTTCTGCTTTTGAACGCCGCCTCTGCCCACGGAGTCACTGGTGTGGGCTGGGAAAAGGAGGATAAAGAGTGAAAAGGGGGAAAAAGAAGATTTATTATCCTGTTGCTAGCAAAACTGAACATCTGAACTGGTAAACCGGGACATCTCTGAGCACAAAGACAACGGAGCAGGGTCAGTTTGTAGAATAGAGGTAGCGAAAGAGCCTTTTACTGCTTCTCCTTGCCTGCATTTAGGGCTGGATGCTGTCCTGGACAGAATAATTCCCTGTAAAAACCATATCAGGTTACAAGAAAAACAAGATTGCCGTTTATTCCTGCCGTTGAGTCGGAGACGACGTATTTACAGATGAGACTGACCTTGTGCCTGTTGATGGCTGTTTGTTTGCAGAGCTGCTGATCTCTCTTCTAGTCCGAGGGGAAAATTCCAACTGTTTGCAGAGCCTGAGGAGTAAAAGGTGAATTTTCGGAGCACTTTGGTGTCCTCTGACACCCCTTTTAAGGTACAAGCGGCGCAGAGGGATGTATCATTACTAGGCAGGGTGTTTGGAGCGGTTTTTTGGGGAGATCTTTTTTTAGAGCCGTGCAACTGCGTAAGGGTTGGTAAAGTAGGTCTTTGCTTAACAGATGCTACTCTTAATGGGCCCCAGAATGACTTCTAGGTCTTAGATGTGATCTAATGTCCTCCTCTTCTGAGCCTAGCAGCTTTGCTTTTAACTGGTTTAACTACCCTGCTGGTTTTAATATGTTTTTTCTATGTCTCAGGATGGATTTAACCAGTTACGGGCACTGCATTTTTCACATTTTAAAAACATTTTTCTTTTGCCTTCTCTCTTTTTTTTTTTTTTTTTTTAATTGGCTATTTTTGGTCTGACCTTGGCTTGTCCTTTCTTACCTCAGCTTCCAGTTAGGTTTCTCCAGGAAAGGCAGCTATTCGGGAGCCCCGTGTTCTTGCGGACTATTGATAGCGCCTGCAGAATGYGATGCTGAGCTGTTGTGGTCTCTCGGTATCTACAGACGTGGGCTGAAGAGGAACGTGAATTCAGCTAGAGCTACGGGGCAAAGCGTGGTTGTTATTGCAAGGCTGATATTGAAAGGTTTGGAGCCCAAAATGTGCTTCTAAAAAAGCCTAGCCTAAAGGTGAGATTATTTTAGTCTCGGTGTTCCAATACAGGATCGTAATCCTTACGGCCAACCTGACTTTTTTTAGAAGGAAATTGTCTTTTAGATGTTCATTTTAAGCCTGGTTATTGTTAAAATACGCTGAGGCATCCTTCAAGAKCTTAGGTTTAACTGTTTTCTCTTAAAACTAAGCTTAAGGAGGTTGATAACCCCTCCGTGGATTAACAGTTTAAGGGACTCAAGGTAGGAATGTGCAGTAGCTTCTTCGGGGAGGAAGATCCATCTKTTTACACCCGTGTTTTTTCAGCGCACTTGAAAAATAGTGTAGCAAAAGGGATGAATGATCTTGCTGATTGATTAAAAAAAACCAGAAGAGCTCCAGAARAGAGCCGAGGTGCCTCGGTAACGACTTTTTAATGGTAGAGAGAAGATGAACAGGCAGTGACTTAAAGTAAATCCCTAGTAAAGACTGGGCTCTTTAATTATTTTGAATAATAAGCGTTCCTGAGCGTGTTTTAGAAGCGTGGAGGATGGATTTGGGAAGGGTCGCTCTTTCTTTTTTACTGGAGGTGGGATGGTAGATGTTTGATGTGGTTCCGTATAGCCACTTCTACTTCTCCTCTCTCCTTATCTCTTATCACCGGGATGGAGATTGCCTTTCTCACCCGCTGGGTGGGTCTTCAGAAGCCCCTTGACTTGTTCCACACCATTAAGAAATTGCTTTATGAACCCCAAAACTGCCTCGATATTCCACCCTGGAATATTCCCAGTGTTCGTTCGGGCGGTTGGAAGATCAGGCTGCTCCACGGAGGGGTTGCTGTGGTTGAACCAAGACCTGCAAGACCTGAGCTTGAGATCTTGGGGAGGTTTCTGATGTTCTTCAGCACACTTAACGTGAGCTCGGGGCTCTTGCCACGCGAYGTCCGAGTTGTCTGACCTCACCTACGAGCTAATTCAGGCTGAAATGAGTAATTTACTCCGTGGTAAGGATTAGCAGGAACATCTCAGCGCCGAGTAATCTTCCTGCAACTGTGAGCACACCCAGGAGGACATGTCCTTCCCTGCCTCGCTGGAGAAAGTTTATTTTATTGTCAGCAACGGAGTGATTTACCAGTGAGTTTGAGTTGCTCATTAGCCTTTCTAAAAATCCCTGTTTAATTTGCAAGGAGCTTGGAGCTGTCTTGCAGCCCCAGCTYTCCTCTTAACAGCGTGCTCGTGCTTGGGGCGCGCTGACCCTGAAGTGGATCACCGGGTTTTCTTCGCCGCCGAGTCGCTTGCTCCCATTTTAATTTGAGTAGAAACGTGCTCTCCATTTTACGTTGCCCGACTTGTCCGGGCGTTAGTCACGCTACCACCACCGCAGCCTCTTGCTGTACGAAATGTCTTCCCTCCTGGATAACTGAGGTTGGTGTCGATTGCTCTGGCTATAAACTCTTGAATTAATTTTTACGTGGCTTATAAAATGTGGTGGCTTCATACGCTCAGCTCTGTTAAAAATCGTTGGTACCAAATTATCAATTAACGGAGTAAAAATAGGCTTTTCTAGCTGCAGCTTCGCCGCTAAAGATAACTTCTGGTCGTGGGTGAGCGCGCTGAGGGAGGGAAGGAGGAGAAAGTCCCGCTCCTCTTAACGGCTCCTATCAGACTTGTTCTAATAACAAAACCAGCAGCTGCTAATACTTTCTAAACTTGTGATTTTTCAGGTCTTTCAAGGCTGTCTCTGCAATTAAGAGAAAGGAAACGGCTAATTTCTGGGATCGGTTAGACTGTGACACTCTCTTGACGAGACAGAAATTTGAATAGAAAACTACCTCTCTGCTTTTTTGACACGATACTTTTGAATATTTGCGTCTGGTTTGCCTCTCACAGCTTTGTTTTAGCTGCTTAATCCTTGAAAGAAAAGAGTTGACGTCACAGTTGGGTCGTTTCAGACTCTCAGCCTCATACTGTGAGTCCAGAACATGTTTCTGAGGTGCAGCGTGACTGTACGCAGGATTAAAATATCAGCTTTTGGGAAAGCACGAGGAGTCGAGTTGCTTTCAGGTGGCTTTGAAAGACCCCGTGGCCGAGTTCTGGGTTGAAGCTCATCGCCGAGGTTGGGTGCTGCTGGCATAAGCGCCCTTAAGATCCAAACATGCGCAGGGCTCTCAGTGCCCTGAGCTGCTTGGAGGAGACTGAGGCTCAATATTTAAGATGCGTTGGCTTTGCTTTTTAATTGCTTTGTCTGCTCGTTCATCAGAAATTTCCTGAGATATATTTGTGACTTCTACTTTGTGGTCAAGGCTTGTATGCTTTGAAGATCCGAGTCCGATTGCTTGGGGCCCTGAATTGATCTTAGATAAACTTTTGTTGTTTTCTGAGCTCCTCGGTAGCAGCGATATGAAAACAAATTCAAGAATGAGGATGCTTGGAGGGATGTGGTGTCTGATTTGCCTTGGGGGGAGGACAAGTTTTGGGGCACAAACCCTTTTCAGATACAAACCGCTTAATTCTCGAGGTAAAACCTCATCGACCAGCAGCTTCTGGCCAGGAAACACCCTGCGACGTTCTTCCATCCCTGTGGCTTAACTGCACTTTGAATCTGCTGGTCTCCCTAGCTGGATACTCTGCTTCTCTGACCGCTAATTAAAGGATTTGAGGCTAAATTGATCTTGTTGGAGAACTCTGTCCAGGCTACAGAGCGCTAATACGTGCTTGCAGCATGTAGCTGGCCGATGACCTGAATTAAATCTCGTACCTAGCACGTTTAAGCAGTTTACTCTCTATTAAATCTACGTTATTCATTTTAAATTACGCTTCTGCCAGACAGGAGGGGGTGAAGTTCGTTCTGTTCATCTCAAGAATGAGAAATATAGTCTCTTCTGCAAAATATTTCAAGTATCTCTATGTTACTCGCTGGAAAAGTGGGGAAAATCTGATACCGGGGCTAGGTAATGTGCAGATTCAAATTGGAATTTACCTATAGGGTATAGAGGAAATTACGGAGTACTGAAAGGAGGAGAAACTTAAGCAAAGTACTTTCTGAAAACGCATTTTATGTGAGAAGATGTTTCTGACTTCTTTTAAGCAAAATTCTTGGCTTCATATATTGGATTTGCCTTGTATGGCATATTGAATATCTATATTTGCCTGATGTGGATTGAAGTACCTACTATTTCATCTTTAATGACCTACCGCGTTGCTTATATGACCAAAAACATTGATTTTTGAGTAGGATCTGCTGGGTTTAACAACAGTTTTAACTTCATCTCTGACTCTGGTTGTGGGATATCACTCATCACGATCTGTGGGATAACATTCTGTCCTCCCCTCCCTTAAATAGCAGAAATCCTCTGCTCGGAGAAGCAAACCAGTTTGACAGGCAAACAACCTGGTCACGTTTGTCCTCGTTTCCTGTTGGTTTTGTTAAACCAGCTGATTTTTCTATATAGTTTCTTGCTTTTAAATCAGAGCAACTCTTGCAGAGGTTTTAAGGTTCTCCTGCTGTAGAAAAGTGCGGGTTTTACCCTAAAATAAAAAGGCTGCATGGTATTTGGGGCTGACACTGGAGCATTGCCTTGACTGCAACTTTTTTTTTGGGGGGGGGCAGCTATTTGGTATTACGCAGGTCTGAGTATTATAGAACAGAAATCATGGGCACAATTTGGTGCACGTTTACTCCTGTTTAGGCTTCATCCAGGCACAGATTTATTTAGAAACACTTAGAAAGTGTTTAGTGCTGGTGTCTGTGAACGCAGGAGGAGTCTGAGATTAGGGTGAGGAGGAGGAAAACCTTGCCCGCTATCCAAAACACCGGTAACTCCCTATTTTATTTTATTATCCGCTGTTTTGCTAGCTCTTCCTGGGAAAAGCCTTATCCTCGGTTTCAGCCCGGGCTGCCTGCACAGCCCTTGGTAAGCAATATCTGACGTACGGACTCGGACTTTGGATCATCAAAATAACGTTCCTGGGATCACGTCTGGGTCTTGTGGCCACCCTTGGCTTTGGATGCTGATGTGGAAATTCAGAGAYCCAGGTGAATCAGGTACCAAAAGTGCTTGGTTTTTATTTCTCTGACCGCCAAACAGCGTGAGAGTGGCCATCCTGGACTGTGACAGCGATGTTTTTAGTTAAATCCTCCCTGTTTCCTTCTACGTCGCTTCTCGTTTGGGTGTTTACGGGGTTTATGAAAGCAGACGGAGAGATAAGGCTGCTTTCAAGTTGTGCAATCGGATGGTGCCCACGCACGCTCATGTCTTCATCGGTGCGGTGGCTGTTTTTGGTAGAGAACAGCCTGGTTGTGGAGCTCAAAAAAGGAGCAAAAAGTGGTATATTGAGCAAAATTGGGTTTTATTTTCCCTGAAGTCAACTCTTCTCATTCAGTCGGTACCCAGGACCAATTTGGCAGCGACTCTACGAACAAACCATCTTGTACTGAAGCTTTCAAATTCAATTCCTGGGTAAAATCCGGTATTTTCCTGTCCTTTGTTTGCGGTGTTGGGAAGGGCTCTTGGATCAAGGGTCGCTCGGTCGCCGCTTCTCGTTCGAGTGTCAAACCTGGGGCGTTATTAAAGGAGCGCTAAGGTCGAAATAAATTGTGCTTGGAATATAAACCGTGACTATTAAGGAGAAGAAAAAAAAAAAAAGGCTACACGTGACAAGTTGGGAAGCATTAATTAATAGAAAAATCTGTTTTGGAAGTGTCTGAGCCTCTGGAGCGAGGCTCGTTAGGTGGGTGAATTAATTCAGATCTGGAGGGCTGAGATACCCCAGTGCCAGCACTGAGTCTCAGAAGATAAAGCATCTGGCTGTGAGCTGAGAAAACGTATAGAAGAGGTATGTATGTATATATGGAACTGAAATTCAGCTTTTCGCTGCGTTACAGCAGAGCTGCACAGGCTGTCATGGCTCTTAGAAAATCAGAGGGCGCTTGCTGGAAGAAATCGGTGATCACCAGACTACGTGGTGCTTCCCGGAGCAGTTTTCTGTACTCACACAAATATTTGGACCCAACATGACCTTGGAATTTATTTTGTGATGATTATCACGAATTGAGACGCGTATTTTCGTGGACGCGTATGCTGACTCTTCTCCCTTTTGGGCTTGTTTTGGGTGGGTTTTCCCCACCCGATTTGCTGGGAAGTTGAGGTTTTAATGCTAATTTATACGTGCTTTGAAATCCTAGCAGGGGATCTCGGTGGTAGAGCATCGCTCTGTGTTACCGGTGGCTTGGGGTGAGCAAAATCCAACTGCAGCGCGTGGAAAATATTGAGTCTTGTGACTGTTTTCAACTGAATTGTCGTCTTGTCCTGGAGCTAGACGAACCCCGCAGAGCGCAGCCTTCGTTTGCTCCAGCCTTCGTGGAGATAAGATTCCCCAGACAAAATAAGTGGTTTTGGCAAGATAGCTGCTCTCAATGTTCTTTTTTTTTTTTTTTTTTTTTTTCTGGCGGGTATGGAGTCAGGTGGCCTTGTGCATCGAGCCGGAGCTGATCTGTCCCACGGARGTGAGATGCTGAAGCCTGGGATATCTCTTGGTGGTGACCTCCTCTCAGCTGATGATCATTTGGCCACTTAAATGGAGAAGAGACTCAAAGTGGGAGAGGTAAAGAATGGTCTCCAGGCTGGATGTGATGCACTAGCTGGAAGACAACATCTTTTTGAGGGTCTCCTGCTTCTCTTAAAGCCTTTTTGGTGACACAATCAGAAGTTCAGGAACGCTCCAGAAGTGAAGAAAGAGTGTAGAAACCTTGAAATGAGGAATCTTCTGAGGTTGACCCAAACCTGAGAGGTACAGAGGGTCTTGGGGGGGCCCGTGGAGCTTGGAGAGCTGTCCCAGAATGGACATCGGTGGGAGAGACCCAAGACCTTGCCTGCTCTGCAGATCCAAAGCAGAGGGAGCAGCGAGCCTTGGCGATACCTAAATCTGCCTTTTTGCGACCCTGTTTATCACCTTAGAGTATCTGCAAAGGTGTTTTTTGCTTTCCTACGAGAGTTTGAAGCTCCTCTCTGTGCTAGGTGAGTGCTGTCTCGCCTTCTCCCAGACGTTTTTCCTCGTTAGGGGAACATAGACAGGACCTCGATGGATTTATAGGAACAAAATTGGCTTGAAATAGGAGCTTCCAGGTGAGGAGAAGCACTTAAATGATTTTTTTTTTTTTTAGAGCCAATATTAGCAGGTTTCTCCTTAGCAAGCGTGCTGCTGGAAAATTTGGGGGAGTCTTAGGAGGGGMTGAGGGGTGAATTTTAGTGGAAAATGTAAGAATGCTTAAAAAAAAAAAAAAATCAGTAAAATAATTTTGCTTAGTAAAGCTGTGACACTCTCTAAGGTTAATCACGTTATGCTTATGTACACGCTTTGAGTATAAAATCTTGTGTATGTTGGTTGATCCTGGAGGTGATTAAATACAATCGGATTTTCCCGGTGTGTAAGAGCATCAGGAATGGCCGTAACTCGTTTGGCACCCGTCGTTAGCCTTCGCTCTTGCAGAAATTCGAGGTCTGTGCCGTGCGGTCGGTTTAGCTGGGAGAGAAACCGTCACCTGAAATCCTGGGATGCTGCCGAATGGATGTTCCTCTCCTTTAGCAAACATAAAAATACTGAGTTTTGTGATTTTTTTTTTTTTTTTTTTTTTTTAAATTACCCTAATGCCTCTTTCTGACGAGCAGGCGACCGGGGTTTTTGTACGATACCGTGGATTTTGCTAATTCAGTATTAAAAAGTCAGGATCTGATGGGGAAAAAGTGTATTTGTAGGAAAACTTTGTAATTTAACAACAATGTAATTACAAATGCCAACCTTTTCGAGTTAATGTAACTCTATTTTCAGATACTGCATGAATYGTTGGCTAGTATTGCAGTGTTTGTTTTCTTGGTCTTAGTCTTTCTTTAGGGAAAAATCCTTATTTTCACTGTTTCTGGGGATTTTGTGACATCCCTTACACCCTGTACTCTTCAAGTCTTGACTTAAATTCATACATTAATCAGGATTGAAACGTTTTTCCCCCAAGTTAACGTGATTGCCAGCCTGTAAATGGTACCTGCTCAGTCAGATTTATCATGATGGGGGAGGAAAACCAGCAAAAATTGGTAACGTAAACCTTTTAAGTCACCGATTTTTAGTTTGTTTTTGTAGTTGCAAACCTTACTTAAGATCTGGCATCTTCCTCCTGTAAGTAAGTGCTGGTTTTGGAGGTCTTAACTGCAGGAACCGTACAGAGGGTGCGGGGGAAAGAACTTCATTAAACAAGTCTGAAAACTTAAGTTACTGGTGCTGCAGCAGTTGAACAGTGTAGATTTTTAGAAGACTGAAAGTATCGATTTATTTATTTCAATACTTTGCTATGGGAGTGTTTTTGTAGGAAACTGGTGAATTCTGCAGCTGAAGGAAGAGTGGCTCTTCCGAGTTACTCCTTCCCCCCCACCCCCCAATGGAAATTTAAAAGCCACTGAACACGCAGAAGGTAAATTATGTTCTTAAAAAAATGTTTTTTAAGCAAATGGCCTCTTCCTCCGAGCTTCTGAGTTTGATCTTTGGGAACCAGAGACGGAAAACAAGTCCCTTCTGCATCTGTTTGAGGCTGTGGCTGTCACTAGCTGGGGAAAAAAAAAAAAAATAGTATTTGCAAGAAAAAAACCAACCAGTATTTGAGATTTAATCTGGTTTATGTTATCAGATAAGTCTGATTAGTGATATAATTGTAATTTGTGGCATTCGTGGRGCAGGTCTTTTAATGGAGGTACTTGTGAAACAGCAATGCTAACAGAATTAGGGGTTTTTTAGGTTTATAATCACTAAAAAGAACCAGAAGTGGCCAGAACGGACCAYGAGTGGTGTCAGAAAACGTAGGTAGGCAGAAGCACGCAACGCTGCTGGGTGTTTCAAGCTTTTGGTGGATTTACCTGCCTGCAGGGAGCTGCTAGGTCGTCTCTGAGAAGAAATGGTGCTGTGAGTATTTAACGAGCTCGTTTAGCCTGGGTGCAGGGTTTGGGATGTGTTTTATCCTTCGAGCTGCTTTGGTGTCCACCTTCCTCCAGGGTGGGTTTTGTTGGGAAACTGAACTGGCGGCAAACACTGAGTAAAGAGTGAGTATGGCACTCTTAAGATCAACTGAACCTCTGAAAAACCAGCACTAAAATGTCAATTAAAACCTGGCGGTAATTGCTGTGGTGTGACAAAGCCCTGAGCAACCTGTTTAAACTTCTGAAGTCAGTCCTGCTGTGAGCAGGAGACCTCCAGACATCACTTTCAACCTTGGGTATTCCTCGCCCAGGGGCAGGTGAGTCTTGCTTTACTTTAGCTAAATTTTCCACACCCACTTGCTAGGGCTAAGCTTAAAGTTAGTCGGAGCTGTTAAGCCGGTCCTTCTTTGGCCTCTTGGGTTTTATATGCGTTAGTACCTGCTGAATTCCCTTCTGTTGGGTGAAAGAGAGTCACGTTTTCCGTATCCCTTCTGGTCTGTCCTGCCCCTGAAAATGAAATTAAAGGTGTTTTTTGGTTTTTGTGTTTTTTTTTTTAAGAATAGTTTAATGTGTTTATTGGCTCTAATACACGGCGAGCTGGCTCTGGAGGCGTGKTGGGTATTTCAGGAGCGCAAGCGATGTTAAAAAGGTGTTGGTTGTGGTTCCCGTCGTCTTCCTAGAGATCGCCTTTGCGGTAGGAGCTTAAATCTCGTGTTTGGTGCTTTTTTTTTAGGTCATTTCTGTGAAAAGACGGAGCGTGAGCGTTGCTGTTCTTACATTGGGGCTGCGGATGGGTTCGAGACCTCTTGTAAGCTGCTAAGCCAGGCTTTGAGATGCCTAAAGCTGGGCAGCAGTCCCAGGCGTTGGGTTAAACCCAGGTCTTGGAACCGGCTTAAAGGACTTTCTGGGCTGGAAAGACCTTTTTGAGTAATCTGCAGATTATGKTTTTTTTCTTGTTTGGGGAAAGCTTAACACAAGGGAACGGACCTGTACTTGTTGGAGCTYTCAAAAAGAGGTGTATTGGGTTGGTTAGCTCAAATTAAATCCTTTTTCTCGGTATATTTAAATTCCAAAGCGTGCACACTTTGGATGATGGTCTGGACCGTTGTCTCGGATCCCTTCACCCGTCCACATCTACCTTGCGATGCTTTTCATCATCAAGGGTTCCTGGTTTTCTGACTCACACCTGTTGTTTCCTATAAATAAAAATAGAAATCTGGAGGACAAAAAAGCACAGGATAAAAGTTAGCGATGGCTTTTGGCTGCAATTCTGAATTGACATGCATTTCTTTTCCTTACAGATCTTTCTTTCAATAGTAGCTTCGAAAATGAAGGTCAGAGGGTTCAGCTGGTGAAGAAGAACCGAACACCTCAAAGGGTCAACTCTGATTTCAGGTAATTATCCTGAATTTTACTTACTGTGCCGATAAGCGCGTGATTTACGGGRTGCGGCTTATTTCCAGTGTTTTGGGGCAGTAATGTCTCTTTTGGGGGGTGTTACCGGAGAGAAGGTGATGTAAAGCAGGACTGCAGGAATTAATTACAGCCGGGGATGAGCTGCRCTCGTTGCCTTCTCGAGTGCTTTGGATTGAGTAAATCTCATACAAGCTGCAGCCAACGTGTCCCTGGATTTGCCAGATTTACCGATAGGCGTTTGCCGGTGCGAGTGAGTAGAGACTGGGTTATGTGGACCTTCGTCCCATTGTGGGGATTCAGAACGGAGCAGGAGCTTCGTTAAGGCTGGGTCAAACTTGATTGTCCTGATATTTCATTAGATGAAGAATTTTAAACCTGCTTTGCCGAGGGAGCTGATTTCAGCCAGGAAAACAGGAGGCAGAAACAGCAGAGAGCTGAGGTGAGAACGCAAGGTCAGGGAGAAGCTTCAGACATGTGAAATAAAACAAGATACTGAAAACTCTGAATTATTTCTCTGGTATTTAAGAATATCAGACACAGGTTTTTTTTTGCTCCCCTTCACGTACATGTATAGCTATGTCTCCCATATCCCTCGGCAAATGCTTTGAGCGAGTCCTGGTGGTCTCCCACAGCTGCCACTGAGTCCGAATTTGGCCACTTTCTGCTCAGTTGAGTGTTTTTTGGGAGCCTGCTTCCATCTCAGATGCCTGTCAGACAGCGCTGTGCAGAGCTGCCTTTTCTTGGGGGTTTGTATTCCACCCAGCTCAGGAAAATAGGGCACAAATGTGATGTTTTTTGGTGCCTTTACCCAGAACTCACTCTTCTAAATGTGTTTTGTTTCTGGTAGTTTGCCCTAAAAGACTTGGTAATAAATGGGGAAAATCACCCCAAATACACAACTATTGTTCTTTTGTGGCTTCAGCTTTAAAAGTACTTGGTTGGCTTTGTGACATCTGAGTATTTGGCGAGATTGGAGATTTATTGTCTCCAATAATTTATTATCTTCAATAATAATAATCTCCAAGGTGTGTGTGGTTACAGACATAGCCCAGACATGATGAGCGATCGGCTTTCTGAAGTCTCGGGTGGGAAAGGCTGTATTTTAAGTCTCCAGCCGCTCTAAGAATGCCTTGACCCCGGAGGATTTTTTGTTAGTGGGCAGCAAGAAGCAAAATTGGGGGGAGTGGGGGCGGAAACTTCGTCTTCCCAGGAAAAGAGCAGTTCTTGCAAGTATTAGGCTGGAGTAGAGAGTGGGCATCAAATCTCTTTTGTTTTCAAACTGCAAGGGTGGAAATAGCCTCACGCTCGGCTCGTACCTATAGGATGCTTAAATTTGGTACTGTAGTTGAAAACCAATAGTAGAATAGGTAAAAAAAAAAAAGTCATTTTTCTGACTTAAAATAGATAAACTTCTCTTCAACAACTTGTCTGAGTTGTGTAGTCACCTACAGTCTGCCGTCTTCTCCATCCACCTTGGAGTGCCGGGTGCTCTGGAGATTGATGGAATTGAGTTTGGGATAACGATGTTGGGTGCCGCTGTCTTGAAATAGAAACTGGGGGAAGGCTCAGACTTGATAAGTTAACTACCAAGATGACTGGCAGCCAACTAGTTTGGACTTTACTCACGGGGCAGCTACGGTGAGACGCGCCGGTGTGTGAATCCGTATCCGCTGGCACCGTCTGTCTGCCGTAACGGGAGCTGGTGGCAGTTGGGGATGTGCCGGCAGGTGAGGACACGGTGCCAAGCTTGGACGGTGTCATAGAGTGGTGGTGGGACCTTACGTTCACACCTCTAGATCGTGGGACAGAGGACCTGTCACTCGGTGGTGCCGGGGATGTCTCCGTTGATCCCACTGGATGGGGACGCTTTAGGGTTGTGGTGGGTTGACCTTGGCTGGACGCCAGATGCCCACCTTCATGGGCTTGCAGGGTGGACATCTGCTCCACTGTGGACCTCCGTGGGCTTGCAGGGTGGACATCTGCTCCACCGTGGTCTTCACCATGGCCTGCGTGGTGGACATCTGCTCCACTGTGGACCTCCAGGGGCTGCAGGGTGGACATGTGCTGCACCGTGGTCTTCACCATGGGCTTCAGGGTGGACATCTGCTCCACTGTGGACGCCCGTGGGCTTGCAGGATGCATATCTGCTCTGCTGCGGACCTCCGCAGGCTGCAAGGGGACCACCTGCTCCTCCGTGGACCTCCATGGGCTTGCAGGGTGGACATCCGCTCCACCGTGGTCTTCACCACAGCCTGCATGGTGGACATGTGCTCTACCATGGACCTCCATGGGCTGCAGGGGGACAACCTGCTCCACCGTGGTCTTCGCCACAGCCTGCAGGGTGGACATGTGCTCCACCATGGACCTCCATGGGCTGCAGGGGAACAACCTGCTCCACCGTGGGACCTTCAGGGGCTGCAGGGTGGACGTGTCCTCCACTGTGGTCTTCACCACAGCCTGCAGGGTGGACATCTGCTCCACCATCGACCTCGCAGGTGAGGACATGGTGTCAACCTTACAGGAGGCTGGGCAGGCAATGGACTTGGACGGTGTCATAGAGTGGTGGCGGGACCTTAAATTCACCTCTAGATCTTGGACAGAGGACCTGTCACTCGGTGGTGCTGGGGACATCTCTGTTGATCCCACTGGATGGGGACAGTTTAGGGTTAAGGCAGTGGCTCTTCATCCCTTAAGTCTAGCTTAACATTTGATAGTGAATAGTTGTGGTATAAATCACCCTTCACAAATGTTTTTTGGGTTCTGGGATCATTCATGTTTCAGCAGAAATGGATCTTGTCCAGAGTTATCTTGGAAGCCGCACGTGGGTGCGAAGTGGATCTGTTTGAGTTGTAAACTAAAATATGTAACTGCTGCTGAGCCAGGGGAGAAAGCCGATAGAATATTCACCGAGAATTTTCTGCGGCTCAAAAACTGCCTGAAAACTGGGAGGCTGAACCGAACGCGAGCTGCTTTAAGTTTCAAATAATTTATGTGCCGGCTTATACACCCGTTGTCCTTGAACATCTGCGGTAAAATGATGTCTAAAACGCTAACGGTGCATAAACCCACCTCTGGATGTCTCCTGCTGCTTAATATGCCCAGCCTAACTTTTGTAATCAATAGTTTTGTAATAATATCGTAAGACAGTAATCAATAAAAGTTGATGACTCTCTGCTCTTTGAAATACGGCAAAATCTTTACGGCGTAGATGGTTTTCGTGGCAGGGACTTGTTCGCCGTTCAGCAGGTGGGAGTTGTGGTGCAAAAACGTGCGGGTCTGTGGCTATTTAAGCTCAGGTGTAAAACTATACAGATTCCACTTTAACATTCTCTTTTTTTCCTTTGAGCCATGGAAAAACGAGCCTAGAAGGAGCTGCTCCCCACAAAAAATAGTGGGGACAACAAAATAAACTTAAATGAAGATGGTTTTTCTTGCTGTCCCAGCTGCATAGACATCCCGAAAAGCAGAGGGAAGCCCTGTGGTTTAGGGCACAAGGATAAACAAAACTCTTCTGGCGTGGAAGCCTGCTATATTTAGGGTGCAGAATGGACCGAAGCGATTGTAGAATTCAACATCTGACTCCGAAGCTCTCCCCGAACGTGTCCTGTGGGGCACAAAAAGGAGCCGGGAAGCGCCAGGATAACATCGGCACGGATAGAGGTGAGGTAGCTGCGGAGGTCAGCGTCCCCGTCAGCACGGGAGCGAGGATTAGGGATGGTGATAGCGGCGCGAGGGTTGGACCGGATCCAGACGATGCCGTCTGGCTGGTGGCGTGAATGCCCGCGCTCTCCAGCTGCCGAAATCGGTCAGCTGGAAAAATAAATCCCCTTTGTGCTTCCCCACTGACACAGATTGCGTCGTTAAAGCGGAGCGGTGAACACGAATTAACGACGAGCGGGTTTTTCTTTAGAGCCGAGGTGTGATCGAACCACGAAGGGTCACAACAGATACCAAATAACCACCACGAGCTGCTAAGTGAGGATTTCACGGTCCCGTTTCTGCAGGGAATGGTTTAAAAAATAAAGTGGAAATGGAAATGCAAAGAGCTCAGAGGTGGGAAGCCACGCCATGGAGGAAGGGTTGCAAATTCTCTTCCTCTGGATGTCAGTAAATTACCTTACAGCAGCGGCAAAGTAATTTCTGCGCTGGAAACTGTGCCGGCAGGTCAGGTAGGGATAAAGAAATAATATAAAGTATGAAGCTGAGCAGTTGCTCAGCTGGTCCGAGGGAGTTTCTGTAAGAGCCTGGTGAAAACACGGTCACGCTACAGACGAGCTCGAGCCTTTGACCTCGGATTTCACGGGGTGGAACGTCCTGTTTCTTGCAGAAATTGCTGCTAAACGGCGATAGCGTGGAGGTCTGTAGGGGCGCTGCGTCCCGCACGACTCGGGGAAGGGTCCGTGGTAGGCGYCCGACGATTCAACCTTCGGATCTCGTGTGGTATTTGGAGATATCTTAGTTTTTTAAATATTCTGTATCCTATCTCGGAATTCTTGTGCTGTTTCATTAAACAGTTTCAAGAAGAAATGGCTCTGAAATTGCGAGGGGAAGGAGAGCTGGAACGGTTTGGCCAGGAGAGCAAAGTGGAAGGAGGAGCGAGAAAAGGGGAAAAAAAAAAAAAAAAAAGGGCAGAGTTTAAGGCAAGAGTAAAGTTTACATATTTATTAATTGGTATTTAAACAACAGCACCTATTTCTGCACCTTAATATGTAAAGGGAGAGACCGAGGTGGGATTTCTCTCTCTTCTTTTATACACCGATGTTTGCACCGCTTGGGGCATCTCTTTTTTTGGATGAATCACACTTAAAAAAAAAAAAAAAAAAAAAAAAAAAAAAAACAAAAAAAAAAACACCAAACCCCAACCCACTAGCTATGGATATCTAATTTAGGGTAAAATACTTCTCATCCAAAGTCTGGTCTGCAATCGAGTTTGGAGGGAGACACTACCCTGTGGATTCGATGAATCCACTGCAGCACCCACCACCTTTTAATGTCACCRTAAATGTTTCTGAAGTGCTTGGTCTTGTGTGGCGGGTACCTGGCAGGAGAAAAGAATCTTCTTCACCCTCACGTCCAGGAATTTTGGGGCTAGATGTCTCGGATAAATCAATCTGATTTAACTCCATGGCGTGTAAGATGGATGCAGAAGAGGTCTGGACTGCTTGAAAATCCCCAGCGCTGTAGAAACACTCCTGAATGCCTCCTCTTTAAGAAAAACTTACATGCTGCTGTATAATCCCAGTAGCTAAACCCTGAAATATTCAATTAATACGGCATAAATTTGTTCCAACAGCAGCTTTGATGCAAAAGGTGGATTTTGGTTTTTTTCTTAGTATCCCGCTGCATGTTGTGTGAAAGTTCCCCAGCTCAGTCCAGCATCTTGCAGAAAATGAATCCGTCTGCACTACAACACCCCGCGGCTTTATTTTCCCCCAAAATAATTGCAGCGACGGGGGAGAGGGAGCAAACGGCTGATAAGAAGTTATCCTCGGTCTCGATTACGGTCTCCGCCTCATGAAATAAGGTCAAACTCCGCACCTTCCTCGTTTGGTTTTTTCCAATCCATTCCTAAACGCTATTAATGATGACAGATTCAGTCTCTAATTAATTAAAGCTATTTTGGATGGTGTGGTTCACGGGGCCACGTGCAGATAATTTCTGCTGACTGATGCTTTGTGTGTCCTACAGCAAAACTGAGCCCGGATTTGGAAAACACCGAGATAAAACAGTTTGAAACCTGGATTACGGGAACAGCTGCCACCTTGGTACTTGTTCACGCTTAAAACGATGCTGCCAGGCTTTACCAAAGGTTGCTTGCTGAGAGGCATGAGCGCAGGCGAGAGGAACTCAACCATCTCTTTTTTTATCTTCTCTTTTAATAAAAACATGACTACCTTTTATAAAAATAATAATAAACCACCTTGTACATTTTTTTTCTCCCCTCTATACGAAGTATGGGATTTTTTTTTTTTTTTTTTAAAATAGATCAGTGGCTTGGAAAAAATATTTCATATTTTCCTCCTTGGAAAATTTCTTGGATCTTGTCTTATTCTGCAGAGCCCTCATTTCTTTTCTTACCTCGATTTCCCTTCTCCATCTGCAAGGCTTTTACTTTGCAGCTGTTTTGAGGGCTGTTTTTCCTTTATCCTATGAAAAATCGAGTGTTTTCCAGTATGGACACACCAACACCGCCTTATTTTCCAACTAATTAATCTCCCCYGCTCATGTGTAAGTACATGGATATCAAAAACCTTTCCTGGTTTGGGTCTTTCCAACTTTACCTTCATTAAACCACCATCAGCGCCYGTGTGGAAGCGGTAATTCTTAATTCTGGGTGATCCCGGAGGAATCCGGTCCCTGTTTCCACGCGTTAATGGGGATAATTAGCATCTCTTTAAAGCATAATAGGGACTCGGGGGGGGGGACTGGGGGGGGGAAGGCATGCGCCAGCCCTAATCCATCTCCGGGAGTGTTTTATGAGGCCTCTTTATAGCGAGTACGCAGGATGGATGGACGGGCAGCCCCTTCGCTTTATTTCTCTCTCCAGGAGGTTTCCAAGCCCGCTCCCTAAGAAAAGGAGGATGCGCTGACCTCTCGCCGGTTTGTCCCCCGGGATTTTTGAGCAGCTTCGTGGCAGGTTGCTCGTAGCGTGTGGGAGGCAAAATTGCTTTTCCCGGAATGCTCGCGGATGCGACGCGTTACCTTGCGCCGCTGTTCAGCATCGTCATCAGCCGTTGAGTTTTGGGGAAGGGGCGAATTCGTTTCATCCACCCTGCGTGAATTTGGGGTGGGAATTTTCCCCTTGCCTGGATTTTCTGGCCCAGGTTGCGGCTCCTGAAATTGAGGATGGTGGGAGCTGTACGAAGGAGAGGAGGAGAGAGAAACTCTTTGAGCTGGGATTTAARCATCATTTTAAACTGATACCAAGCAGGTCTTGAGGAGCAAATACTACTCTTCAGTCCTCTCCCGTATTCATCACACTATACGTACACAAACAAAAATAACGCTTAATAACACGGGAGCTGGAAGCAAACCGCTTCTTGGGCATTTTCAGATGAAATTTTAAGTGGCAAGGTCAATTTGTTGGAAAATTATCCCCGCAGGGAGCAGCACGTGCTGGGCTGGATGCCGGGAAGGCTCCGGCTGTAATTTTAACATCAGCTGAACGTCCACATCTCGGCTTAGGAGGAAGCCACTGCGTTTTCCTGGCAGCGTTCACCAGAGGCATCAACTAAAACAGGCTAAAACATCGTTAATTAAGTCTTAAACTAAGAATTTAGAGGTTAGGAAGTGTTTGATGCGCCAGTAGCTGTTAATGTCACCTCTTTCCCTTCCCTTTTGTGCGTTTGAGGCATGGGATGGTCGCTGCGTGTGTTGATCCCTGTCTCCTGGCTCAGCAGGCTCAGAATTAAAGGGAGTGCTGGCCACCACAAATTTGCTAGTTATTGTTTTCAGCTGCTGGATTTTCTAGCCTAGCTGCCTTTTCCAGGCTATTTCTAGATAATATATCCTGGGGTGGGATCTGTAACGATGCAATTTAACCATGAATTTCAGTTTTATGTTTCATAGCTCTGCGCTTTTCCTGCAATACCACCCCTGTCTTGGATTTTGGGGCTTGGGTTTGTCTTTACAAACCAAATTCCAGCCCTTCCYTCCTCCTGCACGCCCGCAGAAGAAACCCACGGCTTTATTTTTGCTTTAAAACGCGGCTTTCGCGTGCTGCAAAGGGTTGCAAAGTTGACTTTAGGCTGCGCCGCTGCGGGCAGAGTGAATCGGCGCTTCGGGGTGAGGACCACAGGGGACGGCTGCGAAGAACAAGAGATTTACAGGAGGGAGACGCTCAGCCCGAAACCAGAGGACGATGTAGATCCTATTTAGTTCGTACGTACTGATCGCTTCCCGATAACCCCCGGGGAGCGGATCATCTCACCCCGGAGCACGAATAAATGCCGTCAAGCAGATCGCTTCATTTTTAGTACTTTCTCGGACGTGATGCTTTTTCTGCTAAATTTTTATAAGCCAATTTTGCTTCTTCCCCATCGAATCGCGCTGATTTTGGCGTACGCGTGCACGCCTAGTTAGCTGGTTAGCATGGAGAGCGGAGCAGTGGTGATAYGGTCCGGTTATCAGAGCAGAAACGGGGTTTAGGATTAAATTCAGTCGATAATCCATGCTCGCACCTGCCCCAGCTTCCCCTTGCACGTGCTGCGGTCCAACGAGACCATACCGGCTCCGTTTTGCTGCTTGGGCATCTTAAACCTCGTGTATCTTCTCAAAGTGGGATTTAAGTATTTCTGTTTTCCTGAAATTAGAGTAAAATTGCTGTAGATGAATCCAGCGCTGCAAATATTGCTGTAACCTGTGTCTGCGTGATAGAAATAGTTGGGTTTAACCTYCTCAGTTAAACACCAGCAACTCAAAATAGAGTAAAATCCATTTTCCACTTCAGCAGCTCACCTTCYAGGCTCTGTCCAGGACAGGCAGATAACCTCAACGTAACTAGTTTTAAAAAAAGCAAAAAATAACAACAACAAAAAAAACCTAAAAAATCACTTTATTACTTGATAGTGCTCATTTCTCAGGGGGCTTTTTTAAAGATTAATTTCTTAATCTTTTTGTTTAGGCTGAGGCAAGAGAGGAGGAGCGTTTAGGGTGGCTTCTTGCAGATGCAGCCGCTCTCGGGTTCAGATCTCGCAGCATCTTCCTCTGTCGCTCCTCTAAGGTGGGTGGTAGAGTCTTTGCATTTTCCCCTCTTTGATGAATACGTCCCTGATCAAGTGAATCCTCGACGTAGTTTCTTTTCCGGCAGCTCTGCTCATGTGGATCTATCTCTTATTTCAGTCTCAAACATCTGCCCTTTTAAGCCAACCTGAAATAATCCATCTGCCCAAATAAAAAGGAGCATTTTCTGATGGTTTCCTTGTTTTTACCACCATTGGGAGATATTTTTTCCCCCCTTAGGATGTTTTTCAGAGGCTGGTACTGTGACAGCCAGCTGTGTGTTCCCGGTTATTAATTTTTTCTGCTTTTCAACTGGAAAATATTCCCAAATCGACCATGCCCACCGTCCCTCCTTCTTTGCTGTCCTCCGTCACTCTCGAACACATCACCTTCCTCCATCCTCGGGACCCCCGTCTGCAGGCTTCGCCCACGTCGCTGTTTGGGCAGGCTGGACTTTCGGCAACACTTCATTTTTCCCTCGGTAGAGCGAGGGGTTTCTCTGCTTTCGGCATCGCGACCGCTGCCTCGCGCCTAGAAAAGCCGTCAAATTTATTCTCTTGCAATTCCTCTGGCCGGTGTGGCTGGTCCCCATCTCTGGTGTCCTCTAGAGCTGACCTCTTCCTCCTCCGGACCTGTGGCCGCGTTCCCTTTTATCCCATCAGTACGGTGAATTTTCCAGACCTATTTCTCCATTTTTTCCCCCCAATATCGTCTCTTCTGCCCCGCCCATCCCCATCTCCCCCAGCTCAGCTTTGGGGTAGAAGAAGGAGAGGTCCTTCTGCAGGTCTTGGGCTCCTCCTGGCCTGGCAGTTCCCTCTGCCGGCTCCCACGTCGCATTACAGCCCTTTCCCTTCCCGCCTCTTCCCCGGGGGAAAAAAAAAACAGGATTTTTTTTGGCAGGCGGCATTAAAATCACGTGGATCCAGCCAAGCGCAGGGAGCGCGGTCCCGGTGAATTTGAGCCTCTCTACGCTAGATACCATCCCAGCGAGGTCCGTCCTCCCGCATCTCGCTTACACCTTTACCTAACGAAGCGCGTAAATGTTAATCACGGTAATCAAGCAAGCGTTTTTCCTGATTTTCCCCTATTGCCATGAATAAATGTGTTGTCTTTGGCCGAGCGAGAAGGTATGACGTGGAGTACGTAGGTCTGCCTCTTGTCAGTAAGGTTAACGAAGGCTTTCTGGTCACCACATCTTGAGATGGTGCTACGTGCGGGTTTTCTTAATCTACAGATTAATTCTTTTCTTCTTCTTAATTATTTTCTTAATCTATAGATTAAGGTGGTGCTACGTTCGGGTTTTCTTAATCCTGAGAAATTAAGAAAACCAGAACGTAGCACCATCTATGGCACAGTCTATAATACAGATTAGGTTTCTAATCTAATAGAGATTAGATTTCTAATCTATAATATAGATTTCTTATCTATATTATAGATTAGATGAAGAAAACCTGACCGTGGCACCATCTTAATCTATAGGTTAAGAAAACCGAACATAGCACAATCTGGAATACGGATTAGATGTCTAATACAGGTTAGATTTCTAATCTGTAATATAGATTTCTAATCTATAGCACCATCTATGATCTAGATTAGATTTACAGATTATACCTTACTGTACAGTAAAATCTGGGTTTACATTCTCCGTCCTGCAGCTCTTCCGTCTGATTTTGCTGCCAATTTTTAACTGCAGAGGAGACACAGGTCTATCAAACCCCATTTCTTTGAACTCCCCGACGTTTGTCTTCCGTGTCAGAGAAGATTCTCCGTACCGATAATTGTATTTTTTTTTTTTCCTGGGAATATCCTGGGCATGCACACGGCGGTGATCTCCGTGTTTCTGGCGAGAGATGAGGCTGGGGGTGAGTTGGGGCGATGCTGCTGCGGGCGAGACCGCGCTCGCCTTTAGGTCAAGTCGGGCTGCGAACCCTTGGCCCATCGAGACGGGCCGAGCAACTGTTAAAAATGGACATTTTCTTGATTTTTTTTCTGATGTTTTGGCACATGGGTGGGGCAATAATGTAAGAGAGGAGCCGTAACGTAACCGCCAGGCCAGGGGAGAGAGTCAAAGCATCCTTTTATTGGGGGCGAGAGAAGAATGGTATAAATTGGTGTATTTCTAGCTAATCCGCTAAAAAAAAAGTTGCTAGAGTTTGAAAACCCAAGAGGAGGTAGGATCCTTCCAACGGAGCAAGAAGACAGTGAAAAAGATAAGAGAGAAATTAAATAAGTGAAAATAAAAGGGTAGATCTGATATAATACTTAACTGCCTGGATGGGCGGTTAGAGCCTTCGCTTTTAAGTGGAAGGGGAAGAAATTAAACCGATGACGAAATATTTTCCCTTCTCTTTAAAAAAAAATAACAACTCCTTGGCTTCCTCTTAGGCGGCTGGCTCTGGGAGAGCTATTGTATGACGAGGGAGCAGAAGGAAATCAGTCAGTCGCAGTCCTTGAAATGATGAATTTCAGGAAGGAGCTTGCCCTAAAGGTGGAAAAATGCCTGGGAAATACTTAAATACCAGTGCCGGTTCCTCGTTTTTCCGTAGGTGTCTCGTGTTTGCAGGCGTCCGTAGACTCCTTTGCTTCGCTGGACTATTGATGTACGTTTAAAAATATATAATTCTCTGGAGGTAGCCTTCATTTCTGATGCCTTGGGTTGATGCCTCAGATTAATTGCTTTGTTTGTTTCATCAGATACAGTATCTAAAGGCATTTGTGCCTGAAGCCACGGAAGATAGATGGACAAGCCAAGCAACTTCTGACTCTGCATCATTTTCTGGGGCAAAATTATATGGCAATGTATCCTACAAGGTAATGTAGCCCCTTGCAGTGAGTAAAGAGGATTCCTTTTGCTTGGCCACCACTTGATAAGAACCGTTTATCACTTGAGAGCTTCCCTTTAATACGTGACCTAAAGGAATCAGCACCACCCCGAAGCAAAATTCAAGGAATTTTGCAAGAGAGGGAAATCCGAATTGCCTCCAAATTGTGTCGTGTTTGAATTAAATCTTCCCTGCAGAGAGCGGGCAGGCTACCCTGCTGATGGGGAAGAAAATCAGGAGCAAAACGAAAGCTGAGAGTAGAGAGGTTTCACAGGACAGCTGAGCTAACAGCTCTCTGGACGTGATACTCCTGTATCCACAGCTATAAAATCTCCCGTAAAATATCCCGGGTGAACGAAGGGAGTCTGCTGCAGCGATTTTGCTGCTTGAGCGACGCTTCAACTCGCTTGGAGCCCTGAAAAGTCAAAACCCATCATCTAAAGACCAAAATCTGATGTTGCCCTGGTGTGTTAGTGGGTCGGTGTTGGTTTTAGGCCAGTAAAAGCAATGGACCGCAGACTTTAAGCAGGGGGTTTAAGACTGGCTGAAGTTTTACGAGGACTCGGAAGCAGTTGAGGGACGTGGCAGGTAAAATCGCACAGATGCTTCATCTCTCTGGCTCTTCGTCCCTTGCTGCGGTACATGCGGAGACCGCGTCTGCGCATCCAGACCACGACCAGAGGCACGGGGCTGCTGTACGGCAGCAGAATAAAAACCCAAACCCGTGGCCAGATGCTTGTCGTGAGCATATGCATACCTATATATACTTATATACTGACTCAGGGCCAAGTATACGTGCAGAAGTTTCCTCCGCTGAGGTTAATGCCTCGGCGCCGAGTGGGGTTCTTTCCAGATCACGCAGGGCTGGCAGTCCTAAACCAAATCAGTTCTGCCCCAGCTGAGAAGACACTCGATAACCCCACGAGTGGAGAGATGGGAAACGTTTTCTTCCTCACTTTCCCCCGGGTGTCACTTGAAACTGGTGAATAACAAGGCTCTTAATTCATCTTGCACAATATATAGTGGTCTTCTCTAATTAATAGCTGCATGTCTTCAGCTTAACGTATGCTACATGTGCTCAGCGTTAAATTAAACGAGGGACGCACGTCACAGAGGGTGTCTTTACACGAGGAAGGTCCCATGCACCCAGCGAGGTTGGGGATTCACCGCGTGGTGGTGGTGAAGCCGCCGGTTCACGGAGGCTGGTCCTGGCTCAGTGGTGACCCCTTCACGCAGCTGTAGCTTAAGAAGACGGACGGGCTGTGTGGTCTTTGGAGAGCTCTGAAATGTGCCCTGGGAGAAGTCCGTAGGCTCAGCAGAAATGCCTTTTTCCTTTTCTGGTCTTCAGAATGATATTTAAATTGTCTACCTAAAGATTATCTATCTAGATTATCTACCTAGTTTATCTACCATAAGATTATCTACCTAGCTTATCTACCTTAAGGTTATCTACCTAGATGGTCTGCCTAAAGATTCTCTACCTAAAGATTCTCTACCTAGATTATCTACCTAGATTATCTACCTAAATGATCTACCTAGATGATCTACCTAAAGATGATCTACCTAAATTATCTACTTAAATTAACTGCCTAAAGTTACTATCTACCTAGATTATCTACCTAAATTAACTACCTAAAGATTATCTAGTTAAATTAACTACCTAAAGTTATTATCTACCTAAATTATCTACCGAAAGCAGATAGTGTGAATTAAATGTGGGTCTGTCCACTGCATGGTTCAGCTGAAGCATCCCGTGGAAGCTCAATGTTCACCTAAAAGACAGACTTTGGCATTAAATTGGGGTGAGCTGGCCGGTGGTGGTGGGATGGGGGCTACCGAGAAGCTGAAAGGAGATAAATGTGTCACGCTGCACTCCTTTAGCTGGAGCTACAAGTTGGCCAGCACAACTTAACTTCTCTTCCCGGTGTTGGCGAACTCAGCCCTGGAGCTGAAGCTGGTACCTGCCGAGAGCGAGCAGCTTTTTGCTCATTAGAGCCTCGTTTGCGAGGCAACGAGGGCTCTTTATGGAGACCGTTGGGAGTCCTCGTTGACCAGGTTAGCCCAGAACAGGGATAAAACTCACGCTCGCTAAGGAGCGGAGAGGCAACGCCGACGCCTGGCGTGGAAGAGACAGCAAATTGCCTTGGAATATCCTTTCTTACCCCGGGATGCAGAACGCTGACATCATTTGTTGGGACAACACAATGCTGTCGCTAAGCGAGCGGGACGCAAGGTGTAGTTGCCCGAGCTAGTCTGGCGGAGGTCCGCCGGGTTATTTTTAAGCAGCGCCTTGTACCAAAAACCTGGGGTTGAAGTGACGTCGTCTCCCTTCTCTTTGTTTTGCAGAGTGTCTGGTGAGGAATGCAATGGGATCAATAGCATGTCGGCGGAGAGCGGCCCTGGAACGAGACTGAGAAATTTGCCGGTAATGGGGGATGGACTAGAAACCACCCAAATGTCTACGACGCAGTCACAGGCTCAACCCCAACAAGGCAGTGCTGTAGGCGTTAATCCCCCTCCGCCGGAGACCTCCAACCCCAACAAACCCAAGCGACAGACCAACCAGCTGCAGTATCTGCTCAAGGTGGTGCTGAAGACGCTATGGAAGCACCAGTTTGCGTGGCCTTTCCAGCAGCCCGTGGACGCCGTCAAGCTGAACCTCCCTGTAAGTAGAGGTCGAGAGACCAGGCGATGGTTCTCGGTGGAAGGAGTGAGACCATTCGGGTCTGGCGCCTGCGTCCGCCCTTCTCCTGAAATCACAGAATCCATCTTTAACGGCTGGACTCGATGATCTAACGGTTGGACTCGATGATCTAACGGTTGGACTCGATGATCTTAAGGGTCTGTTCCAACCTAAATGATTGTATGATTCTATGATCTTTTAGAAAATAGACACACGAGGAGGAATCTCCACTGGCTCAGCTACTGCTTTGCCCTTTACCACCCTCCTCTTTCCGCTGGGATGTGGAGAAGAAAGTAGGAATAATATTTCAGGAGTCAGGGAGGGTGAGTCTGCAGTCCTCTGTCCCTCAGCCAAGCACCGAAAATTATTAAGCACCGAAAATTATTAAGCACTAAAAATTATTAAGCACCAGAAATTATTAAGCACTAAAACTTACTAAGCACCAAAAATTATTAAGCATCAAAGATTATTAAGCAAATCATCTGTAGACTCAGGGTCTGCCTTACTGCTCCCCAAAGCCCAGCGTGTTTTTCTGTGCCTTGCTTAATCTTGATGCTTGATCTCCGCTGCTCTATCAGCAGAGTCTTTTTTTTTGAGATGAAAACACTCGGAGCCTTTCACGGAGCATCCGAGTACTCAAACGACCACTGTGCTTCTCATGCCTTGCAGCACCGTCGGTAGCACGAGTCGTTTCATAAGGGATGCCAATTTGAAGTTAATTTGCAGTAAATCAAGGGGATCGAGTGCACCCTCAGTCAATTTGCAGACAACACCCAAGTTGGGGGCGGGAGTGTTGATCTGCGCTTAAGGGTGGGAAGGCTCTGCAGAGGGATCTGGACAGGCTGGATYGATGGGMYRAGGCCAAYTGYATGAGRTTCAACAAGGCCAAGTGCCGGGTCCTGCACTTGGGTCACAACAACCCCATGCAACGCTACAGGCTTGGGGAAGAGTGGCTGGAAAGCTGCCTGGCGGAAAAGGACCTGGGGGTGTTGGTTGACAGCCAGCTGAATGTGAGCCGGCAGTGTGCCCAGGTGGCCAAGAAGGCCAACGGCATCCTGGCTTGTATCAGAAATAGTGTGGCCAGCAGGAGTAGGGAAGTGATTGTCCCCCTGT
>JAYKAV010003438.1:235490-254671 GCA_035582835.1 Phoebastria nigripes
GGTCTCTTCCCAAGTAACAGGTGATAGGACGAGAGGAAATGGCCTCAAGTTGTGCCAGGGGAGGTTTAGGTGGGATCTTAGGAAAAATTCCTTCACCCAGAGGGTTGTCAAGCACTGGAACAGGCTGCCCAGGGAAGTGGTTGAGTCACCATCCCTGGAGGAATTTAAAAGACGTGTAGACGTGGTGCTTAGGGACATGGTTTAGTGGTGGAGTTGGCAGTGCTAGGTTAACGGTTGGACTCGATGATCTTAAAGGTCTTTTCCAACCTAAACGATTCTATGATTCTAAACTGGCACAGAAGCCTTCTGCCACACAAGGGTCGCATCGCTGCCTGCCGGTGTCCTGCCCGGCGGCACCTGCCCGCCGGTGTCCTGCCACACGCAGCCCTTCCCATTGCCCGCTCCCTGCCTCAACCCAGCCACCATCACCAGGAGGAGTTAGAATAAAACCCAAAGAGCTAGCAAAAATTGAAGCATAATTTAGAGATTTATTGTAGTAAATCGTAGCAACGTCTCCTCTGCTGCACGTCTGGTTTGGACCCTTCCAGCTCCCACCAGAAGAGTTTTGTTCCCTTCCTCCCTTGAGATGCTCTCCCTTGAGAGAGGTGTTTCTGCGTAACACCGACCTTCCTTGTCTGTTTTACCTTTAAGATATAATAGCTCTAAATATATAATCTATTACCCAGGCATTAGGCTATTTAATTTCTTTGTGGTAGGAACGAGCTCCCTGTTGCATGTGGAGAGCGTCGGTTCTATAGCAACGGCGTTTCCAGCCCTTTTTTTTTTTCCTAAACGTTGTGCCTAAAAATAGAAACAGCTGCTTTTGTATTAATCCGGATGCGTTTAAGGGGCTGTAGTAAATCTGATTTCCCCACTTCTCCTGTCGCTGCATTTGATGTGTGACCTCCTGCGAAGGGTTTCATTTCCCATAAGATTTTTAGCAATTACTCAGCACCGTTACCAACCGAAAACCCAGAATCAGGAAATTTTTGTGCCTCTGGGGGTAAATTACTCCTCTACCAAAGGTTTGTCCTTCTGTTTAATTAAAAATCCCAGCTGAGAGGCTGATGGGGACTAAGTCTGGCAGCTAAGTGTCTGCTGGGCTTGGAGGATCTCACCCAGGTGGGTCCGGGGATGAGATGGAGGAATCACGGTCCTTAAACTCCGTGCAAACACGTTCTTGGCTGATGTTTGAGTTCCCACACTGATGTCTCCCTCTTTGCCCTTTGCAGGATTATTATAAGATAATTAAAACTCCGATGGATATGGGAACAATAAAGAAACGCTTGGAGAATAACTACTACTGGAACGCTCAAGAATGTATCCAGGATTTTAACACGATGTTTACAAACTGCTACATCTACAATAAGGTACGAAAAGTTCCCGAATTGGCGTTTTTCCAAGGGAAATCTTCCACGTCCTCGTTGGACCGGCGCGGAAATGCAGGCGTTGCTTGTTCGAACAGTCCTTAAAAGGAACCACTGCCAAGATCAGCTTCTTTAGGAAAACAAACAGGATTAAACCGATGGGAGCTCAGGCACGTCTGTCTTCTGACGAGAAGCAAGACGCAGACAGGGCTGGCTTAGCAGCCTTCCCTCCCGGAAGAATTATTAGCAGATATCTTCAGTCTAGACATTGTTTCTTTTCTTTTTTTTTTTTTTTTTGTCTTAAAAGGAAATTTTTAAGATTTTCTTAGGGTCTGACTTGAGCAGAGCCACAAACGTTATCAAAGAAATACTTGAGAAGTAGGTCTGCGCAGCGCATTGAGTTTGTCGTGCCTGACCCTGACCTCCTGGTAGAAGATTCCCCTCCAGACAGTGAGAAACATCCTGAAAACCATTTTATAAACAGTTGTGCAACCTCCTGGGGTGCAGGAAAGGAGATCGGGAGGGATGAGGAGCATCCCAGGGCATTTCCACAAATGGTGATGGTGGGACAGCGGCCTATGTCGGCCAGAATCTGGGGGTGCTGGTGGAGCTTGGAGAGTTGGAGAAGGTTCTCAGAGGTGGTACCAGGCTGTACTGAGTGCAAGACGCTCGCTCGTTATCTTCTTAAGTAGCAAAAGGACCACAAACACAAACGAAGGGTTTACTGCCGCCCTCGAAGTCAGCAAGACGTGGTCAGAGCCTCAGCCTTCCCTCCAGCCTTTTTCTTCCCCGACCACCTCCACCCTTTCCACCGCTTGCCCGAGTGTTTCGGTTCCCGTTTGATTTCTGCTCTTCGTTTCTCACGGGTCTTTTCTCTCCATCCCCGTTGCTTCACCCTCGTGTGGTTTGACCCTTTTTTTCCTCCTCCTCTCAGAAATGTTGCACAAGATCTTTCTAGTTGGTTCCAAATAAATAGTCGTTAGCAGTTTTGGTCCTTCAAAACTAYCTCCTTGGCTGTTGCCCTTTCTGGTTTGAGCCAGCATGATACAACTGAAACGAGGGTAGGCTCTTAAAGGCTTCAAATTATTTATAGACGCCTTAAAAGTCTTCTGCCACGTTCTCCCACCACGGTGTCTTCCCCCTGCCAGTTTTCTCCCTGATCTCCCTTGTCCTCCTTGATCTTCACCGGTCTCCTCCAGGCTGGAAGGCAGAAAATCATCTAAGCTAGAGAAACATCTCTCTGGACGGCACGGAGCCTGCAAACCGTCAGCCGGGCAGGTTTGTGCGCACCATCCGATGGGCAAGCGTGGGTTTAACCGTCCTCGTGGCGATGGCAGAGCTGGAGCTGCCTTCTCTTGGCATCACCATGTCGTGACAGCGATGGCCGTTGGTTTATCGTCTTCACAGCAATCTGGACTCTTGTTCTGTTGCTGCCTGCCCTTCCCTCTCTGCCAAATTTTATTACTATCCACAAAACTTCAAACCTTCATCTCTCTTCTCACCTGCAGTGCTGCAGGGTGCCCCTGGGCAGAAGATCTCATCCTCTCTAGGTGTCCTCCTCTCTGTTTTTCTTGACCTTCGCAAACACAGGCTTCTCCTCCGGCTCTGTAAGGACCGCTTAGTGCYGTCCTGTCCTTCCACGCTGATTGAGCCACAACTAAAGGCGCAGAACTATCAACTTCCTCYTTAAAAACCTCCTTTTTCAGGGAGGAAATTTCCTTGCAAGCCCGTGSCAAGCTCTTTTTACCCCCTACCCTGATGCTCTACGGAGAGACCTCTTCCATGAGACCCACCAAGTCAGGGGGATCTCACATGGTGGAAATGCAGCTGGCATTAATCCAGCTCTTTCTTTTTCCCTCTTGTTTTCCTTTCTCCCTTCATTCGGAAAACAGCCTTTGCCGTATGCAGATAACGCCTTGCGTGGGTTTATTCTCCGATGCATCTGCTTGGTGACGTCCCTGCCCATCATCTGGTTTTGCCTATAAAATAYAAGGGCTTTAGGGTGAGGATTTGTCCGCATATTTGGTGCTTGGGACAGTATCCCGAACACCTTTCTGCTGTACCGTAATGGAAATAGCAGCGCTAAGGAGAGTCAAAATACTAAGTCCTCTCTCTGGAAATATTTCCAGAGAGAAATTTTATATATATATTTATATAAAGGCATATATTTCCATATATGCTTTGCCTAATTTATCGTATCTGTTTTTCCTCCAGCCAGGGGATGACATAGTCTTAATGGCAGAAGCTCTAGAAAAGCTTTTCCTGCAGAAAATCTCCGAAATGACCCAGGAGGAAACGGAAATCGTTATAGCCCAGACGAAAGGAAGAGGGCGCGCGAGGAAGGAAGCAGGTATGATGCTTCTTCGTACAAYGTTCACGGTTAAGCCACGCTCAACTTCACGTGGCGTCTTGACCGCCAGCCCTGGACCTGGTTTCATCCTACGTAAATTGGGGTGTTTAATTGGGGTGTTCATTAAACCCAGCCATCCTTCCATGGGATTGCCGTGGACGTCGGTGTTCTCGGTGCCTCRTTTTATTGCATAAAGCGTCTAAAATTGGGTGGGAAGGAGGGTGGCTGCCTCGTGCTCTTGCCTATCTGCATGAGACTCTCCCCGGTGAAAGGCAGGGCTGGGCGAGATCTTAAAAGTCTCTCGTCCGTGGCTTCTGGGCATCATTTTTGGGGGAGGGAAGAGTGTTGGGGACAGACTTTGCAGTAAATACAGCACTGCTGAGGCACGTGTAGTGCTAGTGCTGGTGAAACGTCGTCATTCCCTGCTTTTCCACAAAGGTAAAAAGCTGAGAACGATAGTAAACGTGTTTCATTTCTGCTGTTGGGGAGCTGAGATGATGAAATATCCCTCGCAATACCTCGAGGGTAAAGTACAGCTGTTAAAAAGCAGCACAAACTCTGTTGTATCAGACCTCTTTGAGTTTCACGGCCGCTTTTCACGTCCTCCCGGATGGACTCGGTGCTGTAAAAAAGCTGCATTGTGTTAGAAAAGCATCGGTGACCCCAGAGGAACAGATTGCAACGTGACAGCTACAGACCGATGGGGGAATCCCGGTGCGGAGAGCGTCTGAAAACGATTCCGAGCATCACAACCCACCGCTGTCCTCTGTAGAGCTTCCTCCAAGTTAAAATTTCCACACTTCATTTATTAATTTTGCAAGGATTGGAGATAGATAACGATGCTTGATGAGCTTTTACTGTCCTTCAAAAGGATGCGTTGCCCCAAGTGAGGTGGAACGCCACTCCCCGAAGATGAATTCACTTTGTGCAGACCTGACCTGTGCTCGGCCAGAGCCCCAGAAACCCCTTTTTTTGCAGCCAGACTGATTAATTTACCTTGTCTTGCTCTTTTTCGGGGCTGAAATATTAACCTGCAAGCTTTAGGCTCTGCGTAAAGTTGAACCACAGCATTTTGAACCCTATTTAAGGTTATAAATTGGTGAAATGATGTTCTGTATTTGTGTCTGTTGATACCAGACTTTCTGTTAATGATGTTGGCTTTTTTTTTTTTGGAAGCTTTGCTCCCGGATTAGTAATTTACAGGATCAAAAAGTACCATTTTGCTCACTTAATCCAATCCTCTCTCTGCTACGTAATATAAAAGCGCGGTTCAACCACCAATGCATTTATTTACGGTCTGTCTCGTAGAAGAACATCTCGTATAGAGTAAAAAATAAATCTCTGCTGGCACTTTAGAGGAGGAGCACGCTAACTAGCTGCCAAGTTTGGTATTTTCCTGATACATTTCTGGTCTGAACTCTGCAGCACCGTTTCCTCTCTAAATAATTTTGTTATCTTGAAGGTTCCCCTGTTTTTAAATCTGTGTTCTCCGTAATAATCGAATTCTTTCACTATAAGGATTTTTTCCCAATCTCTTAGTCCTCCTTTACAGTTCTGCTATGAACCCTCTCCAGTTTTTCACATCAATAACTCTGCACACCATAACTGGACATACATGTGACTGCGACTAGAGGTAAAACAGCCTTCTGGTTCCCCTGTTTATACCTCAAGGATTTCATTAGCTCATTTTTTGGGTATATCAACCATTCCCCAGGCTCAACGTCGGCTGCCGAAGCCGTCGAATCATTCATCAAAGGGCTGAGAACATCCTGGCCGTGACTTGATCTCAACGACACCTCATCAGATGCATGTCCACTTTGGAGATCCCCTTCTTAATTTTAAACATCTCTCGTCTCGATCTTGTATCATTCTCATTCTTTTAACCCAAACGCTGTGCGATACCAAGGCAAATGTCACATGCAGGAGCGTTACCGAGCTTGTGTCACCCAAAAAAAAGATGCTTTGACTGTATTTACTGCCTGTGAGCTGGCAGGAGCATCCCRCGACCCTTCTGGAATGCTGGGAATCCTCGCGTCTCTTCTTGTCACAGCCTCGGACTGGTCGTGCTGGGATCCGAACAGGTTATTTTCCAAGGTTTACTGGAAAATCGGCAGGAGATGGCCAGGGATTTTGATGGTCAGCCCTCGAAGGGTTTGAGGACCAGTTGTTTGGGTAATAGAGAAGAAATCGGACTTGGGTAGTTGCTGCTGAACGTCCTCAGTAGCTGTTGGAAGAGAAAACATTTCTGTACTGCCATCACCCGGACAGCGAGTGCAAATTCAAACCAGCAATATTTACT
This sequence comes from Phoebastria nigripes, assembly GCA_035582835.1. NCBI lineage: Eukaryota > Metazoa > Chordata > Aves > Procellariiformes > Diomedeidae > Phoebastria > Phoebastria nigripes. The sequence continues at coordinate 241,507 of JAYKAV010003438.1, forward strand.
AAATCCCCTGAGTCTTCCTCCATTTATTATTGGCAATCGTCATCTTTCTGCGTAGAGGGACTTCATAGCATTTTCAGAACACCTTTTCATCTAAAACACCGAGGAACAAAAAAAGGGTCGTAAAGCCAACTCAAACGACTTTAATTATTTTGACTTTTATTTTCTTTTCCCTTCCCTTGGCAGTTTTTCGCCGTCCGCGTCTCTCTCCATTACAGGGCTGTGCTTGTGTCCACGCGTGTTTTTCTTGCACGGCTCTAGTTCTGCTTCTGTCTGTGTTGTTGAGTCCTTTTGGCTTCGTGAAATCCAGGTTTTGAAGCACCAACAAACCCAATTTATGTTTTTTTCTGCACGTGATCTGCATGATTACTTGTAGCTGAGATTTTTTTTAATTGTTACTTTTTTCAGGCACTATCCCTGATATTCCAGTACTGTGTGCACGGAAAAGCTCTCCTTGGTTAGAAAATTATTGGCCATCACCTTTCTCAGCACCTCTTTGAAGGAGAAGCGATGAAATCACCCGTAGAGAAGATCTTTTTGCCTACACGGCATAGAGAGGCGCTTACAAACTCGGGTCTCCTTTTCTCTGCTGCAACCTTATAGCGTATATAACGTGTAGGTCCCCACCTGAGCCCATCACCCCCCAGCTCCCTTCACCTATAGTATTGACCAGCTCTGCAAAGGGAGCCGTAGGTGCATCCAGAAACCCTATATCGCACATATGTAGCCTGGGGCATCCCACATCTGACGCTGCTACATTGTGATTTACTATATAGAATAATATAACAATAGAACAGAATAATAGAGTAATAATAACTATGTATTTACTGTATAGAATATCTGTATAGAATATCTATTCGGGGACCTGCAAGATCATTTTCCTCTAGTCTGCTGCGCCTCCTGTTAAATCATATTGTGTACTAAATTTGGCGTATAATAACTGATTTGGGGTTAAATTATTAAAAACCAGATGTGATGCTGGCTGGAAAGCTTTGCTGCAAAAGCCCCGCGGGTTTCCAATAGAAATCTCAAGCTTCTGTGTAAGGTAGGAGGTGAAGTGTGTCGGCTTTGCCTCAGCGATGCAGAGCTTCTCCACGGTCCCAGCAGGACCACAGGATCCCAGCAGGACCACGAGATCCAAGCAGGACCACGAGATCCAAGCAGGGCCATGAGATCCCAAGCAGGGCCATGAGATCTCAGCAGGACCACGGGATCCCAGCAGGACCCACGGGATCCCAGCAGGGCCACGGGATCCCAGCAGGACCCACGGGATCCCAGCAGGACCACAGGATCCCAGCAGGACCCACAAGATCCCAGCAGGACCACGGGATCCCACCAGGACCCACGGAATCCGAGCAGGACCGCAGTATTCCAGCAGGACCCACGGGATCCCAGCAGGGCCACGGGATCCCAGCAGGACCACAGGATCCCAGCAGGGCCCACGGGATCCCAGCAGGGCCACGGGATCCCAGCAGGACCCACGGGATCCCAGCAGGACCACGGGATCCCAGCAGGACCACAGGATCCCAGCAGGACCCACGGGATCCCAGCAGGACCACGGGATCCCACCAGGACCCACGGGATCCCAGCAGGACCACGGGATCCCAGCAGGACCCACGGGATCCCACTGGCTACGAGTCCCCACCTGATTTAGAGGCATCAGCACTCGGCTGTCACTTTGCAAGGAGAACAGGATGAAAACTCCCGATTTTATTCTCTTAAGAGGTTGCTGTTTCGTTTTGAGCAGAAATAAGCTGGCTAGCGGTCGTAGTTGAGCATCTGTTAACACACAACGTTTTTCTAGTGGGATCGCAATAATTGCAGCTCCCGGGGACTGATCGGGAGCAAACCTGGCTGCGTTTCTTTTCTAATTAATGAATTTTGGGGAGTGATTCTTGGAAGAGGTGTTGGATAGCCGGCAAGGCAGGACACACAGCTAACGTGTCGCGCTTGGGAGAGTCTCCTCGTTGAGAGAGCAGTGGAATAGCAGCCAAAATCCAGTCTCTGCAGCCTGGGAGGTGAGCACAGGTACAGCTCGAGCGGTGGGATTTCTCTCTGCTCGGGATGTGCATAAAGGATAGTCGTTGCGTTTTAAAAAATACCGAGCTCTCTTCTTGCTGAAGATAAAGATCCAATTACTGCTAACGAAGTATGTTTGATACCTGGCAGAAGTTGCTCCTGTAATACCTGCTGATCCCAAACCTTCTCCGGACTTTGGAGATGATCTCACTTTACTGATACCTCCATCTTGAAGGTCTGCTGGTGGTGTGTCCCAGCATCATCCAAGCGTTGCAGCATTCCCCTTTTCCACGCCGGAAAGTTTGGAAGCTTGGTCAGAGCTTTGCCTTGCAAAGCAGCAGCAGCTCCAGCAAGGAGGTGACTTCCCCAGCGACACTAGAAGGTCCAAGGACAGCGCTGACGTTTCCAACCTCGTGTCCCAATCTCTACGGTTGCTCCGTGTTTGAAAATGGCCTAACGAGGACCTCCCTCTCCAGCCGTTGGGAGAGATTTCCCCCGGACAGTAGCAGCTGCGATGACTCAAATCATCAAGAATTAAGAAACTCTTCTTGATAACGGAGCACAAAATTGCTCCCGAAGGAAGAGCTGCCCAGTTTTGATTCCAAAATGATGATAGTCAAGAACAGTTGCCTAGGAAAAAAGGGTGGGCAGAAAAAGAGGCACTCATCTCCTTGCCCTGCCTGCAAGAAATCTTGTGTGAAGGGAAGGGGAAGAGAGGAGGACACCTCTGGCCTGATCTTGGTCTTTTTCTGGAGGGGTTTTGGCAGTTAGATCCTGAGCTTCTTCACCATTTCACCCAGCGAGCCATAAAAATGATCCTCTTGAAGGAAAACGTGGTGAGCGTTTGTCCCTGACTGGTTGCTCAAGAAGGGGAGCTGCAACATACTAATTATCTAGTGAGCARTGTTCTTTAAATGGTGTTATTACGAAACGTTAATTGTTTTTCCCGTTAAAACAATGAAGTTTGAAGAGAGAAGCAACCTTTTCTTTCTTTTCTCTTGGCAGTGACATCCAAACCAGGATCATCCACGGTACCCAATGCAACCCAAGCATCGTCCCCGGCGCAGACACAGGCGCCGCAGCAAAACCTCCAGTCCGCGCAGACGACTCATTCCTTTCCTTCCGTCACCCCCGACCTCATCGTCCAGACCCCAGTAATGACGATGGTGCCTCCTCAACCTCCTGCGCCGCCTCCGCCTGCTCCCCAGGCCCCCGCGCCGCCGGCCCCGGCTCCCCAGCCCATCCAGCCTCACCCTCCCGTTATCCCAACACCTGCCCAGCCCGTGAAGGTGAGTGATTCCTTAATTATCTTAATGCGACAGCTTAAATTATCTTCTCGGTGTAGAAACGCCACGGTTGGTCAAGTGGTCACCCTTTGCTTTGCCGCTGGAGTCTCATTTTAAGGCAAACGGCTGCAGTTTGGTCAAAAAAATTGATGGTTTGAGAAACGTGAGGAGCCTACGGTGACCCTCTCTGACACCAGTTAATGTTAGACGTGAGATGAATTCCACCCAGGTTTGCATGGAAACCCCGTTCATCCTCTTAAAACCTTCCTTCCTTGAGCTTTATATGACTCAGGAAGAAAATCTTGGCTTGCTGAAGTGACTCATGCCCTTGACCTTTGCTGGTACAACAGAGAGAATCCCTATGTTTTTCTGTAGAGCTCAGTACAGACCAACAGTATCTGAATATTTTTGGAAGGGCTTCCAGTGTCCTTCTCTTAGCGTTGCCGTGAGGCTTGAGTCACTAGCGATGGCGAATCCGAGTCAATGCTGCAAGAAACACAACTCAGTTGAAGTCAAGAGTATGATACCAAAAGTAATATTGATTTATTTGCTCGGTTATAGACAAAAAAAGGGGTGAAGAGGAAAGCAGACACCACGACACCAACGACCATCGACCCAATTCATGAATCGTCATCGCTGCCCGCCGAACCCAAGTCCACCAAGCTGGGTCCGCGCCGGGAAAGCAGCCGCCCGGTGAAGCCTCCAAAGAAGGATGTTCCAGACTCTCAACAACACGTGGTAGAAAAGAGTAGCAAAATATCCGAGCAGTTAAAATACTGCAGCGGGATCATCAAAGAGATGTTCGCCAAGAAACACGCTGCCTACGCCTGGCCCTTCTACAAACCTGTGGATGTGGAAGCACTGGGACTGCACGATTATTGCGATATCATTAAACATCCCATGGATCTGAGCACAATCAAAGTAAGCTCAGGTTTATAGGAGGGGGAGGTCGGGGTCTGAGCAGAAAAAAGATCATTTTCTCCCCGCGCGTGCGCACCGGGCGTCTTCAGATGTCTGCCAGATTTATTTTGGCCGTAGGTTTCTGGTACATTCGGTCTCTCTTATTCGCCTCTTGCTGTTATCCTGACATTTGGGAAAAACAAACAAGCCGGCATCCTTCCAGAAGGGCTCTTAGGAAACGCTCACACGGGTTTTTTATAGAAAATTTCCATTACTGTATAAATCGACCCTTTTTTTTTTTTAGCCCAGGAGATGGCCCCAGAGAGCATAAATCAGAGGAATAAGGAGATTTGATTTAAAAAACCCCATTTTCAATTCTTTTTAAAATAAAGGCCCGTCTTTCTGAAGTTGTCTGTCTAAATCAGTCTTCTCTTAAGCCCAGGTAGTTCCTTCCAGTTTAAAATTGCTTCATTTTAAAGAGTGACTGCAAATTCATCCACGCTCCCCCTCGAAACATTGATTCACTATTGGAGTTGTTCAATTTTAAAAAGCGACTGCAGTGTCATCCACGTTTCCCCTTGAAATGTTAATTCATGATTTAGAAGTCTAACTTTTTAGCTAGGAAACCTTAATTCATTATTTACAAGTCTTTAACTTTTTGGTTATCAAGTGTTAATTCATTATTTAGCAGTCTGACTTTAGCTATGAAACCTTAATTCCTTATTTAGAAGTCTTTAACTTTTTAGTTACCAAACCTTAATTCATTATTTAGAAGTCTTAACTTTTCAGCTGCGGGCTGAACTCACGTGCAAGCAGTTTAAGCTTAGCTCTGACTCCTGCTTCGCCCAGTTTGGGCCTGCGTTTTAAAACCAGAGGACTGAATTTTCCCTTCCCGCAGCCCACTCCTTGCCGAGGTTACACCAGGGCTGAAGCCAATGAGGATGACGGCTCTTCCTTCGTCACGGCGTTTCGGACCTGTAGGATCTTGGTGGGCCAAAACTTGGGGATGCCGCATTAAATTCTTGGCTTTGGCTTTCTCCTTTCTCCTCCGCACTGGCTGGCGATGAGCGTTAGGTCTTGCACGTCCGTTGCTGCCTGTACATCTCGCTGCCCAACTGTCTGGCAGGGCTGCGTGTCTGAGGTCACCCTTGGCAGATGTTGCAGGGACAGCTGTTGAGCGTTCTCCGTCTTCCAGTTGTCCAACTCAACCCCGCTTTCCCAGGGAGGGAGAAGGAGGCGTGAAGCTTCTCTTGGCTCAGTTGGCGTTGCCACAGCTGGATGCGGCGTTCGGAGGGATGAGGGGTCATCTCAAGGCTGTCTCCACCCGGATCAGTCCTCCCAGCTCCACGTAGGCTTGGGACAGGAACAGGTAGCCGTAGAGCAGGTCTGTGCCCTCCTAGGGTGGAGGTCCAAGCTCTAGAGACACCAGCTTGGTTCCTGGAGGAAGGGTGGATGGTTAAAAGCAGGTGAGATGGTTGAATCCTGTCCCCTGCGTCAACAAAGCCTGTCATCTTCTTCCATCATTGGGCGAAGGAGCATCCTGGTGTCCTCTGTCCCTCCAACCAGGCTACACCGTTCAGACAACTCTTGAGATCTTCCTTCTAGGGGAAACGATCTGAGCAAAGCTCACCGTATTCTTCTGCTAACGCACAATCTTGGGCGCGCGCGGAGGTTCAGCCTTTCTTGGTTGAGGTCAGGTAGAGCCAGGGTTCGTACTACTGCCCTTCAACACCGCTCTTCAACACAGCATCCCCGTTTGGTTCTTCATCTGAACCATGTAGCTGCTATCAACCACGTAGACAGCGAGAAGGTGGTTTGGAGAGCACGTAGTCCTCTTCTGAACATCATTGAGGATGCCCGTAGTCGTCTCTAATTTTTTATAAACCAGCCACAGTCCTTTGTTTGACCAAAATTAGGCATTCTTTTGACCAAAATTAGTCGTTCCAGCATAGGGAGAAAATGGGTGCGCGAAATCCGTGGGCGCCTCGGAGCTGTATTTACTCAATCAATTTGTTATATTTGCACTGTTAATAGCGGAGAGTTTTTTGTTTGGTTTGTTTTTTTTTTTTTCTCTCCCCCTTTCTAGTCTAAACTGGAGAACCGGGAATACCGAGATGCTCAGGAATTTGCGGCGGATGTACGATTGATGTTCTCCAATTGCTATAAGTACAACCCCGCTGATCACGAGGTGGTGGCCATGGCACGGAAACTGCAGGTAAGGACACGCGTTGTTGCAGCCTGCTTTGGTTTTCCATGAACGCCGGTGTCTCTCTTGACTTATTTTTCCAGTGTAAGGGCCACATAGTCTTGAAATAACATTAAAAAAATGCCAGCGTCGTAGATAACGGTAAAAAAAAGATACTTTTTGCTGTGCAAGTGATGCAAGGAGTGAGCTGACTCAGCCCAATTTGCTTCTTTAAACTCTTATTTTGTTCAATAGCATCTTTTTTGCGTCCTCTTAGCTTTTTGTAAAGGAGTAGGAAGGAAAAGCGCGGCTCCAAAATGTCACTTATCTCCCAGAAACACCTAGGAAGAAAATAAGTGGCAGTACCTGCTTGGTTCTGCTTTTTTAGTTACCTCTTCTGTCATTCTTACGGTGAAGTTTTCTGCTCTCCGCTCGTTCCTGAAGGGTTTGTAATTAATGAATTAGCTGCTAAAGAAGCCACACGTCTCGAGTGAAATGCTTGGCTTAATGCACGCGCTCCGCCACTCCACAAAAATCATCTCGATTCCCTCGTTTCTCGGTAATTCGGAGCTGCTACGTGGGGTCACCTGGCYGAAGCAGGGAAAAGCACTTTGCTCCGAGCGGATCTGGGAGAGACCGAGCTCGTTTCAGTGCTGAAGGAGCTTGCAGCAGCCGCGGAGAACCACTGCAAGGGGACAAAGAGCTCCTACATTTGGTTTTTTGACCTCTAAGCATTTCAATACCTATCATTAAAAACACTYGGGCATTCCCCATATCCATGATTTCGGGCAGTTCGTTCACTTAAATGCTGATTTCTCCTCTTTTTTTTTTTTTTTGCCTTGGGAGGATTGTGGGTGCAGTTGTCATTTTCTAAAGAAATAAGCTTTCCTGCTGTACGTCGCTCGGTCCCTCCTTAATAACTTCACCGTGTCACATTTGATACCAACCAAGYGGCTGGGAGCTGCCGTGGAGTCCCCAAAATCCGCATGGAGCTGCGTGCCGGATGCCAGAAAGACGCGGCAAGGAGGGGACGCAGGATGGGCTCGGCGGGATGAGAGACGTATGSGAAGACAAGGGAACCAAATCCATAAGGGAAAAGAGGTTTTATTAGCGTAGAAGAGTGCAGCTCCAGCGGCGTGGAGCAGAACGACAAGGCGGCGGAGCTCTCGCTATGTAAAAGGAGAAGAAAATCARCGTGGTTTGCTTTAACCTTCAGAAAACAGGTTGAGAGGGGATCTGAGTTACACCAGAAAGTACCGGAGAGATGGGAAAAAACTATCGGGTTGGGGGGAAAGCTATTAAATTGGGGGAAAAACTACTAGGTTGCAGGACGTTTGACTCAAGAAACAACCAGAAAAACAGAGAAATTGGATATTAATAGCTTTGCTGGGTTTTGCTAACTGGAAACCTCGTGTGAAAACCTCCATGTGAYGCAGCTTCCCCCTCCGCTGAAGTCGAAGGAACTTTGAGGAAAATATCGGCTCGTGAAAAGGCTGCCAGCTGTTTTGCTTCGATCCAGATGTGAAGCTGCGACAAAGGCTTGAGGAAACGAAGCGGCAGCAAACCCGGCACGGGCATCCTCCGAGATACGTCCTCAGTTTTTGGGCGCTCATATTTTTTCATGATGCTTTTATAAAATTACAGCTCAGGTTTGGGCTGGTTTAATTTGAGACGAGTATATGCTGAGTAAATGTGTGTTTGGGCTTGCTTTTAGCATGAATTTAGTAGAATTCAGCATCTTATTCGTGTTTTTTCTGGATTTTATGGTAAGTCGACACCTGGAAAACATGATGCTCACCCTCTGGCTGCTCTTTTCTTCTTGTTTTGGTCTAACGAAGAACTTYGCAGCCTCTTTAAGTGACGTCTTGGAGCGTTTTCCGACCAGCAGCAGAATGAATCTGATCTGAAATTCCAGTCACTCTTGTCGCAGGCTGAAGAGTTTCAYGGAAGCTTGTGACTTTTCTTTATTTCGCCCAGTTTTACGGGGGAAAATCCTCAGTGACCGACATTGCCAGGTGATTCCATCTGGACCGAGGGCAGTACGAGATCAGGGTTTTATCCGCATCAAATCCCGTGGACAGGCTCGGGAACACGTCCCTGCAAAGATCAACCACTCGGGAAACGTTATTTCTGACATAAAGATGAAAAAAGTGGGTTTTGAATGTAATAGTCCCCAGAAAATGGGCATTAAATTTCAGAGCAGCCCCGTAGCGGCGATGCGACGGAGATGGGTACCAAAATACCAACTGGATCCCGCTCCCCACCTGGTTGAGACCAAGGTGGCACCTCTCTGCTTGTTTTTCCCGTGCCCAGAAAACTGATTTCAGAAATAAAATTAAAAAAAAAAAAAGGAGGGGGGGGGGAGGTTTCTGGAGCGCTGCTGAGGTTTGGAAACAAGGCTGAGGATTCAAGTTTGGACTTGAGTTCCCATAAACAATATACGCAGCATTTTGCTTCGTAGGCAGCCCCGGTCGCTGCCTGCTGCGTTATCCCTCCGTCCTGGAAACATCAACCTCTGAAATAACTYGTTTTTCTGCTTTTTGTTACCACTTCATCGTTGGAAGATGATTTCTTGGATTTTCAGGGTTAACACCAGCTTGTGGAAGAGGTTTATGGTTTATGTTTGTCTGAGCGAGGACAGGTCAGCGGTACCGGTGATGTACAAAACAGTAGCAGTAAGAATCCCTGATTAAAAAAGCATTAATTAGCTCGTTATCTACTCACAGGGTTTTCTCTTCCATCCTTTCCTGAGCAGATTCCTTAGGGGTTCTTTGGACATCAAGGGCTTCTCATAACCCAGATGCTTCCAAATTGATGGATTGCTTTTTAACTTCATTCAAAGGAACTTTAAATTAGCCTTCCTGTTAATTAAAAGACTAGATAGGTATAAAAAAAACTAGGCAGGTTTTATTTCTGACCCTAGAGAATTTAGAAATTGAGTATCTATGGTGGTGTAGCATTGCCTGCCGGTGGTAATCAAGCACTGACTGGACTTTCTGGTTCATGGAAAACAATAATTAGGTTGTAAACAGCCATTAAGTGCAGTGAATCCGTGACAAATGGATGTGCCTGCCTCCATCGTCCTGCAAGCGATGCCGTCGCTGGAGGAGCTCAGCAATCTCTCCTTTTCCTCCAGCATTTTCTGCTCCTTCCCCTGAAATYTGAGCCCGAGCGCGTAAATGAAGTCAACGGCATTTCTGCCAGCAGATGGAAGCAGCAAAGCAACATCTACAGCGCCCAGAAAAGCCATCACTGCTGAAAAAAAAAGCCCTGAATAAAGGCACGAGGAGGCTGAGGATGGAGAAATGTGGTCCAGCAGCGCTCCGCCTGCTCGCCTTTAAGAAGGGGGGTGGAAAAATAATGTATACTGAGGTAGGGGAGAGCCCAAGAGGTCCTTAAAATCACAAGAATGAGCCTGAACRAGAAGAGTTGGAAGCCTTCAGGAAGGAAAACATCACTCCCGCGCTCGAGCAATGGGTTAAATCAGCGTGATTTGATATCACGGGGTGTTTGACTTGCTGAAGGATTTTGGATAAGTTGTATAAATCTATATGAACATGCACACGGTTAATATTTACGGTCCGTTGGGTTTTAGAAATAAACCACAGCTCTTGTCTGGTCACAGCCAGGACTTGGAAAATATAAAAAAATAAATAGTAACTGTAGACTGAAAGTCAAACCTTCGGGCAGGAGGAGGAATTTTCTTTTCTTTTTTTATGACTCGGTATTGAAGAGGTGGACACCGACACTTGTGCTGCCTTCGGGTTGTCCTTCCCACCGTCGCTTGAGTCATCTTCTAGGAGTTGCCGGTCTCCTTACGGGCTCCAAAAGGAGCCCGGGGTGAGTTGTTAAGCTCAGAAATAAGTGCCTGACTTCTAAACACCTAAAAGCAGGTGAATCAAGCCCATTTTCAGGTCTCGCCTTGTAGGAGATGCAAAAAAATTACATTTTTTGTCTACAAGTGCTTTGCCCTTCACAAGGTGGCACCTTGGCGTGGGCGGGGGGGACAATCTCTTTTTGGGTGCAAGTGGCACTTGTTCCTCTTCTGGGAAACTAAAAATCCACACGCACATCCCTTCCTTCAAACGAAGTCGATAGGCACCGAGAAATACAGGCTCTAAACACAACCAGGGTGTGCCACCTTATCTGCCTTGCCTCCGGTTTAAATGAAAATGGATTTTCATATCAGGCTTTAGGAGAAAAAAGGAGTTTCATGTTGCTGGGATAACTGGAATTAAACCGGCTTCGCACCCGTCGCTCTTGAGGATAACGGGAAAYGTCCTTGCACAAGTGTTTGGGTTGAATCGAGGTGGTTTTCACAGGACGTGGGTTGGGAAAATCCAGGGAGGCTGAAGAGAAGAGGGGATTGCAACCGCGAATCCGTTGCAGAAGATGTAGAAGATCTCAAGAAGCCTGGATCTGGCTTTTAAATGAGTCTTGTCCTTCTTGCTGGTAAATTTTTCCCCCAAAACCATCTTGGAGATGGTCAAAATTCCAAGTGGATTTGGAGCTTTCAGGAAATTCTCTCGTCTGCGACACGCGGGGTGTTGATTGCTTGGGTAGAAACCACAAATCCGTAGGGAACAGCCTGGAGATCACAACCACGTTTTGTAGTCTCCTACTCTGCCAAACCTTGCGTTATTTTTCCCCTCTATTTTCAGGACGTGTTCGAGATGCGCTTTGCCAAGATGCCGGATGAACCAGAAGAACCTGTGATTCCAGCTTCTTCTCCCGTGGTGGTGCCACCTCCCACCAAGGTGGCTCCCCCTTCGTCAAGCGATAGCAGCAGCGATAGCTCCTCCGACAGCGACAGCTCATCGGATGACTCCGAGGAAGAGCGAGCTCAGCGGTTAGCAGAGCTCCAGGAACAGGTATCGCGTCCGTCGTGATGGATTGGGGGTGTCCAATGCGTCCTTCTTCTTGGACTTGGTGGCCTCGGGGACTTTGCTCAAAGCCGTAGACTTTCTAGTTGTTTAATAGTGACCATCAGCTGCAAAGTGCTCCAAAATTGTTAGTTTTGAAGTGAAGCACGAAGGAATTGGTGCTTTTCAGGACGGTCCTTCCAGTTCCTGTTAGGACACCCAAGATGGTCCCCAACGGCAGGAATTTGCTGCCTGAACTCCTGGGCTGGAGTGAGGATTTACCCAGCGTGGGGGAAGCCCGCGAGATAACGAGCAGTGCTCCAACCCGTAGCGTTATCTCCCGCATCCTCCCGGTTCATGGCATCGTTAGCGCTGGTAATTAAAGCATCACTAGTGCTGACGAAGCGAGCAGCCCACTTCTGCCTGAGCGGGGAGAAATACCCATAAAGAGGTTGTCTCCTTCCTCTCGCAGTGGTCAACACTTTAAAACACGGAAGTGACGGTGTGACAAAAAGCTGGAAGAACCGACTTAATTAATAGTAAAAGATAAGAAAGCATTAGGCGGTAGAGAAAAAAGTTAATTAATATGGAAGAGGAGGAGGTGCTGGGCAAAAGTATCTTGATCTTGTGTGTGTCTGCCTCTCAGCTTAAAGCAGTGCATGAACAGCTTGCAGCCCTGTCCCAGCCACAGCAGAACAAACCAAAGAAAAAAGAGAAAGACAAGAAGGAAAAGAAGAAAGAGAAGCACAAAAAGAAGGAAGAGCTGGAAGACACCAAGAAAAGCAAAGCCAAGGAACCGCCATCCAAGAAGGCCAAGAAAAACAACAGCAACAGCAGTACCTCCAGGTCAGCCCCGTCCCTCTTCCATCACGTAATCCTTATGTTTTACCGCACAGCACTTAGATTTTTTTTTTTTTTTTTTTAAAAATTTCCCTTTTGCTAATTAACTTAATTATATGCAGGATTCTTGACGAGTAACACCTTTGCTAGGGCTGACTTGCAGCAAGCCCCTCGCCTCCGGAGGCGTTGCTCAGGGTCAAGTCCCAACCATGAGTTCAGCTTCATTTTTYGGGGCTGATGCTTTTCCGCGTGGCTGCTGTGAACACGGGAGAGAGGAAAAAAAAAAAATCACGTGGAGTCGCTCTGTTGGATCTCAAACCCTTGAATCCTCTTAATTTTCCCTCCCTCTCCCTTTTTTTGGAAGCTGTAGGTTTTAAATTAAGAGGTAAGAGGCCGAGACCTGAGTCTCTACTGCTTGTCAGCTGCTGGCTCGAAGGGGAGGCAGGATTTTGGTGTTTAACCCAAGGCAAAAAGGAGTTGTTTGGCATATTTAGCTGTAATGAGATGAAATTAAGAAAGAAGGAAATAACGAGCAAGATCTTGGAGCTTGTCTCTGTCCCCAGGCCTCACCGCAGCGTTTAGTGTGTTCAGACTTTGAATAAACCCCGGCGGGCACAGCAGCGGATTATTTTAGGGAAATGGACCGTCTGTGACACCATTAACCTCATCCTTCACTAATTCTGGGGTGATTTTTCATTTATTAACTATGTTAGCACTGAATCTGCAGCAAATGGTGGGATAAATATCTATAAATCTACTCCCATCAGTTTTGAAGTGCCCGAAGTGTAGATAACCCCAACGGTGATGTCAAGGAGTCCCTGTAGCTGGGGGTTTTTTTCCCTTCTTCTGAACATATATTTTTATGAATGCTGGGTTTTACTTCTCCGTACGGGATGTCAGGCTCTGAAACAGCCCAACCTCTTGCCTTTCCTGGCGAGAAACAGGCAGCATCAGTTGAGCCTTGGTCCATCCAAGTGCAGATGTAAGGAATTCCGGTCCGGAGCTGCTCGTGCTTTTCTGAATTACCTCCTGGAGCCGCTCATCTCTTTGGGAGAGCGAGCGTTGGGACAGGTAGC